>JAEAOA010000385.1:545000-967500 GCA_016746295.1 Potamilus streckersoni | reverse complement strand
AGGGCCATCAGCGTGTGTATGATGCATATTCACACATTTTCTTCACGTCGTCCCAGACAAGACTGGATGAACAATGCATTATGTACTTTTATTCGTTACTAAAATCACACAATGTTGGCAGTCTTGCCAGTACTGATAGTTTACATCCCTTCTGTCAACACAGGACTCGATACATCCTGTAAGATAGAATGGTTATCTCATTATTTTCAGTTATTCTCATCCCAAATATTAAATATGATATGACACCTGATTATCGTTAATGTTTCTAACAAATTTATATCACAAAAAGCCGAGGTATAACGCTAAAATATGTTTCTAATCTCATGATTGTTAAATCAATTGTCAAACGTAATCAATTTCTGATCAGTAACTCGGTCTTAATCGTGAACTTAATCTTTGAAATCTCAATTTGACAAAATACAATGACTTTGAGACTTTAAAGATTGTCATAAAGTAGCAAAAACCCAAATAACATATTAAAATGTAATATATTAAATTTATATTTTATTGTAAATTTCAGATAAGTCTAAAAGTAATGTTTGTTTTTTCAAAACAATGTGTACGTAACTTTATGCAAAATTAGAGTGCATGACCTGACGGTCACTAAATGCTCTTTTAAAGAGTAGTCCTTAGCAGAATCTATATGATAATAAACTCTTACATGTTTTTGTTATCGTGAACGCTATATTTCTTGACAAAATTAGTCATACACCGCACAGAAGATATTCAGCTACAGCTAACAATTTTGATAAATAACAGGACCTACTTTCTTTGGAATATCCGTCACATATAGTTCATATTGAAAATATGTAGAAAAATTAACAGTGCGTTTTAAGACTTTCATGAACTTTTATCTTTACTATATGGTGTGATAGATGGTGCTGCTGTAACACTTTCATGCGTTAATATGTTACATGTAAATGACGTCCATTCGCACAGTTTCTTTACATCATTCCAGACAAGGTTGGAGGGGCAAGGCATGACGTACTTGATTCCATTACTGCAGGCTACATGCTAGTGGCAGTCTGAGCAGTGTTGATAGTTTCCATTGCATTGACCAGCACATGAGTTAACACAATCTGAAAATTGGAATAAGATGTCGTATTCGCTTGTTATAAAGTGAACTGTATTCAGTGATTCTAGTTAATAACTGAGGATGATAAGAAAATAAACTATCTTCAGCCCTTTAAGCAACGGGAAATAAATTATAAAGTTGGTGAACAACTACTTTATAAATTAAAGATTTTTAATATTGTGCTGTAAAATGGTAGCCTTCAATATATCAACTTTCGCTGCAGCAAAACATTTTAATCTTGGCTTTATCGTTAAGGTATGTTTTGATTCTGGGGCAAACACATTTAGACTTCCCAAAATTGTCATAAAGCATCAGTACAATGATAAAAAATTAGTCTCGGATAATGCGGGTTTATATTTTACACTTTATCATATCAATGGCTTAGAAAAATGTTCTTGTTTCTACCAGAAGAGAGTGAGCTTCACCAATATCAAAACAAATAACACCTTATTTCGTAGAACAAAGCGTATCTAATGTTAATAATGCACCAACGTTACTAATTTAAAAAAATAGTATTCAGAGATAATAAGATAGGGGTAAAACTGTTGTCTTTCGTAGTCACACCTAAAACCTAAAATAACCAGTACTTAAATTAGATATAATTTTATTCCCTTTGCTCTGCTATTTCGCTCTTATATATATTAATATTGTCCATTGCACTTATGAACATAAAGTTTCTTTCATAACTTTCTTAGCATTTAATAAGTATTAGACTTGTTTGTACCTTTACAACCTTGCTTGCACTTACAGTTAAGACCGCAATGCCCTCAAAGAATGTTGTAACAATGCACTGAAATGTATACAAAATACTCCCCTTAAACGTTAAATGATCCAACTATATTTTTGTCATAGCCATACAACGTATGTATCAACAATGGCTGAAACATGTCTTCTGGGTTTCATGTAGTAGAGAATATTCAAAGTAAGACGTCAATTAGTTTAGGCTGGTCAAAAACACTGAGTCGCTGATATTGCTTTATAAAGTATATGGTAATAACTGTTTTGAAATGTTTTAATTAGGCCATCATATTTCATTTATAAACATCAACTCTAATACCGGAAACGTTGATTAAACATTCAAGAGAATTTGGAAAGCAACAAATTCAACATAATCATAAATGTTATGCAACGTAATGCTTGTTCATCAAATACATATACTTCATATTGATATAGTTAAATATGTTATAACTTTCACCTGAGCATTCATAATATGGATAACATGTATTCCTTACAAACTAATACATCAACTATTACTGTCTTATTACTCTCAGGGAATGTTCCATTGCATATTAGATGTCCATTCACACATTTTCTTCCCAAACAAGATTGACTGGACAAGGCATAATGTAATCGTATTCATAACTGCAGGCAACATACTGGTGGCATTTTGAGCAATGTTGGTAGTTTCCATCGCGATGACGAACACAGGCCTCTACACAGTCTGTTAATGGAAATACTATATTGCCTCGAGTTTAGTCACAAAGTGATTGTATGAAGGACGATAAACACATATATTAGCCAACACTGTTTAATGACTCAACCTAATAAGGCATGATGTTCACGAGTTTTTATTTGATCATGTGATTTTATAATGGATACTCTTCACAAAATGACCTTTATCAACAATGAACCGGTCTCAAATATGAGAGTTTTAAACTAAGGGCGAAAAATTGAAGATTTTACAAAATGTGTCATAATGAGGCTAATTACTGTAAAGGTTACAAAATGTACAACATATCATGCAGGTACAAATAATCGGAATTTAATTTTGATTTTATCGTAAACATCATATTGCCTGAAGATACATATATATTTTCTTTCCATAGCATAACATTATGTGCTTAGCTAATTGCCTACGAAGAATGAGTATTAGATGTCGGAATGAAGACATGTTAGCCAGCAATATACACATGTCTCTCACCTGAGAGCCATTTTTTGAAAATTACATGTACGTCATTAATGGTAATAAATGTTTACAGTTTTATAATGATGGAATAAAATTTAATTTATAAACATAAAATCGTATTCGGTTAATAATAATATACCCTCTATGAACACTATTAAGACACACATGAAAGCCCTTGATTGATAAGAAAGCAACAAAATTTGATGTCAATTGCAAATGTAACTTATAATTAAATAGTAAAAGAGCGCAATATAAACTCCGTATAAGATATTCTCTAGCAGGGTCTGAATCAATTAGCGTTGCGTTGGTTTTATTTCTTCTTTCATTGCCTGTACATGACGTCCATTCATATCTTTTCTTAGTGGCATCCCAGACAAGGTTGGAGGGTCAAGGCATTTTGTATTTGTAACAATTACTGCAGGCCACATACTGATGGCAATCTGAACAATGTTGGTAGTTTCCATTGCTTCGGCCAACATAGGACTCTACGCATTCTGTAAATAGGAACAAAATAGGATCGTTTATTCTCGCAAGATGACCATAACTTTTTCAAGTGATTCGCATTCAAGATTTTATACAACCAGTAGCTATCATTTATGGACTAAGTGATCACTATCTAACGACTGCATAATTATAGAACATTGTGCTTATTGAATACATCATACATCACCTTTCTTTATTCGATGCATTTTCTCAACCGTCAGCCAGTTTTACCTTTGGTCGCTCCACGAAAATAATAGTTCGACTAAAGATACAGATGACAATGCCTTGAAACAATGTTAGAAAATATGTATGCACATAAAACATTTCCAAGCAATAGCGTTTAACTGTAAGCAAATGGGATTGCATTTTTATTTTATCGCAAAGAAACAAACATTTTATCACTACCTTGAACATTTTATCTACGTTATGTACAAGTGAGTACTTATTGTAGGTTTAACTCAACCTGTAAACAGTAATAAGGTGTCGTCATATTTCGTTTATACAAGCAACATGTACCATGTTTCACATAAATTAAAAAAAAAATATAATAATATCACACATTATAACCAACATTATCATGGCATATAATCAATACTTTAGGCAATGGATTTCATTCAGTTAAATACGTTTCTTTGAGTGAAATGTTAAATAGTCTTAAACCTCCTTTACACTTACATTACCTTTGAACTACAGTCAAAGACGTCCAGATTCTGACAAAATAATACCAAACAGCAATGCATTCCAATATAAGAAAATAATATGAACCTGCTATGAATGATCGATTTCAGATTTTGATCGTATTAAAAAAGCAGACAAGCACATAATCAATATTTGTGTTTGATATAAAAAGCATAACGTTACGTGCATAACCTAGCGCTGGAAAATATAATTATAACTTCTTTTAAGAGAGTAGATGGAAACCGTAAAAATAACTCGTTAATATAATCCTACAATTTTGTACAATTATTCTGAGTGAAGCATGTGTCCTAAAGTTAATGTAAAATTCCTGTAATAGTTGTCTTTTTTACTACAAAATCTTTCACTAAAATATTTGTATGCTTTCCGCCGGAAGTTAACATTATTTTAAGGAAAGGTACATTAAGATATGTTCATAGGAATTTGATTCATCGTACACTTGTATGCATCCACACACATTTACTGTAACGTAAAAAAACCCTCATATTACTTGTCGAAGTAGCGCAGAACGTTGTTTACAATGATGCCATCATTATCAAAACGTAATAGGCTAAAATATCCATCACCCTAACTCTATATGTCTTTAAAACTTATGGAGACGTTTTCAATGTTGCTCTTGTTAAATCATTTATCACAGAGATTCTAGCGAATGATAGAGAGGCATAAGAACTTTATCATTCTATGACAAAATTTTAATATTGCCGTAGGATGTACCTGCTGAATACAAACATATCAAGCATATTAATCATTCGCTTGCAAACCGAAAATGAAAATTATTGGATCTCTTGTATATCTGTCACGTATCGGTCCTCATCGAAGTGCATTTGCAGTGCATTCTAATTTGACCATCCCATCCTAGTTTATAGACATTGCTATAAATGCTGTATAGACTTTTCTTCCAACATTTATTATCTTATTGCTATGGTGAGCCGGAATAAATGTAAGTAATGACATAAATTTAAAGCAAATGTGAAAATTATAAATAACCTCAATTAACCCATAATTGCCATCCAATATGAGCTAATACAATCGATCCAAGACGATTTCTTTCAACTAGGAGAAACTCCTACCGCCTTTACTTATATTTGTCTGCAATAATTAAACTCAAAATACTTTGAAAAAGCCTATATTTGCTTTCGGAGAGTGGGATTGAGTGGTTTGTGGAGAGATACCTGTAATATGTATATTATGATGCATTGATTGTGTAGATTTAACGCTATTTTTAGCAAAAAATAGGCTATACATGACGGATGGCACATTTGGTGAAGAAGGAACTTGAGAAGACCCCGATAAAATCCATCGTCTCACGGGAAGCTACTGGCTGTCTCTCTTTGGCCGAAGTAAACAATTGCCTGAGTTTCTTTCTGACTTTTGACAATCACATCAAGCACTGAGATACTTCCATTTTAATATATATATATATATATATATATATATATATATATATATATATATATATATATATATATACTGAAAAAGAAATTTGGATATTCATGGTTGGTTTCCTCTTAAAGTTACGAGTAATATACAGATCTTGTATACTCTGCAATTCTGTCTTTATATTAAAAATTCTTGCGTGTGGGAGAAAGACGAAGGAAAATAAAGGTGTCTGGTAAATAGGCAAGAGAGCATATATAAATATATATATATATTTTGGTAAGTCTACAAAAAATATCACTTTGATGTTTTTTGACGTAGGCCATACTTAAATATTTCATCAAATATTTTAAGTTTATGGGGGTAGGTATGATTGAAATAATTCGTCATATATAACGGCTGTTCCACCTAAATAAAGTATGACTACCTGAATTAATTCGTCAAAAAGAAACGCTATTTTAGCTTAAAGAGGTAGCTCTACCAACAATATTTTAAAGCAGGACGTTGAAGTGCCTTATTATTTGTATCACAAGAAGAATTTGTTGTCGATATGACTACAGAAGGAGTAGCAATCTCGCTATTTCTGAAATGACTACTATAGAGAGATGAGCATTTGTTCCTCTAAAGGAAAATAAATTATCTTCTTTTGATATGGCTTAACCTGCACATTGTTTAACCTAAACTATTTAATTGCCAGAGGTAAAGCTTTACAAAGCTTTATCTATACATACAAATAAATACATATATACATGACGTGGAATACAGAGTAAGTAAATATATTTTCAATATGCAGTATTCAAAATGCTTTTCCTAGTAGTATTAGAAGACCAACATGCATGAAATATGACAGTAATACATTTATTAAATAATGAATTTGAGATTAGATGAAAGTAACAGTGAACAACAACAACAACAATAATAATAATAATAATAATAATAATAATAATAATAATAATAATAATAATAATAATAATAATAATAATAATAATAATAATAATAATAATAAAGCAAAACGTATGATTTTAAGTAGCATTCATATTATAATTTCGCTCAATTTGTGCCCTAAGAATTTAATTTTAATGCCTTAAGAATTTAATTTTTAGATTTCTAATTCAGTAGAGTTGGTAGAATACAGTGATTAATAAATGTCAAAATACCAGGCCTTTTTCAAAATATAGTTTATCTACTTCTGTCTTAGCATTGCATTATAATACAACGTGATACTTGATTAAATCAATATAGGATATTTTTTATGAGTATTATTGCGCCATGGGCCGATCATAATTTGATATGCTAATAGTATCGATATGTCAAATTGCTTTATGACAGCACTTTTAACGCCATGTTATTTTTATTGTATATATATATATATATATATATATATATATATATATATATATATATATATATATATATATATATATATATATATATATATATACTGCTTTATTCTTTCAATTATGTAAGTGTTGTTTCAGACGTTACCCTGTGCTAAAATCTATGCAAAACATTTAAGGGATTTTCGCGCAAATGATATATTGCGGATAAAACAACATGGTTGCTCCCAGTGATTTAAGTAGTATAACAAGCTTGTGAATATAGTGTTTCCTATTACTTTTTACCAAAGCACCGACATTAAACAAATGGTTCGAATTAGTAAAATATAAGATATATGTACCTAGTAAACTGGTCACGTAAGAATAACGACAGAAGCTTTTTGAAAAGATTGTAAACCCTCATAAATTATTTCCCTTTTATCATTCTCCAGCAGATGTTTACTCGAAGAAAACCGTGCATTATTTGCACACTGTCTTTATCTTCTACATTAGTTACGAGTTGAAGTAGTTGCATGAAAATGTGTGATAATGAATGAAACATATGATTGAAGTCCGGACTATGATTTCGGCTCCACTCCAAGGAAAAAGTTCACTTCTGTCCAATGTGACGCCCTTTAAAGCAGGGCGCTTTAAGTGGAACACCTAGTTAGCATATATGGTCAGGCCGGTCCTACCTGTATGGTATTTTATTTCATGTACAAACTCTCTGAAATCGACTAAATTATGCGCAACAGTTTTCTAATGTCATATTTAATATTTGTTTTAATATTGTTAGATAACATATTTACTGTTTATGTACATTTTTTTTACTTTTGCCTGACATTGGTAGATACGATTGCTTCATAATTTCTGCTAAATGTAGATTACTGTGTGAGAGGATAATTTTTGTAAAATATAAAATACTGCCGACATATTCCTCTATTTCAGGAATGTTTGTTTTTTATCTCCTTGACCAAAACGTCAAATATTTTCTTTCAGACAGAAACATTTCTGCTAATATATTTTTAAGGAATCGAATTTACGTGCATGGTACATCTACAAGGTTTGTCCCTCTTTTAGTGAGAAATAAACCTAACATGTTGATAGTGACTAAATAAAAACATCAGCCTGTATTTTGTGATTCTAATAACATAGAAAAAACACTTTTTGTTTGGATTATTTGAGTTATAGGAGTTAACTAATTATGGAATGAGATTCTGACAAAGTGAACGTAGAAAGAATGTAAATGTTTTATGGAATTTCTTTAATGCATATATTTGCAAATTGAAATAAAAGACATTGGTATTCCGATATGAGCTCCTTCAAAAATAATACACCGAAATAAATTCCGTCTAGGATTTAATAAATCTCTGGCAGCTTGGGTAAGTACTCCATATTATGACCGTCTCAAAAGTCAAATTTAGGATAAGGAGATTAATGCTGGGCCCTACATAACCAACACCTTTCTAAAACGTACGCTTAAGTGAAATTATTAAAACGTTATTGGCAAATTATCAACATGCACACTTTCAGGCTCCTCCAAGTTTAGGAGTTCGTCTTTTATAAAATATGGATAAATTGGTTCGTTCAATTGGCCATGTGAATGCCTTATCCTATATATAAATCGTAATCTTGCATGCATTCCGATTAATAAATTTGAACGTACTAATATCGTAACTGAGATCTCGTATATTATGCCCACGAATGCAATTTTAATATGCCCAAAATGAACCTCTGCAGAACTGATATGCTTAGGGAATGAATGTAAGATGAAAGTAAATGCTTATTTATACCAGTTGAATGTACCTAGATTCTGAAAGATCAATGAGAATCAAAAGGAAAATTCACTTTAAGCACACAGTGTCTTGAGTTCAGTCTTTTAGTGAGACTGAGCTAAATAATTCTGCTTGCAATAATAAATATTCCCTTTGAAATTCTAATTTATTTTCGTATGCTTTTCGAGATGGTAATCAGTTTCATTTCCACCCGCCAAACCCACGCTTGTATTGCTAACACATGTACGTGAGTGCTAGGGCAGATCATCATAGAATTTACGGTTGTGGGGGAAGAATATAATCTCCTTGTATAGAAAAACTGCAGGAAAATTTGACAAATGAAAGCAAAATTTATTAAATTGCTGAGTGTAACACAATAATAAAATTTATAAATTTTAAAGCTTTTCTGTCATTAACTGCTTTTTTAAAGTATTAATAAATTGAAACGAGAAAGATAATTTGCATATATGGCACTCCACATATTTTTGTGAGACTCGTGCCTTGGCAATGAATTCTACGGATGTATTAATACACATTTTTCTCGAGGGGGCTGTATACAAGTTTAGGATGAGAAACAAAAGTAAAGACAGCTGATTTGTGTAGCAAATACAACAATGTAACACAGTCTGTCAGCAACGTTAGCAAAATACTTGGTCATATATACTCAGGATTTACCTGAACAAATTTCACGTCCGATTAAAACCTGCAATTGTATTTACATTTTTCTACGTTGAAAAATATTTTGAAAGAATTTTCCTTACATCCTCCTCACTCATGGTATCGTGTGCAATAAATGGATTGATGCAAACAATAATTTGTTGACATTACCTAGGATACGTTTTTGTCATATATACAAATCAGAAACTCAAACGTATTTATAATAACAACTACATGTGACTCGTTAGCGATTCATAGTTAAAAGGCCTACTAGAAATGTTAGCCGATTTGTGTTTACGAGAAATCTGCATTCATAATTAACGATACATAATATATAGTGTATTTTAATGAAAAAGCTGTTCTAAAAACATTAAAATAAAACAATGATGACTATATCGTATTAGAGTAATCAGAGCGAAGAAAAGCTACTGTCTTTTTTCTAAATAAATGATCGCCTTCTGTTCATTAGGAAATTATTGCCTTTGGGAACGGATGTATACTTTCTGTTGAATATTATCTCCAGCTAAATATTGGACCTAAAATGAAAGCCACCTGAAATAAGTGTACAATTTAACTGCTTTAACACAACTTTTGTTACTGAAGTGAAAACAGAATAAACTAAAAATCTGCCCAAGTCATGACAGTCTTTAGATCAAACAGTTCCACGGACAAGCCCAGCTAATGACTGCACCACAAACACCGGATCCCTCGCGATAAGAGGAGCTATCGATGATTCGATTCAGACCAATGAATATGTCTTCGTTAACAGGTCCTTGTGAATCCGATTGTCCATTCAGTGAAAACAAACATTTTGAGCAGAGCTCGTAAACGTATCCCAGGTTATTAGAGACCCGGATAAACTCGTTGCCGATGAAGATCGTGACCAACGTAACGCTGTTACTCAAAAGGCCGGTCATGTTCAAGGACATATTTGGGCATTTGTCACTGCCATACAGCAGGTGTTCATATCCTAAAGAATGGAATTCCGCATTGTTCTCTTGTGTACTGGCATCACCTTCTGCAAACGAAATACAAATTTAAAAATAAAATCATTAAATTAGCCAATTGTTTTCAGATAACACTTGTAATATTCTTAACCTTATCATCTAACAATATTGATCATTTAAACAATGAAATTAGCGTGTGTCCGATTGTTCGATAAATAACTGTATATTAGATATTACTTTTTATGCAAGCAGAAAGTATTTTAATCCGCAATATATTGCTGGTCTTAATTAATATGCTTCTGGGGAATTTAGACTAACACAAACAGACATATATACTGCATAAGTTACTTATGTAACGTAACATCGATGACCATCATCCCTGTTTGAGGTAAGCCTAAGTACGGCAATCAGATACCCAATTAATGCAACCAGGATGTCTACTCGGTATCATGGCACTTCAAATGTACCATTAAAGGCAGGTTTAGTTTTTATGGTCGACCTACCCAAAACTACCTAATTAATAGCAATAAATAGACGTGGGCAAGATAATTTGCAGATGCACATATGACTCATATACCAAAAATTAATTAGGGAATATTATCACTTTACAAGAATAGTAAGCTAGCTCTATTTCCCATGTTTTCACAACTAAGCCATAACAGAAACAAGCGGCAACGAACATAAATTTTAATAGACCATGGGAAAGAACATCTTGCAAAATTAATACTTAAAGCAAACTGTAGGCTACACTGCCGGTGATTATCACTTCTGGCCAGCTGTGATATGTGCTTAATAATGTTACCATATTGTGATTGTAGTATATGATATTATATGATGAAAATTCAGCAACTGGTAAATATAAAACGCATGATTTAATGAAAAATAAGATGGCGATTCTTTACAATATTTAAACTTTAATGTTATTATATATCTGGTTTTACATGTACAGATGAAATATTTTTTTCTTCCACCCTTCAAGCATTCAATTCATACGTTAATAAATAATTTAGTAAGGTGACACTACACACACTGAGAATACTACATATTTCTGTATTTATCGTTTTAAAATTTACTCTGTCATGTACTTGCTCTAATGGGTATACCACTCGAAGTCCAACAGAAAAAGTTTGTTTCTAAATGATTTCTAAATAAAACTGATGTTCCTTGCTCTCAACTTTTTTTTTCAAACCAAATGTTGAAAATCTGTATCGCGATGTTGCGTGCACCCAAATATTTGTTAAGGAACCATTTGTAGAAGGATCTCGGGGATCTGTGTTTCGAGATGAACATTATTTAAGCAAAAAGCTGTTATCAAATATATGGGTTATGCACTTAATGCTCGACCTGTACCTAACAAAAATTTATAAGATAATGTATGCTCACTATATCCTTTGTTGGTTTTGCTGTCACCAACATGAAAGGAAAATCCTGTGGTATTGGGGGCCATCTCTAGGTCAATTCTAAGCATTTTTCTGCCACACATGGGCACTTTCGTACAGCCCTGGCAAGTGTCATTGGCGCTGTTCTTTTGGAAAGTGGCATTTAACAGTATCTTTGCATCACAGCCACAGCTGTCCTTCCCGTTGGTTTGTTCCATAACGTTGACATAAGGAACCTTGCCAAACACTACCGGAACATGTTCTTCAAGGGAAATCCTCATCTGCTTACGGATACAACAGTCCGTGGGCGGAGGAATGTGACATTCTATAAAAAATAAAATATATCATGCAGTTTAAAGGAATATATTAGCTTATATTTCTTGTATCAAGAAGATAATTAATTGCTCGAAATAAGTTCATTTAATTTGAGATAGGAAAGTGCATTCACATTAATTATGATATAGCAAAAAAAGAAATTATCATTATATATGTCGTTATACAATCGCTACAAAACAGTTAATTCAAACATTTAATGTTATCGTATATTTTTGGCAAACTACAAAGAAGAACGAAATTAATAAATGAATGTTACATTTGCAAGTTTTTAAATCTTTGTCGTTTTGTCTATATAATATAGGAAGTATAATTACCTACATCTGTGAATATCGCAAGAACTTCTCTTTCAAGAAACCTATTAGTGGTACGTCAAACTTTTAAATTTGCAAGTTTCAAAAAGAATATTTACGACAATTGACAGTATAAGTCTAGAATAATAATAATAATAATAATAATAATAATAATAATAATAATAATAATAATAATAATAATAATAATTATAATTATAATAATAATAATAATAATAATAATAATAATAATAATAATAATAATAATAATAATAATAATGGCGCAGGAGTAGTGCATAATTATTGAGCTAAAACATAAATACAGTACTGACATACTAAATATCTATCCCCAATGCTGACATATCTCCAATCCATCCACTCAATGGAATAAAATCAACTATAATAGTAATGAAGGAAAAGCCATTGAAATTATACATCAAAGTACTAAATAGCTTCATTCAGGAAGACGTAGAAAACATTAATTTCGTTGGTATATAGGATACATCGCCCCCTATCGATGATGGATTATCAACAACCTCAAGAAAAAGAAATGTTCTTTTTGTATTTCCACATGCAGGGACAGCAGCAGTACCAGAAAACAAACTGTTTAAATGTGCGAAAATAATTAAGATATAAATAGATAAGAACAATAGATAAGAAGATAAGCTAAAACAATACTTATACGACAATTTTTATAAGACAATACGACAATAGGTGAAGCTTCATTGCTAAGAATTTTCATTTCGAAAAGGGTGTAAAGGAATTATAATAAGACACAAGCAGGCTAGAAATCTCTTTGTTGTCGCACTAATTCTCCAAGCAATAATAATAAGAAAATATAAAAAAGAGTACCAAACGACGAATATATTCCTACAAGAATGGATAGTTTGCGTATGGAATTGCAACGGAAAGGTTCAAGGCACTAAATTTTAATTTTGAGCCTAATACATTTCAGTTGCACAAGGACGGTCTCAATAGTCAGGTACACACAAAATGGATCTTGTACAAACATTCTTAAATGTGAAGCTTACCCGAGAGGAAATAGAAAAAGCGATATAATAATAAAGTTATACATTTGGGATGCATTACAGGCAAAACATGTGCAAAAATTTAGTTGTCTTCAACTTCCTGTGTAGAATAGCAATTATTTTAAATATTTGTGTTAAAAATGGAAACTAGTAAACGCAACGTTAGAACGGTACTTTCCAGCGGGAAAGTCTGGCAATAAATGAATACTAAAGATAACCCAGATAATCAGAGTTTTAAGCTAATTCAGAAAATATATTATTCATATGGCTAGGGATTTAAGCGGTAGATAGTATGGTACATGATGGGGTGAAGGAGAATCTTAATTATTACATTCGTTTACTTACGCTCTGGAGTGGTTATGTCAAGTGTAGTGGTCATAGGTGAGGTTACCGTAGATGTTGCCGTCGTTGTGGGTGTAGTCTTTATAGTTGTAACCGTAGGTGTGGTTATCGTAGATGTTGTCGTCGTTGTGGGTGTAGTCATTATAGTTGTAAACGTAGGTGTGGTTACCGTAGATGTCGTCGTCGTCGTGGGTGTAGTCATTAGAGTTGTTATCGTAAGTGTGGTTATTGTAGGTGATGTCGAACATTTTTCAGTTCCACATGTGGTTGACGCAGTGGTTGTCCTAAATGTAGTCGTCATTGGTGTGGTGGTCATGGGTGTCATCCTTGTAGTGTGTATTGTACTTGGCATTGTTGTCCGTGTACTTCTTGGTGTATCTTCTTTTGTTGGTAATTCTTAAAAAGTAAGAATGCAAGTGAAGCAAACACTACTTTCTGAAATAAATATGATAATCAATCGCTCAGCTTACGAACTTAATTCTTTAGGACGATATTAGCTCATCGACTTAATTCTTTACAATAAGAAAATTTAGGCAAATCACACATTTTATCCTATTTACTAGTTTTAAAATATTGTATTCTGCTATAATTGGCACGTAAAAACTAAAAAAATACAGATAATGCTTGTATTCTAGCCAAATTATTATGTAGAATTCTCGTAGCTATCTAATCCCTTGAAAAGCCGTGTTACCTCTATCAATTCAATTAGTCCAGCCTGTATTTTGAGATTATAATAATACCCGACCTTTATAATGGGGCAATTTGTTTTAGTTATTATTTGTTTGTACGTGGTACATACCGTATCACAATTCAAAGTTATCTAGGGTCTTACTTTCATTATCACCTCGCATATTATACAATTTAACTATTGTTTGTTCTCACTTTACATAAACTTTTCTAGATCTTACGAGTCATTAAATCCTGAAGAGATGTTATAAAAAGAACAGAATTTTTAAATTAGGAAATTTTATATATATATATATATATATATATATATATATATATATATATATATATATATATATATATATATATATATATATATATATATAGATAGATAGAGAGAGAGAGAGAGAGAGAGAGAGAGAGAGAGAGAGAGAGAGAGAGAGAGAGAGAGAGAGGATGGAAACTTGTAATTGTTTAATATTTGGCGTAGATTTTCTTACCTGACACTGTCGGTCGGGCTGTTGTGGATTCCGGGCATGTCGAAGATTTCCACTCGCACCGCTTCAAAATGTCATCCCAGACAAGGTTCGCTGGGCAAGGCATGATATATTGATTGCCATTGGAGCATGCCACGTACTTCCGACAGTCTGGACAGTATTGGTAGTTTCCATTGATTTTTCCAACACACGAATATACACACACTAAAAATATAATTAAGATAAAATATAAAATTTTATTTCACAAATTACAAATTCGATCATGCTCTGAGTTTTAAAAGACTGACGCAAGCAACGTTTCGACACCATCTGTCCATCAGCATATGTGTTTCATATATATATATATATATATATATATATATATATATATATATATATATATATATATATATATATATATATATATATATAGAAGATAGATGTGAGAGTGTTTTAGTGCGCGCGCACTGGTTTCTTTGTGACAAAGCAATAAAGCACGCCTCAGTCTGAAGTATTTTTGCAGGATTTCCAGAAGAATCTTTTAGTTGCTATTAAAATATATTCTTTTACAACTGCAAGTCAACTTCATTTGTCTAAATAAGATTTACAAAATTCTATATTCGAAAGGCAACCTATAAAGTGTACCTTAGTTCCTACATTGTTCCTAAATTTTCAAATATAAACGACACTTAGACTTGAACCGAGAAATATGTTTACCTTTTGTTAGATGTGTATGAACTGCTCCAGATACTGGTTTGATAATAAACGAATGCTATGCCTTGAAATGTTCAAGGAATATATTCACGTCCGCAAGAAAGATATTACCGGATATTTTTATATGCACTTATCGCATATTCATTTATTTTTGTAATTTGTTTTCGTTTCCACGTTTCTGACAGGATGGCAAATAGGAACGAGACAGAGAGACAGAGACAGACAGAAATAGAAAGACATAAAGAGATCGCGCCTTAATGCATGAGAGAATGGAAGCAAAGAGTACATAGATATGGATTACCTGCTGCAGTAGAATACTGAAGATTACAGGTTGTAAAAATGAACAATATTATAAAATGCAGTCTCTCCATTTCTATGTAATGTAGCAATCAAACAAGAACTGAGGTTATATATCGACGGCCAAGAATGTGTATATATGTGTATGTATTTATGTTAGATTGCCCAACCAATGATAATAAGAGATGACATCTCTCATTTTGCTCAAATTTAATAACTTTAATTGATAAATAGAAACCGGAGATTTAAAAATGTGTAATTGCAACACGTAGTTCAAAACGTGTAAGGCATTTATAAAAATAGACTTTCCCACATCCGTCTTGGTAAGACTTTACTTTGTAAACACCCAAAATACAATTACGGGATTTGCAGTGATGTAAACTAATAACAAAGTTAAGTGCTCTTGTCCACGGGTTGAACAACATTGTTAGTTTTATAGGGAATGTTTGAGACACACCTTTAAAATGTTAACTAAGTTCCAGATTTTACAATTATAAAAAGTTTAAGATAGAAGCCTAAGTGCAAAAGATGATATCATTTCAATGACTATTGTTAGTGTGTGATATCTTTATTTCCAATATTCATTCAAACCATGGCTAACATAATTAATGATACTACATTGTAAGTAGCTTTCCGAAAAATGAATACAAATATTTTGAGATAATGTATACCTGAGAAAAGACAGGCTAAATCGTGGGAGTACTTGCTACATTATCATACGGGGATAGAATACAAATAAACAAGAAAGAGTTATGATGAATTTGTTCTTCACACACCGTTTAAACAAATCTTCAAAAGGATTGCGATCGCAGAATTTGCTTCAATGTTATGCTATTTCGTAAGTTAGGTTCCCAATAATGTTTGTATTAAATTTCGAGCGTCTAATAAAAACATCTGCGTGAGCTGATCTTTTCTACCTTAGGAAGGTAATAACAAAACACCATAAGAAATAATTAGAAGTTACGTACAATGGATGGTGACGAAGATGGCGGAGACAACATCAATAACAATGCCACACCCCAAATAGTATCGTGCAAATATTCCTAAACTTATTGGTCATACTAAATGATATACATGTATTATTGCTGGTTATAAAAGGTAGGTATTGTGAATGCAGTGATGAATTTATGTTTTCCGTTCCTTATCACTCTTAGAGTTGCCCCATCCCATAGAATAAAAAAAATAAAATTAATAGTATGGTCTTTAAAGGTCTTTCCACTTTTATAATGGAAAAATTTAAAGAATTTAGTGAACACAGTTTTAATTATAGATAAACGGTGTTGGGAAGTTATTTTCAAAGCAATTAATTAGCTAGTTTCTAGGGACAGACGTTATAATGTACGGTAATCAGGCGACCTTATGATAGCAAGCATTAGTTTTGTAGGTTGGGATAGAGCAGAGCAGGAAAAAATGCTTCTGGTAACCATGGAACCAAGTATTTACTATCTTAAGTTAGAAGTGACTGCACCTTTTAGTTTGATCCCTTTATTTTGGGATATCTTTTATTGTGGTTGTCAAAAAATGTACGGTGAGTAAATGAGAAAAGCGGTTCGACGCTGTGTTTAGACTGACCTGGAGATGGAATCGTGGCCATTGATGGAAACATTTATCTGCATTGGGTGCTGGGATCCTATTTTCGTCTACTAAATACATTGCTCTATAAAACGGGGAAGAGTACAAGGAAAGACTATGCAATAGTGAAGTTAAAGCTTCATTGTCTGTGGTCATTGGTTGATTAGGGTAAAAAAAATGTTTGAAGTCTTGTGATTCTTCAAAGTGGAGGAAAACAAGGAACTAACAGCTCGCATCATGCAGATATTTGTCTCGCTAGGTAGAGTGGTTCTTTGCCGGTAGCAATATAAATAATTTAGCTTAAGTGCTATATTATAGATTTTTATTATTTTCTAAATCATCATGCCGTCAATGACACTAAAAATGAATATAGTCCGCCATTGTATAGGGGAAGGTATATATAACACTTATGCAATTGTTTGCGTCATCTACAAAATTTGATGTCGGTTGAAATAATGAAAAGAAAGATTTAATAGCTTTAATTTCCAAGTTCCTTCATTGTTTGCAATGTAATACTAAATCTGAAACAATGCAATATCCATTTGTGCTATAATACTCTCTCTCTCTCTCTCTCTCTCTCTCTCTCTCTCTCTCTCTCTCTCTCTCTCTCTCTCTCTCTCTCTCTCTCTCTCTCTCTCTCTCTCTCTGTTCACAGGATTGTGAAACACTTGTTCTACTGAATTGGTCATCGCCGGTGTGGTCGTCGTAGGTGTAGTCGTCGCAGTCAAAGTAGTCGTATCCGCGTTCGTAAGTTCTGTCGTCGCAGATATGGTTTTCTTATCTTGGGTTGTCGAACTAGTGTTTCTTAGTGTGGTCACTGTGTGTGTTTGTTTGTGTGTGTGTGTGTGTTCACCGTAGTAGTGATCGTAGGTGTGGTCGTATTTGGAGTGCTCTTAGGTCGTATTTGAGCTTCTAGATGTGGTCGTCACACGTTTTGTCGTCATTGTTGTGACTGCATGAGTATCATCGCATCTGTTGTTGTCGTAGTTATTGTATAGATTATTGTCGAGAGATTATTAGTCTGAAATGTGGTTGTTGTACCTGTGGTTGTCTTAGGTGTACTAATCGTACATCTGACCGTCTAAGTGTGGTCGTAGGTGTAGTCATACTAGGTGTGGTCGTGGCACATAAAGTCATCATATCTGGGCTCGTAGATGTGGTTGTCATGCTCCGAAGTGTGGTCATAATTGTGATTGTATACGTAGTCCCCGGATGTTTGGTCGTCTCAGTAATGGTATTCCTGCGTGTTATCATCTTAGATGTCATCGACCTTTGTGTATCATAAATATGATCGTTATAGGTGTGCTTCTTATAGGCAAGTTCGTAAATGTGCTGGTTCTAGGTGTGCTTGTTCTATAAGTTTTGTATATTTATATATTTATTCCATTGGAGCATGCCACGTACTTCCGACAGTCTGGACAGTATTGGTAGTTTCCATTGATTTTTCCAACACACGAATATACACACACTAGAGATATAACTAACATAAAATATAAACATTATATTTCACAAATTACAAATTCGATCATGATCTGAGTTTCAAAAGACTGACGCAAGCAACGTTTTGACACCATTTGTCCACGAACATACAAAGGTTTGTGCGTGTTCAGGTTTCCGTGTGACAAAGCAATATAGCATTCCTCTGTCTGAAGGATATTCTAAAGAATGTCTATAAAATGTACTATAGTTCCAACATAGCAATATGTGTATAAACCCTACATGCTCAAATACAAAGGATATTTGCCCTTGAACCGAGAAAGAAATTTAATTGACTTTCTATGAAAGTGTATGAACTTTTCCAGTCCCTGTTTTGTTTGAAAAAAAAATGTAATGCTATGACTAAGAGTGTTCAAGGAATACTTTCATGTCCACAAGAAAGATAATTTCAGAAAGAATATATATATATATATATATATATATATATATATATATATATATATATATATATATATATATATATATATATGCACCTTTTTACATATTTATATTTACTTGAAATTTGATGACGTTTCAAAGTCTCTGACAGGATGGCAAATATAAAAGATTAAGAGGCAGAGAGACACAGAGGACACGCTTTATTATGAAATAAAATGGAAATAAAGATCATATATTACCTGTTGCCGTAGAATACTGAAGGTTACATATTGTTGCAAAAACAAGCAGTGCTATAATATGCAGTCTCTCCATTTGTGAGTAATGTAGGAGTCAAAAACGTAACTGGCGTTTGATATCGACGGTCACAAATGCGTATATATGTGTGTGTGTGTGTGTGTATGTGCGTTTATATCAGATGCCCAATAAGTGTTAATACGAAAAAAAAACTCTTACCTTTTAATCTAATTTTAGAACGTTAATAATACTCAAGAACCAAAATTTTAAATGCGTAGAGTCAACACATAGTTTAAAACGTGTAACGTGTACATAAAAATAGAAAACAGTTAGTCCTATATCCGTCTTTGTAAACGATATACTTTGTAAATACCCAAAATACAATGGAGTGGCAATGATGTAAACTAATCAGAAAGTTACGTGCACTTGTTTATAGGTTGCACAATTTAACCAGTTTTATATGGAAAGTTTTAGACACGTTATCAAATCGTAAAGCTCCAGGTATTACAAATTTAACATAACAAAATGCGTATTATGGTATCGGTTCAATGACTATTGTTCGTGTTGATGTCTTTATTTCCAATGGTCACTCAAACAAATGCCTAACATAGCTAATGATCTTATATGTTGTGTACCTTTCTGAACAAATTAAAAGTATTCTAAAACAACGTACATTTGAGAAATGACAAGCGGCATCATAGGGTACCTTCTATAGTAGCATATAGGTTAGAATACTAATAACTAGAGAGTGTTATGATACATTTGTTGATCCCAAAGATTTCCGTATTTAAGTTCCTGCATCTAAGAAAAATTTTTGCATGAGTTGCTGTCTTCCATTAAAGGTGGTTAATATCTCGCCAAAACGAAATAAAAATAATTGCAAGTTACTTATAAGGGACGGCGACGAAGACGCCGAAAACATAAATAACAATAACAACACCACTTTCCAAGTAGCACCGTGCAAAAATTATAACCCCTATTGGCTAGTTTATTGAATGATATTCATATATTATTGCATGTTATAGAATGTAGGGATAGTGAGCGCAATGATTTATTTACGTGTTCTCAGCCTCTTGGCACTCTCATATTTGCCACCTCCCCCAGAAGAAAAATAAAAGAAACATCAAAAAGAGCTTTTAAAAACCTTTGCCCCTTTTATGGAATGGAAATATTCAACGAATTTAGTGAACACTGTTTTAGACATGTGAAATGGATGTTACGGTGATATTTGCAGCCTGATTAATTAGCCAGTTTCTAGGGACAGATGTTATAATGTACGCTAATCACTCGACCTTATGATGGCATGAATGGGTTTCGTAGCTTGGAATAGAGCAGAGCAGGATAAAATATTTTCGGTATCTATGGAACCAAGAAATTTCCCATCTTAATTTAGAAGTGACTGTTCCTTTCAGTTTGAAAATGCACGAAAAGAACAGCTATTTTTAATTGGAAATCAGTCATCCCTTTATTTTGAGATGCCTGTTATTGTGGTTGTGAAAACTGTAAGATGAGTAAGTGCCAAAAGCGGTTCGAGGCTGTGTTTAGACTGACCTGGAGATGGAATCGTGACCATTGATGGAAACATTCCTCTGCATTTGGTGTTTGGTTCCTGTTTTTGTCTACCAAAGGATTTCCTCTATAAGCCGTGCAAGTATTAAACAATGAAAGACCATGCAATAGTGAAGTAAAACCAATCATTCTTTTAAGGGCCACCAGTAAAGTTCTTCATCCAAAGAGGGCTCATAGCCAAATAGAGCCCAAAATATGGCAATATGAAAGATCTTTTCTACTCCATTGCCGTTAAAACAACAGTGGAGTTTCAATATTTATAAATAAATACTGGTTCAGCTGCTATCTTCTTTCTTCTTTCTTCTTTTCTTCTGTTAATCCTTTCTTTTACTATATATTGTAAGTAAAAAAATTTGGGTCCTTTTTTAGTCCTGATTCTTATTTGCTTCTTTCTTCTTCCATTCTTCTTTTCCATTTTTCTTTGTTCTCCGGGAGCTCCTAGAAACACGTCTGTCTTCTTCGAAGTCTGTGCACTCTCCCCGTGGTAGCCAGACTTTTCACTTTCATTAGTTACGCAAAATATATATAGCCAGACATAGGTATCACTTTTGTGGTAGCAAGACTGAACTGAACTGATCGGTTATTGTAGTCATGTGTCCACTCTCGTGTATTATGACTGGTTAAAGCCCTGATAAGGGCTAGCGGCCTCCCCTCCTTTCGAAGCAGGGCTCACCCGTGTCTCAGTGTATCACACTTTTTTGCCCCGGCGCATGGGCCTAAAAAAAACCTAGATGGTTTACCACCTTAGCCGAACTTCACCTTTCCGTGTTGTAGCTATCTAGGGAGGCGCGTAGCCCTAGTGCTGGGCTTTTGGTCCAGTGCTTGACCTTTGTTTGGTGACCTTAACACACCTTTGGCTTTTGATCATTTAAACAATGAAATTAACGTGTGTCCGATTGTTCGATAAATAACTGTATATTAGATATTACTTTTTATGCAAGCAGAAAGTATTTTAATCCGCAATATATTGCTGGTCTTAATTAATATGCTTCTGGGGAATTTAGACTAACACAAACAGACATATATACTGCATAAGTTACTTATGTAACGTAACATCGATGACCATCATCCCTGTTTGAGGTAAGCCTAAGTACGGCAATCAGATACCCAATTAATGCAACCAGGATGTCTATTCGGTATCATGGCACTTTCAAAAACCCATTAAAGGCAGGTTTAGTTTATATGGTCGACCTACCCAAAACTACCTAATTACCTATTTACTAGTTTTAAAATATTGTATTCTGCTATAATTGGCACGTAAAAACTAGAATAATACAGATAATGCTTGTATTCTAGCAAAATTATTATGTAGAATTCTCGTAGCTATCTAATCCCTCGAAAAGCCGTGTTACCTCTATCAATTCAATTAGTCCAGCCTGTATTTTGAGATTATAATAATACCCGACCTTTATAATGAGGCAATTTGTTTTAGTTATTATTTCTTTGTACGTGGTACTTACCGTATCACAATTCAACGTTATCTAGGGTCTTACTTTCATTATCACCTCGCATATTATACAATTTAAATATTGTTTGTTCTCACTCTACATAAACTTTTCTAGATCTAACGAGTCTTGAAGTCTTGAAGAGATGTTATAAAAAGAACAGAATTTTTAAATTAGGAAAATTGTAATATATATATATATATATATATATATATATATATATATATATATATATATATATATATATATATATATATATATATATATATATATATATATATATATATATATATATATAGGGGATGGAAACTTGTAATTGTTTAATATTTAGCGTAGATTTTCTTACTTACCTGACAATGTCGGTCGCTCTGTTGTGGATTCCGGGCATGTCGAAGATTTCCACTCGCACCGCTTCAAAATGTCATCCCAGACAAGGTTCGCTGGGCAAGGCATGATATATTGATTGCCATTGGAGCATGCCACGTACTTCCGACAGTCTGGACAGTATTGGTAGTTTCCATTGATTTTTCCAACACACGAATATACACACACTAAAAATATAATTAAGATAAAATATAAAATTTTATTTCACAAATTACAAATTCGATCATGCTCTGAGTTTTAAAAGACTGACGCAAGCAACGTTTCGACACCATCTGTCCATCAGCATATGTGTTTCATATATATATATATATATATATATATATATATATATATATATATATATATATATATATATATATATATATAAAGAGAGAGAGAAGATAGATGTGTGAGTGTTTTTGTGCGCGCGCTCTGGTTTCTTTGTGACAAAGCAATAAAGCACGCCTCAATCTGAAGTATTTTTGCAGGATTTCCAGAAGAATCTTTTAGTTGCTATTAAAATATATTCTTTTACAACTGCAAGTCAACTTCATTTGTCTAAATAAGATTTACAAAATTCTCTATTCGAAAGGCAACCTATAAATTGTACCTTAGTTCCTACATAGTTCCTAAATTTTCAAATATAAACGACACTTAGACTTAAACCGAGAAATATGTTTACCTTTTTTTAGATGTGTATGAACTGCTCCAGATACTGGTTTGATAATAAACGAATGCTATGCCTTGAAATGTTCAAAGAATATTTTCACGTCTGCAAGAAAGATATTGCCGGATATTTTTATATGCACTTCTCGCATATTCATTTATTTTTGTAATTTGTTTTCGTTTCCACGTTTCTGACAGGATGGCAAATAGGAACGAGACAGAGAGACAGAGACAGACAGAAATAGAAAGACATAAAAAAACAGATCGCACCTTAATGCATGAGAGAATGGAATCAAAGAATGCATTTATATGGATTACCTGCCGCAGTAGAATACTGAAGATTACAGGTTGTAAAAATGAACAATATTATAAAATGCAGTCTCTCCATTTCTATGTAATGTAGCAATCAAACAAGAACTGAGGTTATATATCGACGGCCAAGAATGTGTATATTTGTGTATGTATTTATGTCAGATTGCCCAACCAATGATAATAAGAGATGATATCACTCATTTTGCTCAAATTTAATAACTTCAATTGATAAATAGAAACCAGAGATTCAAAAATGTGTAATTGCAACACGTAGTTCAAAACGTGTAAGGCATTTATAAAAATAGACTTTCCTACATCCGTATTGGTGAGACTTTACTTTGTAAACACCCAAAATACAATTACGGGATTTGCAGTGATGTAAACTAATAACAAAGTTAAGTGCTCTTGTCCACGGGTTGAACAACATTGTTAGTTTTATAGGGAATGTTTGAGACACACCTTTAAAATGTTAACTAAGTTCCAGATTTTACAATTATAAAAAGTTTAAGATAGAAGCCTAAGTGCAAAAGATGATATCATTTCAATGACTATTGTTAGTGTGTGATATCTTTATTTCCAATATTCATTCAAACCATGGCTAACATAATTAATGATACTACATTGTATGCAGCTTTCCGAAAAAAGAACACAAATATTTTAAGATAATGTATACCTGAGAAAAGACAGGCTAAATCGTGCGAGTACTTGCTACATTATCATACGGGGATAGAATACAAATAAACTAGAAAGAGTTATGATGAATTTGTTCTTCACACACCGTTTAAACAAATCTTCAAAAGGATTGCGATCGCAGAATTTGCTTCAGTGTTATGCTATTTCGTAAGTTAGGTTCCCAATAATGTTTGTATTAAATTTCGAGCGTCTAATAAAAACATCTGCGTGAGCTGATCTTTTCTACCTTAGGAAGGTAATAACAAAACACCATAAGAAATAATTGGAAGTTACGTACAATGGATGGTGACGAAGATGGCGGAGACAACAACAATAACAATGCCACACCCCAAATAGTAACGTGCAAATATTCCTAAACTTATTGGTCATACTAAATGATATACATGTATTATTGCTGGTTATAAAAGGTAGGTATTGTGAATGCAGTGATGAATTTATGTTTTCCGTTCCTTATCACTTTTAGAGTTGCCCCATTCCATAGAATAAAAAAAATAAAATTAATAGTATGGTCTTTAAAGGTCTTTCCACTTTTATAATGGAAAAATTTAAAGAATTTAGTGAACACAGTTTTAATTATAGAAAAACGGTGTTGGGAAGTTATTTTCAACGCAATTAATTAGCCAGTTTCTAGGGACAGACGTTATAATGTACGGTAATCAGGCGACCTTATGATAGCAAGCATTAGTTTTGTAGGTTGGGATAGAGCAGAGCAGGATAAAATGCTTCTGGTAACTATGGAACCAAGTATTTACTATCTTAAGTTAGAAGTGACTGCACCTTTCAGTTTGATCCCTTTATTTTGGGATATCTTTTATTGTGGTTGTGAAAAATGTACGGTGAGTAAATGAGAAAAGCGGTTCGACGCTGTGTTTAGACTGACCTGGAGATGGAATCGTGGCCATTGATGGAAACATTTATCTGCATTTGGTGCTGGGATCCTATTTTCGTCTACTAAATACATTGCTCTATAAAACGGGGAAGAGTACAAGGAAAGACTATGCAATAGTGAAGTTAAAGCTTCATTGTCTGTGGTCATTGGTTGATTAGGGTAAAAAAAATGTTTGAAATCTTGTGATTCTTCAAAGTGGAGGAAAACAAGGAACTAACAGCTCGCATCATGCAGATATTTGTCTCGCTAGGTAGAGTGGTTCTTTGCCGGTAGTAATATAAATAATTTAGCTTAAGTGCTATATTATAGATTTTTATTATTTTCTAAGTCATCATGCCGTCCATGACACTAAAAATGAATATAGTCCGCCATTGTATAGGGGAAGGTATATATAACACTTATGCAATTGTTTGCGTCATCTACAAAATTTGATGTCGGTTGAAATAATGAAAAGAAAGATTTAATAGCTTTAATTTCCAAGTTCCTTCATTGTTTGCAATGTAATACTAAATCTGAAACAATGCAATATCCATTTGTGCTATAATACTCTCTCTCTGTTCACAGGATTGTGAAACACTTGTTCTACTGAATTGGTCATCGCCGGTGTGGTCGTCGTAGGTGTAGTTGTCGCAGTCAAAGTAGTCGTATCCGTGTTCGTAAGTGCTGTCGTCGCAGATATGGTTTTCTTATCTTGGGTTGTCGAACTAGTGTTTCTTAGTGTGGTCACTGTGTGTGTTTGTTTGTTTGTGTGTGTGTGTGTGTGCGTGTGTTCACAGTAGTAGTGATCGTAGATGTGGTCGTATTTGGAGTGCTCTTAGGTCGTATTTGAGCTTCTAGATGTGGTCGTCATACGTTTTGTCGTCATTGTTGTGACTGCATGAGTATCATCGCATCTGTTGTTGTCGTAGTTATTGTATAGATTATTATCGAGAGATTATTAGTCTGAAATGTGGTTGTTGTACCTGTGGTTGTCTTAGGTGTACTAATCGTACATCTGACCGTCTAAGTGTGGTCGTAGGTGTAGTCATACTAGGTGTGGTCGTGGCACATAAAGTCATCATATCTGGGCTCGTAGATGTGGTTGACATGCTCCGAAGTGTGGTCATAATTGTGATTGTATACGTAGTCCCCGGTTGTTTGGTCGTCTCAGTAATGGTATTCCTGCGTGTTATCATCTTAGATGTCATCGACCTTTGTGTATCATAAATATGCTCGTTATAGGTGTGCTTCTTATAGGCATGTTCGTAAATGTGCTGGTTCTAGGTGTGCTTGTTCTATAAGTTTTGTATATTTATATATTTATTCCATTGGAGCATGCCACATACTTCCGACAGTCTGGACAGTATTGGTAGCTTCCATTGATTTTTCCAACACACGAATATACACACACTAGAGATATAACTACGATAAAATATAAACATTATATTTCACAAATTACAAATTCGATCATGATCTGAGTTTCAAAAAACTGAGGCAAGCAACGTTTTGACACCACTTGTCCACGAACATACATAGGTTTGTGCGTGTTCAGGTTACCGTATGACAAAGCAATATAGCATTCCTCTGTCTGAAGGATATTCTAAAGAATCTCTATAAAATGTACTATAGTTCCAACATAGCAAAATGTGTATAAACCCAAAATGCTCAAATACAAAGGATATTTGCCCTTGAACCGAGAAAGAAATTTAATTGACTTTCTATGAAAGTGTATGAACATTTCCAGTCCCTGTTTTGTTTGAAAAAAAAGGTAATGCTATGACTTAGAGTGTTCTATGACTACTTTCATGTCCACAAGAAAGATAATTTCAGAAATATATATATATATATATATATATATATATATATATATATATATATATATATATATATATATATATATATATATATATATGCACCTTTTTACATATTTATATTTACTTGAAATTTGATGACGTTTCAAAGTCTCTGACAGGATGGCAAATATAAAAGAAAAAGATGCAGAGAGACACAGAGGACACGCTTTAGTATGAAATAAAATGGTAATAAAGAACATATATTACCTGTTGCCGTAGAATACTGAAGGTTGCATATTGTTGCAAAAACAAGCAGTGCTATAATATGCAGTCTCTCCATTTGTAAGTAATGTAGGAGTCAAAAACGTAACTGGCGTTTGATATCGACGGTCACGAATGCGTATATATATGTGTGTGTGTGTATGTGTGTTTATATCAGATGCCCAATAAGTGTTAAGACGAAAAAAAAACTCTTACCTTTTAATCTAATTTTAGAACGTTAATAATACTCAAGAACCAGACTTTTAAATGCGTAGAGTCAACACGTAGTTTAAAACGTGTAACGTGTACATAAAAAGAGAAAACAGTTAGTCCTATATCCGTCTTTGTAAACGATATACTTTGTAAATTCCCAAAATACAATGGAGTGGCAATGATGTAAACTAATCAGAAAGTTACGTGCACTTGTTTATAGGTTGCACAATATAACCAGTTTTATATGGAAAGTTTTAGACACGTTATCAAATCGTAAAGCTCCAGGTATTACAAATTTAACATAACAAAATGCGTATTATTGCATCGGTTCAATGACTATTGTTCGTGTTGATGTCTTTATTTCCAATGGTCACTCAAACAAATGCCTAACATAGCTAATGATCTTATATGTTGTGTACCTTTCCGAACAAATTAAAAGTATTATAAAACAACGTACATTTGAGAAATGACAAGCGGCATCATAGGGTACCTTCTATAGTAGCATATAGGTTAGAATACTAATAACTAGAGAGTGTTATGATACATTTGTTGATCCCAAAGATATCCGTATTTAATTGCCTGCATCTGAGAAAAATTTTTGCATGAGTTGCTGTCTTCCATTAAAGGTGTGTAATAACTCGCCAAAACGAAATAAAAATAATTGCAAGTTACTTATAAGGGACGGCGACGAAGACGCCGAAAACATAAATAACAATAACAACACCACTTTTCAAGTAGCACCGTGCAAAAATTATAACCCCTATTGGCTAGTTTATTGAATGATATTCATATATTATTGCATGTTATAGAATGTAGGGATAATGAGCGCAATGATGAATTTACGTGTTCTCAGCCTCTTGGCACTCTCCTTTTTGCCACCTCCCCCAGAAGAAAAATAAAATAAATATCAAAAAGAGCTTTTAAAAACTTTTGCCCCTTTTATGGAATGGAAATATTCAACGAATTTAGTGAACACTGTTTTAGATATGTGAAATGGATGTTACAGTGATATTTGCAGCCTGATTAATTAGCCAGTTTCTAGGGACAGATGTTATAATGTACGCTAATCACTCGACCTTATGATAGCATGAATGGGTTTCGTAGCTTGGAATAGAGCAGAGTAGGATAAAATATTTTCGGTATCTATGGAACCAAGTATTTCCCATCTGAATTTAGAAGTGACTGTTCCTTTCAGTTTGAAAATGCACGAAAAGAACAGCTATTTTTAATTGGAAATCAGTCATCCCTTTATTTTGAGATGCCTGTTATTGTGGTTGTGAAAACTGTAAGATGAGTAAGTGCCAAAAGCGGTTCGAGGCTGTGTTTAGACTGACCTGGAGATGGAATCGTGACCATTGATGGAAACATTCCTCTGCATTTGGTGTTTGGTTCCTGTTTTTGTCTACCAAAGGATTTCCTCTATAAGCCGTGCAAGTATTAAACAATGAAAGACCATGCAATAGTGAAGTAAAACCAATCATTCTTTTAAGGGCCACCAGTAGAGTTCTTCATCCAAAGAGGGCTCAATGCCAAATAGGGCCCAAAATATGGCAATATGAAAGATCTTTTCTACTCCATTGCCGTTAAAACAACAGTGGAGTTTCAATATTTATAAATAAATACTGGTTCAGCTGCTATCTTCTTTCTTCTTTCTTCTTTTCTTCTGTTAATCCTTTCTTTTACTATATATTGTAAGTAAAAAAATGTGGGTCCTTTTTTAGTCCTGATTCTTATTTGCTTCTTTCTTCTTCCATTCTTCTTTTCCATTTTTCTTTGTTCTCCGGGAGTTCCTAGAAACACGTCTGTCCTCTTCGAAGTCTCTGCACTCTCCCCGTGGTAGCCAGACTTTTCACTTTCATTAGTTCCGCAAAATATATATAGCCAGACATAGGTATCACTTTTGTGGTAGCAAGACTGAACTGAACTGATCTGTTATTGTAGTCATGTGTCCACTCTCGTGTATTATGACTGGTTAAAGCCCTGATAAGGGCTAGCGGCCTCCCCTCCTTTCGAAGCAGGGCTCACCCGTGTCTCAGTGTTTGACACTTTTTTGCCCCGGCGCTTGGGCCTAAAAAAAACCCTAGATGGTTTACCACCTTAGCCGAATTTCACCTTTCCGTGTTGTAGCTATCTAGGGAGGCGCGTAGCCCTAGTGCTGGGCTTTTGGTCCAGTGCTTGACCTTTGTTTGGTGACCTTAACAGACCTTTGGCTTTTGATCATTTAAACAATGAAATTAACGTGTGTCCGATTGTTCGATAAATAACTGTATATTAGATATTACTTTTTAAAATCGACCAACCAAAAACTACCTAATTACCTATCTACTAGTTTTAAAATATTGTATTCTGCTATAATTGGCAAGTAAAAACTAGAATAATATAGATAATGCTTGTATTCTAGCAAAATTATTATGTAGAATTCTCGTAGCTATCTAATCCCTCGAAAAGCCGTGTTACCTCTATCAATTCAATTAGTCAAGCCTGTATTTTGAGATTATAATAATACCCGACCTTTATAATGGGTCAATTTGTTTTAGTCATTATTTCTTTGTACATGGTACATACCGTATCACAATTCAACGTTATCTAGGGTCTTACTTTCATTATCAACTCGCATATTATATAACTTAAATATTGTTTGTTCTCACTCTACATAAACTTTTCTAGATCTAACGAGTCTTGAAGTCTTGAAGAGATGTTATAAAAAGAACAGAATTTTTAAATTAGGAAATTTGTAATATATATATATATATATATATATATATATATATATATATATATATATATATATATATATATATATATATATATATATATATATATATATATATATATATATGTGTGTGTGTGTGTGTGTGTGTGTGTGTGTGTGTAGGGGATGGAACCTTGTAATTGCTTAATATTTGGCGTAGATTTTCTTACTTACCTGACACTGTCGGTCGGGCTGTTGTGGATTCCGGGCATGTCGAAGATATCCACTCGCACCGCTTCAAAATGTCATCCCAGACGAGGTTCGCTGGGCAAGGCATGATATATTTATAGCCATTGGAGCATGCCACGTACTTCCGACAGTCTGGACAGTATTGGTAGTTTCCATTGATTTTTCCAACACACGAATATACACACACTAAAAATATAATTAAGATAAAATATAAAATTATATTTCACAAATTACAAATTCGATCATGCTCTGAGTTTTAAAAGACTGACGCACGCAAGCAACGTTTCGACACTATCTGTCCATCAGCATATGTTTCATATACATATATATATATATATATATATATATATATATATATATATATATATATATATATATATATATATATATATATATATATATATATATATATATAAGAGATAGATGTGTGAGTGTTTTTGTGCGCGAGCACTGGTTTTTTTGTGACAAAGCAATAAAGCACGCCTCAGTCTGAAGTATTTTTGCAGGATTTCCAGAAGAATCTTTTAGTTGCTATTAAAATATATTCTTTTACAACTGCAAGTCAACTTCATTTGTCTAAATAAAATTTACAAAATTCTATATTCGAAAGGCAACCTATAAAGTGTACCTTAGTTCCTACATTGTTCCTAAATTTTCAAATATAAACGACACTTAGACTTGAACCGAGAAATATGTTAACCTTTTTTTAGATGTGTATGAACTGCTCCAGATACTGGTTTGATAATAAACGAATGCTATGCCTTGAAATGTTCAAAGAATATTTTCACGTCCGCAAGAAAGATATTACCGGATATTTTTATATGCACTTCTCGCATATTCATTTATTTTTGTAATTTGTTTTCGTTTCCACGTTTCTGACAGGATGGCAAATAGGAACGAGATAGAGAGACAGAAACAGACAGAAATAGAAAGACATAATGATATAGCGCCTTAATGCATGAGAGAATGGAAGCAAGGAGTGCATAGATATGAATTACCTGCCGCAGTAGAATACTGAAGATTACAGGTTGTAAAAATGAACAATATTATAAAATGCAGTCTCTCCATTTCTATGTAATGTAGCAATCAAACAAGAACTGAGGTTATATATCGACGGCCAAGAATGTGTATATATGTATTTATGCCAGATTGCCCAACCAGTGATAACAAGAGATGACATCTCTCATTTTGCTCAAATTTAATAACTTTAATTGATAAATAGAAACCAGAGATTCAAAAATGTGTAATTGCAACACGTAGTTCAAAACGTGTAAGGCATTTATAAAAATAGACTTTCCTACATCCGTCTTGGTGAGACTTTACTTTGTAAACACCCAAAATACAATTACGGGATTTGCAGTGATGTAAACTAATAACAAAGTTAAGTGCTCTTGTCCACGGGTTGAACAACATTGTTAGTTTTATAGGGAATGTTTGAGATACACCTTTCAAATGTTAACTAAGTTCCAGATTTTACAATTATAAAAAGTTTAAGACAGAAGCCTAAGTGCAAAAGATATCATTTCAATGACTATTGTTAGTGTGTGATATCTTTATTTCCAATATTCATTCAAACCATGGCTAGCATAATTAATGATACTACATTGTAAGTAGCTTTCCGAAAAAAGAGTACAAATATTTTGAGATAATGTATACCTGAGAAAAGACAGGCTAAATCGTGGGAGTACTTGCTACATTATCATACGGGGATAGGATACAAATAAACAAGAAAGAGTTATGATGAATTTGTTCTTCACACACCGTTTAAACAAATCTTCAAAAGGATTGCGATCGCAGAATTTGCTTCAGTGTTATGCTATTTCGTATGTTAGGTTCCCAATAATGTTTGTATTAAATTTCGAGCGTCTAATAAAAACATCTGCGTGAGCTGATCTTTTCTACCTTAGGAAGGTAATAACAAAACACCATAAGAAATAATTGGAAGTTACGTACAATGGATGGTGACGAAGATGGCGGAGACAACATCAATAACAATGCCACACCCCAAATAGTATCGTGCAAATATTCCTAAACTTATTGGTCATACTAAATGATATACATGTATTATTGCTGGTTATAAAAGGTAGGTATTGTGAATGCAGTGATGAATTTATGTTTTCCGTTCCTTATCACTCTTAGAGTTGCCCCATCCCATAGAATAAAAAAAAATAAAATTAATAGTATGGTCTTTTAAGGTCTTTCCACTTTTATAATGGAAAAATTTAAAGAATTTAGTGAACACAGTTTTAATTATAGAAAAACGGTGTTGGGAAGTTATTTTCAACGCAATTAATTAGCCAGTTTCTAGGGACAGACGTTATAATGTACGGTAATCACGCGACCTTATGATAGCAAGCATTAGTTTTGTAGGTTGGGATAGAGCAGAGCAGGATAAAATGCTTCTGGTAACCATGGAACCAAGTATTTACTATCTTAGGTTAGAAGTGACTGCACCTTTCAGTTTGATCCCTTTTTTGGGATATCTTTTCTTGTGGTTGTGAAAAATATACGGTGAGTAAATGAGAAAAGCGGTTCGACGCTGTGTTTAGACTGACCTGGAGATGGAATCGTGGCCATTGATGGAAACATTTATCTGCATTGGGTGCTGGGATCCTATTTTCGTCTACTAAATACATTGCTCTATAAGACGGGGAAGAGTACAAGGAAAGACTATGCAATAGTGAAGTTAAAGCTTCATTGTCTGTGGTCATTGGTTGATTAGGGTAAAAAAAAATGTTTGAAGTCTTGTGATTCTTCAAAGTGGAGGAAAACAAGGAACTAACAGCTCGCATCATGCAGATATTTGTCTCGCTAGGTAGAGTGGTTCTTTGCCGGTATCAATATAAATAATTTAGCTTAAGTACTATATTATAGATTTTTATTATTTTCTAAGTCATCATGCCGTCACATGACACTAAAAATAAATATAGTCCGCCATTGTATAGGGGAAGGTATATATAACACTTATGCAATTGTCTGCGTCATCTACAAAATTTGATGTCGGTTGAAATAATGAAAAGAAAGATTTAATAGCTTTAATTTCCAAGTTCCTTCATTGTTTGCAATGTAATACTAAATCTGAAACAATGCAATATCCATTTGTGCTATAATACTCTCTCTCTGTTCACAGGATTGTGAAACACTTGTTCTACTGAATTGGTCATCGCCGGTGTGGTCGTCGTAGGTGAAGTTGTCGCAGTCAAAGTAGTCGTATCCGCGTTCGTAAGTAATGTCGCAGATATGGTTTTCTAATCTTGGGTTGTCGAACTAGTGTTTCTTAGTGTGGTCACTGTGTGTGTTTGTTTGTTTGTGTGTGTGTGTGTGTGTGCGTGTGTTCACCGTAGTAGTGATCGTAGATGTGGTCGTATTTGGAGTGCTCTTAGGTCGTATTTGAGCTTCTAGATGTGGTCGTCATACGTTTTGTCGTCATTGTTGTGACTGCATGAGTATCATCGCATCTGTTGTTGTCGTAGTTATTGTATAGATTATTATCGAGAGATTATTAGTCTGAAATGTGGTTGTTGTACCTGTGGTTGTCTTAGGTGTACTAATCGTACATCTGACCGTCTAAGTGTGGTCGTAGGTGTAGTCATACTAGGTGTGGTCGTGGCACATAAAGTCATCATATCTGGGCTCGTAGATGTGGTTGTCATGCTCCGAAGTGTGGTCATAATTGTGATTGTATACGTAGTCTCCGGATGTTTGGTCGTCCCAGTAATGGTATTCCTGCGTGTTATCATCTTAGATGTCATCGACCTTTGTGTATCATAAATATGCTCGTTATAGGTGTGCTTCTTATAGGCATGTTCGTAAATGTGCTGGTTCTAGGTGTGCTTGTTCTATAAGTTTTGTATATTTATATATTTATTCCATTGGAGCATGCCACGTATCTCCGACAGTCTGGACAGTATTGGTTGTTTCCATTGATTTTTCCAACACACGAATATACACACACTAGAGATATAATTAAGAAAAATATAAACATTATATTTCACAAATTACAAATTCGATCATGATCTGAGTTTCAAAAGACTGACGCAAGCAACGTTTTGACACCATTTGTCCACCAACATACATAGGTTTGTGCGTGTTCAGGTTTCCGTGTGACAAAGCAATATAGCATTCCTCTGTCTGAAGGATATTCTAAAGAATGTCTTTAAAATGTACTATAGTCCCAACATAGCAATATGTGTATAAACCCTACATGCTCAAATACAAAGGATATTTGCCTTTGAACCGAGAAAGAAATTTAATTGACTTTCTATGAAAGTGTATGAACTTTTCCAGTCCCTGTTTTGTTTGAAAAAAAATGTAATGATATGACTTAGAGTGTTCAAGGAATACTTTCATGTCCACAAGAAAGATAATTTCAAAAAGAATATATATATATATATATATATATATATATATATATATATATATATATATATATATATATATATATATATATATATATATATATATATATGCATGCACCTTTTTACATATTTATATTTACTTGAAATTTGCTGACGTTTCAAAGTCTCTGACAGGATGGCAAATATAAAAGAAAAGGAGGCAGAGAGACACAGAGGACATGTATTAGTATAAAAGAATATGGAAATATAGAACATGTATTACCTGTTGCCGTAGAATACTGAAGGTTACATATTATTGCAAAAACAAGCAGTGCTATAATATGCAGTCTCTCCATTTGTAAGTAATGTAGGAGTCAAAAACGTAACTGGCGTTTGATATCGACCGTCACGAATGCGTATATATGTTTATGTGTGTGTGTGTGTTTATATCAGATGGCCAATAAGTGTTAATACGAAAAAAAAACTCTTACCTTTTAATCTAATTTTAGAATGTTAATAATACTCAAGAACCAGAATTTTAAATGCGTAGAGTCAACACAGAGTTAAAAACGTGTAACGTGTACATAAAAATAGAAAACAGTTAGTCCTATATCCGTCTTTGTAAACGATATACTTTGTAAATACCCAAAATACAAAGAAGAAAGTGGCAATGATGTAAACTACTCAGAAAGTTACGTGCACTTGTTTACAGGTTGCACAATATAACCAGTTTTATATGGAAAGTTTTAGACACGTTATCAAATCGTAAAGCTCCAGGTATTACAAATTTAACATAACAAAATGCGTATTATGGTATCGGTTCAATGACTATTGTTCGTGTTGATGTCTTTATTTCCAATGGTCACTCAAACAAATACCTAACATAGCTAATGATCTTATATTTTGTGTACCTTTCCGAACAAATTAAAAGTATTCTAAAACAACGTACATTTGAGAAATGACAAGCGGCATCATAGGGTACCTTCTATAGAAACATATAGGTTAGAATACTAATAACTAGAGAGTGTTATGATACATTTGTTGATCCCAAAGATATCCGTATTTAATTTCCTGCATCTAAGAAAATTTTTTGCATGAGTTGCTGTCTTCCATTAAAGGTGGGTAATATCTCGCCAAAACGAAATAAAAATAATTGCAAGTTACTTATAAGGGACGGCGACGAAGACGCCGAAAACATAAATAACAATAACAACACCACTTTCCAAGTAGCACCGTGCAAAAATTATAACCCTTATTGGCTAGTTTATTGAATGATATTCATATATTATTGCATGTTATAGAATGTAGGGATAGTGAGCGCAATGATTTATTTACGTGTTCTCAGCCTCTTGGCACTCTCATATTTGCCACCTCCCCCAGAAGAAAAATAAAAGAAACATCAAAAAGAGCTTTTAAAAACTTTTGCCCCTTTTATGGAATGGAAATATTCAACAAATTTAGTGAACACTGTTTTAGATATGTGAAATGGATGTTACGGTGATATTTGCAGCCTGATTAATTAGCCAGTTTCTAGGGACAGATGTTATTGTGTACAATGGGTACTATTTGGTTTCCGAAAAGAACATCAAATTTGTATGCGTATCAGTTACCCTGATAAATTTGAGTTCTTAATTAGATAGTTGGGAAGTCGGGAAATAAATTTAAAACCAATCATTCTTTTAAGGGCCACCAGTAGAGTTGTTCATCCAAGGAGGGCTCATAGCCAAAAAGAGCCCAAAATATGGCAATATGAAAGATCTTTTCTACTCCATTGCCGTTAAAACAACAGTGGAGTTTCAATATTTATAAATAAATACTGGTTCAGCTGCTATCTTCTTTCTTCTTTCTTCTTTGCTTCTGTTAATCCTTTCTTTTACTATATATTGTAAGTAAAAGAATTTGGGTCCTTTTCTTAGTCCTGATTCTTATTTGCTTCTTTCTTCTTCCATTCTTCTTTCCCATTTTTTTCTTTGTTCTCTGGGAGCTCCTAGAAACACGTCTGTCCTCTTCGAAGGCTGTGCACTCTCCCCGTGGTAGCCAGACTTTTCACTTTCATTAGTTCCACAAAATATATATAGCCAGACATAGGTATCACTTTTGTGGTAGCAAGACTGAACTGAACTGATCGATTATTGTAGTCATGTGTCCACTCTCGTGTATTATGACTGGTTAAAGCCCTGATAAGGGCTAGCGGCCTCCCCTCCTCTCGAAGCAGGGCTCACCCGTGTCTCAGTGTTTGACACTTTTTTGCCCCGTCGCATGGGCCTAAAAAAAACCCCTAGATGGTTTACCACCTTAGCCGGACTTCACCTTTCGGTGTTGTTGCTATCTAGGGAGGCGCGTAGCCCTAGTGCTGGGCTTTTGGACCAGTGCTTGACCTTTGTTTGGTGACCTTAACAGACCTTTGGCTGGGTATGAGTGACAACAGTTAGACTGCCAAGACCCCCTGACTCAGAAAAGGCAAAGGAAATCATCTCGGAAAGGAGGTGTCTGTGCAAAGTCAGTATCCCCATGGTTCTTCCGTCTTTACCCAGGGGCCTCCTTGTCTTCTTTAGTCTTTTCTGAGTGGCCCCAGGGCGCCTCCTCTTCTTCCCCTTGGTGGTGTCTGTGTTGGAAATGGATGTCGTGTTTAGCTCCTCCTGCGGTTAAGGTGCGTGGTTAGGGTGGTCAGCTATTGCCCGTTGCCTAATGGGGGTGGGTATTGTCCCTATCTGCCAAACTTGTATATGCTACAAACGTTTCAAATATTCCTGAGTTGTGAATTTTCCTATTTTATTGTGGTTGTAGCATTGTACATAGTGTACTTCCTGTTTGAGTTTGTTAATTTTTTCCTTTAATTTGGTTCGGGTTTTAAGGCACCCTGTTTTTTGCGGTCCAATTTGTTTATTTAATTGGTTTGATAGACAGGTCAAATTGTGCTTTAAGGGCTAACTTGAGTTGTAGGTTCGAAAGAGGGCTCTGGCCAAAAGGAGCCCAATATATGGCATATGATTGTAAGAATCCTTTCTATAAACTCCTGCCGTTAAAACTACAAGGGAGATTTTGTCTTTTCTTTGTCGTATGTTTATGTGTGTATTAATTGGGATTGCTTTATTTCAGCGTTCCCTTAGGTAGTCTGTATTGTGTTTATGGTTGGTTTTGGGCCATCTGTTTCAGTGCTACAATGGTTCCCTATGTATTTATGGTGGATGGTGATGGGGGAAGCTTTAATTCTCTTATTTGAGGGGTAATTTTTATTGAAAAGAGGTAAAGGTTGTCAGATTGTAAATCATATAACCTCGTTTAACAATTACGTTTTTATTCGTCTTTTCATTTGTATGTGGCCTTTCAGCCTTCTTGTTGTTGTTATTGTTGTTGTTGTTGTTGTTGTTAATTGGTTCTTCGTTATAGTTGATATTCCCCGCTGTGATTAGGTTCATATGCTGTAGTATAAATTAAAAGTCATAGTCATATATATATTTTCCTTCATTTCTTGTGTCATATATTTCGTTGTTTTCTTCTTCCTTGAAGTCTATTGTTTGACTTTGGTAGGACTATCCCTTGTGGTCGCCTTACCCCCCCCTCTGGTAGCAAGACTGAACTGAACTGATCTGTTATTATAGTCATGTATCCACTCTCGTGTATTATGACTGGTTAAAGCCCTGAAATGGGCTAATGGCCTCCCCTCCTTTCGAGGCAGGGTTCACCCAAGTCTTAGTGCTCGAAACTTTTGCCCCGGCGCGTGGGCCTGATAGCCCCCCTAGATGGTTTACCACCTTAGCCGGACTCCACCTGTCGGTGTTGTTGCTATCTAGGGAGGCGCTTAACCCTAGTGCTGGGTTTTTTGGTCCAGTGCTTGACCTTTAGTTGGTGACCTTAACAGACCCTTGGCTGGGCATGATTGTCAACAGTCAGAATGCCAAAAACCCCGGGCTCGGAAAAAGGCAAAGGAAAGGATCTCGTAAGGGAAGTGTGCGTTTGAAGTCTGTATCCCCATGGTCTATCCGTTGTTTCCCAGGGGCCTCCTCGTCTTCGTTAGTCTTTTCTGAGTGGCCCCTGAGCATCACCACTTTCTTCTCCTTGATGGTGTTGGTGTTGGCAATGGATGTCGTGTCTAGCTCCTCATGCGGTTAAGGTTCGTGATTAGGGGAGTCAGCTATTGCCCGTTGCCTAATGGGGGTGGGTGTTGTCCCTATTTGCCAAACTTGAATTTGCTACAAACGTTTCAAATATTCCTGAGTTGTGAATTTTCCTAACTTAATTGTAGTTATAGCATTGTACAGAGTGTACTTCTTGTTCGAGTTGTTATATTTATTTCCTCTAATTTGGTTCGGGTGTTTGGGCACCCTGTTTTTCCGGTCCAATTTGTTTTTTTAACTTGGTTCGGTTGACAGGTCAAATTGCGCTTTCAAGGGCCAATTTGAGTTGTAGATTCGAAAGAGGGATCAAGCCAAAAGGAACCCAATGTGTGGCATATGATTGTAATAATCCTTTCTATAAACTCCTGCCGTTAAAACGACAAGGGAGTTCAAAATGTTTTATCTGGTAGCAAGACTGATCTGATCTGTTATTATAGTCATGTGTCCACTTTCGTGTATTATGACTGGTTAAAGCCCTGAAAAGGGCTAGTGGCCTCCCCTCCTTCCGAGGCAGGGCTCACCCGTGTCTCAGTGCTAGACACTTTTGCCCCGGCGCGTGGGTCTATTAACCCCCCTGGTGGCTCACCGCCTTGGCCGGATGTTACCTTTTGGTAACATTGCTCTCCAGGGAGGCGCTTAGCCCTAGGGCTAGGCTTTTGGTCGTGGTGCTGACCTTAATTTTCTGACCGTAAGACCCTTTAGTTGGCTGCGTATTGTAACAGAGCGTACCGGCCTTCCGCCTCAACTCCCGCCTACTAAAGTCCCCCCAATGTCTAAGTTCACCTAACTTTATCTCAGGTGGATTATTGTCAAATTTAACCAGTTTTTCCTACGGGTGTCCCTATACAAATGATGTGTTAGCCACCTATTCAATTATCCAAATGTTCCGGAGTTGTGAATTTTGAATATATTTTGATGAGGTTGAATTTTGCGTACTTAGCGTACTTATATGGTTTTAAAAAATAAATCAATCTGTAGGTGTATGTCACCTAATTTTTACATTTATCACCGCTTTTACAATGTTTGGTTTTTAATTTTGACTGCCTTTCCAAAGGGTCTCGTTTTAATGTTGGGTCTTCCAGGCCAAAGTGAAGACATAGGTTGTAGGCTTATTTTCGGACAGTTGGCCGCGCGGCCCGGACTGTCCATCGCTAATCGGTCTACTCTGCTCCTGGGAGTTAGGGCTATCAGGGGGGAGGTTCCTGATTTTCCCTTATCTGCCTAGACCTTTTTGGCCTTGTCATGGTGGGAAATCTTATCCTATATATATATAGTGCTTATAGGAGTCAGGATCCACCCAGGCTTGTGCTAGTAAGAGTCCTAGCGCCTGTTTTATGTTATGGACTAGGTATGGTGCTTGCAATTATGTATATGTTTGTATGCGGGATGGGTTATTATGGTTTCGATACACGCTTATTGAATCCCTTTATTTGATATTGATGAATTGTTCTTGTTGTTGGTTTGTTGTAGGCGTTTCTTTTGATGTTGGTTCCCCCTCCCTCCTATGAGGTCCTGAATCATTTCTTCTTTATTCTTGCATTGATTTAGCAATATTAAATGATTCACAATTATAAGGTTGTTGTCTCGTCGGTTTTGATTGAATGATAAAAGCCGAATTTTCAATCCTATTCTAATTCAATTTTGTTTTCTATTTAGGTTTAATAATAAAAATTATGTTTCATATTATTTCATTCTTATTATGTGCTTAGTTGTAGTATTATAGATGGTTATCAATACTAATTAGAATATATATAGTTACTATAAGGAAAATTAAAATTCACATTCAGTAAATGTATGTTATAAATAGTTATGATTATTGTTATGATTTAATTATTTATGTTTATAACTAAGGCTAAATTTACTAAAGATTAGGAGTAATAATTGCTAGGGTTCTTATTACAATGGATCTAAATTATTCTTGTTAGTTTTATATTTTATAATAAGTTTAATAAGTGAGCATAATTCTCAGAATTATTGAATTTGTGACAAAGTGGGGAGCGTTGGGCTAATGCTGAATTTCCTGCTGACGTCATTAGAATGCCATATTTGATTGGTTGTTGTAGATTTAATTTTCAATCCTACTCTGGCCCAATATTGGTTTTTCTGTATGGGGAAAAGCGCGCCTAAATTTCGACCAATCAAGTGCAATCTTAGATAGAAGGCTTATTTATATTGTATTACCTAATTTGTAAGCTGGTTCAATATTTTACCCGGCACGGAGAAGGGAGAATTTCTCCTAGCGGGCGAAAATTAATGTTTAATTTTGTTTTCTATTAAAGTTTAAAGGATCTTTTTTTTGTGGAGAGTTTATATTATTCAGTAGTATTAGGATAATGATTGGGGATATTAGTGTAGTTTTATAATATTGCCAAAGATAAATGTAGCTAAGCACATTTTTATTTACCTATAGACAAAGAAATTGTTGTAACTGATTTTTTTTAAAAAATTTGCTTTATAATTATTAAGAGAGTATATTTTATATTGTTAGTCATAGTAGAGAATTATATAAGGTAACAGAAATCAGTTTTAGTTAGATTCATTATATATTTACATTGTGTCTAAGATAATAACGACTGTAAAATTTTAATTATACTGATAGTAATATTTATATTCGTAATTTAAGTAGATTAAAAAAAATTTACTTTACCTTATCCTTTTCTAAGTGTAGTGTCCTGGTAGCAAGGTGCTAGGTATCGTTTAAGTCGCTTGCTGCCTGAGCCTTATACGACTGCTTACAGTCCCGGGCATGGACTGCAGTCCCTCTGGGGAGTATGCCACAGTCCCAGGCGTGGTCTGTGGTCTCCCCTGGAGGGCGCTTGGCCTTTGGTACTAGGCTTTTTCCTGACACCTGTAGATCAGGGACCTCAAAAAAGACCCTTATCGTTTTTATTCTGAACCTGACTCTAAGCTCCAGAAATGGCAGAACCGCAATCCACTCTCCAACCCAAGCCGCGACTTCCGCCCCACCAATGCCCCAAAGTTATTATCCAACCAACTTTATTTCAGTTGAGTGGATTTTTTATCAAATATATACCAGTTTTTCCTATTGGTATCCCTATATCAATTTTGTGTGAGCCACCTGTGCAATTGGCCTAATGATCCTGAGTTGTGGATTTGGAATAAATGATTGTAATTGGAATTTTACGTACTTGGCGTACTTATAATGTTCGCAAAAAATTACCAATCTTGAGCCGTTTGCCGCCTATTTAATAAATTTATCACCGCTTTGGTTTGGATGGTTGTGTAACTTTAACCGCCTTGCCAAAGAATCTTGTCTGGGCCGTGGGTCTTCAGAGCCAAAGTGAAGACATAGAACCTGGTAGCAAGACTGACTGACTGATCTGTTATTATAGTCATGTGTCCACTCTCGTGTATTATGACTGGTTAAAGCCCTGAAAAGGGCTAGCGGCCTCCCCTCCTTCCGAGGCAGGGCTCACCCGTGTCTCAGTGCTCGACACTTTTTGTGCCCCGTCGCATGGGCGTGATATACCCCTAGATGGTTTACCACCTAAGCCGAACATCACCTTTTCGGTAATGTTGCTAATCTAGGGAGGCACTTAGCCCGAGGGCTGGGCTTTTGGTCTAGTGCTTGACCTTTTTCCACCAACCTTAAAACAGACCTTGTTGAGTGGCATTGACACAGTTCCACCGCCTAGACCCCCGGGCTCGGATAAAGGCAAAGGAAAGGATCCAGCAAAGGGCGGTCCCATAGTTGATTCCTCTGTCTTGTGGGTTGAAATTCTCTCCTTGTGTCTGGCTTACCCTGGGTCCACATAGTATTATTGGCTTTGAAAGTGTAACCTTTTCACTTGTCTTTTATGTGGCCCAAGGCGCTTCCTACTGCACTTCCTCATTCCTTGATTGTTGGTTCCCATGGTTTTCCTCGTGTTGACGGTGCCGGCAACTGATTTCGCTTCCGCCCATTAAGTTAATGTTCTGCTTCCGCCCGCTGTCTATTGAGGGTGGGAGTCCCTACCATAGCCAAACATGTGTAAGCCACATACGAGTCGAATGAATAGGAGTTGTGAAATTTCCTACTAAATATTAGTATTGTTTTTGCGTACTAAGCGTACCTGTAGTTCCAAAAGTTTGTGTCAAATTTGGAAGGTATAAGCTACCTTGTGACATTTAGTGGTCCTAATTGGTTTAGGTGGTAAGTTACATATTTTTTCCTTTCCAATCATCCCTTCAAGGACAAAAAAAGGTAGTTGTTAACCTAAAAAGCGCTCTTTGCCAAAGTGAGCTCTATGTAAGGCATTTTGACTAACCCTATTTCACTACGCTGCTGTTAAAACAACAGCGAAGTGATAGTAGCAGTCTTCTTTCTTCTTTCTTCTTTCTTTCTTTCTTTCTTTCTTCTTTCTTCGGCTGACCTTTTTCTTTTACAATATATCGTGTGTAAAAGAATTTGGTTATTTCTTGTGTCTTCTTTTCTTCTTTCTTCTTTATGTTCTTTTCTTCTTACTTCTTTCTTCTTTCTTCTTCTGTTTTCTTTGTTCTTTCTTCTTTCTTCTGTTTTCTTTGTCCTCTGTTCCTTTGTTCCTTTGTTCTCCGGGAGCTCCTGAAAAACACGTCCGTTCTCTTCAAAGGCTGCAAACTGAGTACCGTGTGTGTGACCTACCACCCTTAACACTGACTGACTGACTGATCTGTTATTATAGTTATGTGTCCACTCTCGTGTATCATGACTGGTTAAAGCCCTGAAAAGGGCTAGCGGCCTCCCCTCCTTCCGAGGCAGGGCTCACCCGTGTCTCAGAGCTCGACACTTTTTTGTGCCCCGGCGCATGGGCGTGATAACCCCCCTAGATGGTTTACCACCTAAGCCGGACATCACCTTTTTGATAATGTTGCTAATCTAGGGAGGAATTTAGCCCAAGGGCTGGGCTTTTGGTCTAGTGCTTGACCTTTTTCTACCAACCTTAAAACAGACCTTTTTGAGCAGCATTGTTGCAGTTCCACTGTCTCGACCCCCGGGCTCGGCAAAGGCAAAGGAAAGGATCCAGCAAAGGGCGGTACCATAGTTGATTCCTCTATTCCTGTGGGTTGAAATCCTCTTCCTTGTGTCTGTCTTACCCTGGGTCCACATATTCTTGGCTTTGAAAGTGTAACCTTTTCATATTGTTTTAATGTGGCCCAGGGTTCTTCCTACTGCCTTTCCTCATTCCTTGATTGTTGGTTCCCATGGTTTCCTTGAGTTGACGGTGTCGGCAATGGATTCGGCTTCCACCCACTAAGTTAAGTTCCTGTTTCTGCCCGTTGCCTATTGGGGGTGGGAGTCCCTTATCATAGCCAAACATGTGTAAGCCACATACGAGTCGAATGAATAGGAGTTGTAAAATTTCCTACTAAATATTAGTATTATGTTTTTGCGTACTATACGTACCTGTAATTCCAAAGGTTTGTGTCAAATTTGGAAGGTATAAGCTACCTTGTGCATTTCAGTGATCTTAATTTGGTTTGACGGCGAGTTATATATATTTTTTTTCCAATCATCCTTTCAAGGGCCAAGAAAGTAGTTGTTAGCCTAAAAAGAGCTCTTTGCCAAAGTGAGCTCTGTGTAAGGCATTTTGACTAACCCTATTTCACTACGCTGCTGTTAAAACAGCAGCAAAGTGATAGTAGCATTCTTCTTTCTTCTTTCTGACTTCTTCTTTCTTCGGCTGACCTTTTTCTTTTACAATATATCGTGTGTAAAAGAAATTGGTTATTACTTATGTCTTCTTTTCTTCTGTCTTCTTTCTGTTCTTTTCTTCTTTCTTCTTCTGTTTCCTTGTTCTGTTTCTTCTTTCTTCTGTTTTCTTTGTCCTCTGTTCCTTTGTTCCTTTGTTCTCCTGGAGCTACTGGTAAACACGTCCGTCCTCTTCCTACCTAAGGTTCCCGACTACCGGTAGCAAGACTGACTGACTGATCTGTTATTATAGTCATGTGTCCACTCTCGTGTATTATGACTGGTTAAAGCCCTGAAAAGGGCTAGAGGCCTCCCCTCCTTCCGAGGCAGGGCTCACCCGTGTCTCAGAGCTCGACACTTTTTTGTGCCATGGCGCATGGGCGTAATAACCCCCCTAGATGGTTTACCACCTAAGCCGGACATCATCTTTTCGATAATGTTGCTAATCTAGTGAGGCACTTAGCCCAAGGGCAGTGCTTTTGGTCTAGTGCTTGACCTTTTTTCTACCAACCTTAAATCAGACCTTTTTTGAGTGGCATAGTAGCAGTTCCACTGTCTCGACCCCCGGGCTCGGCAAAGGCAAAGGAAAGGATCCAGCTAAGGGTGGTACCATAGTTGATTCCTCTATCCTTGTGGGTTGAAATCCTCTTCCTTGTGTCTGTCTTACCCTGGGTCCACATATTCTTGGCTTTGAAAGTGTAACCTTTTCACATTGTTTTAATGTGGCCCTCGGCGCTTCCTACTGCCTTTCCTCATCCTTGATTGTTGCCACATACGAATCGAATGGATAGGAGTTGTGAAATTTCCTACTAAATATTAGTATTATGTTTTTGTGTACTATGCGTACCTGTAGTTCCAAAGGTTTGTGTGAAATTTGGGAGGTATAAGTTACCTTGTGCATTTCAGAGATCTTAATTTGTTTTGACGGCGAGTTATACATTTTTTTCTTTTTCCAATCATCCCTTCAAGGGCCAAACGAGTAGTTGTTAGCCGAAAAAGAGCTCTTTGCCAAAGTGAGCTCTGTGTAAGGCATTTTGACTAACCCTATTTCACTACGCTGCTGTTAAAACAGCAGCAAAGTGATAGTAGCATTCTTCTTTCTTCTTTCTTCTTTCTTCTTTCTTTTTTCTGTTTTCTTCTTTCTTCAGCTGGCCTTTTTCTTTTACGATATATCGTGTGTAAAAGGATTTGGTTATTACTTGTGTCTTCTTTTCTTCTGTCTTCTTTCTGTCCTTTTCTTCTTCTTTCTTCCTCTGTTTCTTTGTTCTTTTCTTCTTTCTTCTGTTTTCTTTGTCCTCTGTTCCTTTGTTCCTTTGTTCTCCTGGAGCTCCTTGTAAACACCAAGAAGCCAGCTTCCCGACTACAACCGATCTGCTATTATAGCCTTCTTGTGCTCCGGTAGCAAGACTGACCAGCGCTCTGTTTATATCCGTGGAACACGGACGTAAAGGAGAACATCTCTTACACTAGTACATACATTATGTACTATCCAAACAAATGAAAGCAAACGACTAAAACATACACACTATACTAACCACATATACGAACTAGAATGCACAAAGCACACCATACCTACTATCTACACAAACGACAAGAGAAGAAAAAAGCACACCGTATACTATCCGCACAAACAATAAGAGAAGAAGTAAGACACTGTACCTGCTATTCACAAAAACGAACGCAAATGCATATAACACACCATATTCACAATACGAACAGATGGGAAGAGAATAAAAACACGCCATATACTATCCACACAATGATATGAGAAAACAACACAATATGCTCCCCACACAAGCGAATGCGAATGCACAAAACACATTATATATATATATATATATATATATATATATATATATATATATATATATATATATATATATATATATATATATATATATATATATATATATATATTATCCACACAAAGGAACGCGAACGCAACACTCTCACATACACAGACATCAGTAAATGAGTTAGTGTTTATAGTCAATTTACTATACATTTTCAATGTCAACGAGTCTACATTCACACAAATGGGTAACTTGAAAAGTGTCTCTTTTCTAGAGGTCTGGTTATCCCTGAGAAGGGCTGTTTTTCTAACTTCAGATGCACCTGGCTAATAATTATATCTCCTAGGTTTGCCTCCACAGACCTAACGTCTGTTCCAGTCTTGCTCCAAGTTCAACCTTTCTCTTGGAAGCACAGAGGGAGGCTGCATGGCTTCACTATCCCAATCGTCTGTATGTGGTATAGTGAACACTTTTTGTTCCCTCTGTCATAGTCTTCTATGCCATACAAGGGGATGAGGTTTCTGAGGCTCGCACTCTTGTCCTTATCTCTCCAACTCCTCCATAGCCCCTCCTCTTAGTTTCTGTTTATCGGACAATGACTCTTCGTACTGGTGGTATTTTGTGGCAGCGGCTGTGACAGTCTTTGTTTGGAAATGGTGGTTGTGGAGGCGTAGGTGTCCTCACCTCAGGTTTCAACTCACACACATGATTTAGCATGAGGTGAGGAAGGATTCCACGCTTCTATTACTTTCTTCTCTCTTTTCTTCTCTTCCTCCTCCTATATCCTGGCTTCGTCCTTGATTGCCTCCGATGCTAGTTCGTCCAGGAGTCTCTCAGCTTACTCCAGGTGCATCTGGGACTCCAACAGTTTTATGATTTTACTATACATTTTCAATGTCGACGAGTCAAAGTGATTAGCCTGACTCATAGGCCTGACTGACGGTCGCTCCGGTTTATTTACTTAAAGCACGGACGTGAAGGTAAAGATCATCTGATACCAAAACTTACAATACTACTATTCCAATAATATTAAACGCGCGAACCTAAAATAAACACTTACGTTGACATTTTTACTTGCAAACACAGACATACACGATTCGACACAACCGAGAAACGAGGTGTGGATTTTTACTGACAAAACACAATCTGCTTATAGACACACTTCTATTTTTTTTAAAACATAAACACAAATGTTTTGTTCGCAATTAAATTAGTCTGTCTTTTTGAGAGTATTGTGGTAGCCCTGAAAATGGCTGTTTTTGTTAACGATGAGTGATGGCAGTCTTTTATTACTAAGATTATCTCTCCGTCTGACGGTAGGCCTACCTATACGAAAGTACCCAATGCCCATTCAATCTCCTGTTGATAAAACTCCACTTTTTTTGGGGACATCCACCGTCGGTGACGTACCAAACGGGTCCTCAAAGACAGTGTACAAGATGGCGATGTACTTGAGCGTGTGTTGATGTGTAAAATATATCCAAACGCGTTCTTTTAAAGTCGGTTAAAACGTCATCGATACTGGCTTGGTTTCGGGATTCTCGATGGTGACAAAATAAATGTCACGTTTTTCCAATTCTTTCTGTAAAGCTTGGTTCAGAAATTTGGAGCATTTCTCAGTTTGCCATCGAAGAGGGTGACGTCCACTTTATTTCAACACCATTTGGAGGGCTCTAACTAAATCACTGCTCGATTTGGGAGTCAATGGCACGAACAAAATTATTGTATAAGACGTGAGATGACACAAAACAATTGCAGGTAGCCAAATGAGAGACATCGGCTAAATCGGCTTGCCATTAATGATCTATGCTCTCAACACGGGTGCGACCTCTGAAAAATTTTGTCGATACGGCATGTGTAAGGTGGAAATGGATTATTCTTGCAACTAGCGTTGCACTTGAGGTGAACGGACACTTTTCATTCGCGTTTTGGCAGCACGATACAATTTATGAACTCCATCGTAACCTGCAGGATGGGAAGGATCGTAGTAAATGCTAGCTAACATCTTCTCTATTTTTAATAAGTGATCCAGTCTTCGCTGATAGTACTATGAAGTGGTTTAGAAAAATATTTACGTGTCCGATGTGCCACAGGAGTAGAAGTCGAAGGTATTTTTGTTGGTAGTGGCGGTGATGTTAGTAGTAATGGAATAGCTTTGGTCTTCTTTTCCTTTTAAACTTCTCTTTCCCTTTTTTCTTTTTTAGTTCTGTCTAAAGTGGAGCGGATATCATCTTTTCGACCCAAGCTTTAAGTCTTCTCGTTGTGGAAGTGTCAACAAGATTGTTGTAATCTTACTGGGGATGGGAGCTGCTGCATGTGTTTGAAAGACTTATCTTGTCAGATCTTTCTTACTCATATATGGGACTGCTTTTGTCTTAACCACAGATGTGGTCGTAGTGGTGTTGATGAACTTTTCATCAGGGTCTTTAAATCTTTCAGAGTGTGTAGAGCTGTTTTGTATAAACCTTTTTGGTGAATGAGTTGCCGTCGTTGCAACAATTGACCGTACTTTTGAGATTTTTCCATTTTTTGCAATTCGTGTTTGTAAATGGGACATCTTGGTCAAATGAGGATTGGGAGGTAAATGCGGAGTTAGTTGTTCTTACCAACGTTGGTATTCTATCCATCCTTTCTAAGTCAGCCAGTTTTCGTCCTACCATTCGGATTTCAAGGGTCACGTCTGAGATCTTTCAAAAGTCCCTTTTATCTTTTTGACATTTTATCTTCATCTCAGGATTCTTCACATTGTTCCTAATACTTCTTTCAGAACAGCTGCTCATATGATTCACAGCAAAGGTCCTAACAAGGGAAAAATGGAAATTCCTCCGCGCTGCACTACAATCTTTTTCTTTTGACTAATGGGTAGTTTATTTTGGACCATTGGTGAAGGACGTATCGATATTTGGCTAAGCATCTTTTCTGCTGTCAAAATAAAGGTATCGTGCCTTTCAAGAGATTCAGACAGCATTCGCTCACAGTATCGATGACATATTTGGAGGCATTTTGAATGAGGTTTTTTGCATGGATGGAGCAGCTTTGGACAGGACGGACATGTCCCAATGTTTGACTAAATGAGAAGGTAGTCCTTTCCTATTCTTTCCTTCGTGGGCAGAAGAAGGATATTTATGAATGACATCTTTCTTCGTTGGTTCGTTGGTTCCGTGGCACACACCAAAAATATACTAATGTCAATGACTTGTTATACAACCTTTCATACTGTTCTTCGTCTATCACTTCGTCATAAAGATGATGTGTTTCTTAGGATGAGTGTCTTTTCTGGGGGTGACGTCGCTGTTTGGCTAAGCGCTTTTCTTGATGACGAGACTGTCTTCATCTATTTCCTTTCTAGACAGGAGAACGACGATGAGGGGACATCTTTGTGTACAAAAGACATTACCGTCCATGACGCGAAATGCGTCCTTTTATTTTATTTTTTTTTGCTGGTGGTAAAAGATTAAAGGTTTTGCACATGTGTGGTAAAAAAGTTGAGTAGCATCGTTGTATGCATGAGTCACATAAGGCTTTCCTATTTGTTAGGCTAACACTTGCACTTTATCTCTAGAGCTTTTAAATAGCACTGTAAAATGATCATTGAGACTTATATTACGATGGACTTTACTTTGTTGAAACAACTTTTGGGTGATCTCATTACGATGGTGCCCTTTGAACTTAAACTACGATGAAACTGCATTGACTTTCTTGAGGAAAGCTGTACGCCAAATGTCACTCCTTGTAACACCATACGATTCGTTGAGGTGGACGACCGATCAAATGATGCTTATGTTTGGTCAAACGTTTAATAAATTTGGTTTTGCCTGAACCTCAAGGTCTTGCAATAAGCATGTCAATTGATTAGCGAAGATACAAGACGTTCCAACTAGTCTGATCTACGTGTTCGCCAATGAATTGGAAAGTGAAGGAAAAAGGAGCAGAGGGTAGATGCAGCCAAAATAGTGGTGTAAAGAATATACTTTTGACAAGAAAACAGACAGGAGTTTTTATACTTTTTCAGGACACGTTTATTGTTATTTTTAACTGTGAACAACATAAAAGACAAAAATACAGAAAAGCCAAATTGTTCTGTATAGGATTTGGAGAAGTGTCGAGATGAAAGCGCAAAGCTTTGAGTATAATGAGCTTTTTGTGTATATTTAAAGGGTCCCCTTTCATGTCTTTTGGAGTAGTATGTACTGTTCGGTAACATTCCAATAAGAATCTACTGGTAAACGACATCGTAGAAAGCAAGTCACTAAGACACTACACGTCGACCTCAATTCAATGGACACGGTCCTCGTAATAGGTTATAGTAATCTTCCACTTTCTGAAGGTCGTACATAAGTGCCGTTTTGAACTATGTTTATACTGTGTTAAAGATCTTAAAGATCTTTGTAACTCTCAAACTCTTCTTCTTCATTTTGATGTAGAATAGCTAGCCTGTAAGAAATAGCTTAAGTAGCAACCAAAGTCTTCTGGTCCTCGTCCAGCTGACCAATGGCTGACCACTTTCACATGAATCAGTCTTCTTACAAGCATTTATATACCAGTGTTTTATACATCAGTTATGTAACGGATACAACTGTTCTTTGTTTTTCACTCTTATGTTAACCAACTCTCGTTAAATGCGCTCTCTTATCTCCACAGGAAGACCATGAATGTTATCTTGTAAATTATCCATGACTGTGTCAATCACTTCTCCTAGAGCGAACGTAACGAATGTAGCGAGTAATCTCTGACCACTGCCTTTCCAAGAAACGGTGAAAAAGTCAACAAAATCTTCAAATGTAAATATTTTAAAGCAGAATATTCGGATAGACACACCACTGATCCAGAGAAATCTGACCTGTTTTTTGACACTTGTCAATTACCTCTTGTGAATTTCTCGACATCAAAGTTCCTCAGTCACCGATCGAGATTTTCTTCAGGCACGTCCCAGCCAAATGTCCTTGTAGATCTTCTCTTCCAATTCGTTTGGTACTGTTCAAAGATTATTTTTCCAATGGCGTTTAAATACTAGTCTATATGTTGACCAACGTTTGGCCATTTTTTCAGAAGGGTTGAATCCGACTTTCAAAGTTGCTGTATTCAGTCAAACACACTGGGAACGAATATTCGTCTTTGACAGTTTCATTTCGATGAGTTTACGGAGAAATATTTAGGAGTCTGCTCAGTTTGGGAGGACATCCGAAGGCTGGTAGCCACATCGTTTCATAATAATGACATCCACCATGAAAATCAGTAAAGTGAAAAGACATACGATGACAAGTGGCATCGCTTTTGTGTCCGTCAGGTTTGAAACGCACAGCATCACTTTTCATGGCTGGTACAGTCGTTGCAAAATTTCCATCATGTGAAACTGAATCGCTGTGGTCATAGCGTATGGCATCCCTACTATTGAAAAGCTCTGCATCGTACTTAAGTTTCTCGTTGAACTTGAGTCTTACATATGATAATTGCAGTTTGAAAAAAGTCGTCATTTTCGCTTTGCGTTAGTAGTGACAATAAACTAATGATCTTGGACGTTCTCTCTTTGTATATGCTGACCAATATTGACGTGTCTTTACGATAAAGTAAAGTGGTTCTGTTAAATGATTTTTACCATCAAGTAAAGTGGTTCTGTTAAATGAACTTTTTAGACTTTTTCTAAGGGTCGGCTGACGCTTTAGTGTAAGTGTAAACGTACAATCTTATGAGGTTCGTGGGTGGTCACTTTAAAAATTCCATTCTGTTCAGACTGTCAAGACACCAAAGTTAATCCAGTCGACTGGTGCGATAATTGAGAGTCAATCCTTTCACTTTACACTCCGTGTAATTTTTGTGGGTCCCAGTATTCGTGGCCGTAATTTTGGGGAACATCATTTGCAAACCTTAGAATCTTTCCTCGAGATGCTCGTTCATCCAGGCGCCTAAGCAGTCTACTTCGATGTTAGAGTGCTATTGACCCAGACGATCAATGTAGATGCAACTGTCCGTGCCAAAATACAGCACACTATCTACTAGCACTTCTAAAGCTTCTTACAATTTTAAGTGAGCATGGGTTGTCACGTAAGCTGCAATGATTACCTTTCCAAATCCGTCGGCTTCTACAAAGACCGGTTCTTCTTTTTAATTGATAAAGATCACGTGTTTCATGTATTTGCTTTTTGTTGTAAATCATCTGAAAGTAGCGGCAAGGCTTAGGTAGCACGGTCGTTGTACCATTTTGTCAGCAACCAATTTAATATCACTTTGGCAAAATATTGCCTTCTTTCGTTTTTCTTTGCGAGGTCTAAAGTGATGCCTTCCTGCTCCAAGTATTTCTCTTAGAATTATTTTAGTCTTTGGGAGTGTGGCACTAGAAAGGATAGCCGCTGCCTTCTTGTATCCATTTGTCTTCCTTGTCGCACAAGTAATGTAACCGGTGTAGAGTTTCGACCGAGTATTGCCGTTTGACAAAATTCGTCGCTAGAGGACTTATGACAGCTATGGTACTTTTAGGCATGAATCGTTGGCGGTACGCATGTTGTCGAGGTCGTAGTAGTGAGACTCAGGCAAACGGGGTAGAACGGCATGTTGATTGGTTTCAGTATTGAAAAAGTACAGAAAATACCCTTTGGTTAATTTTGTCATTCCAAACGTTTTAAGCATGCGACTCAAATGCATGGCCAAGTAACTCGAATCTCTAAACTGGATCACTTGTCCTGCTTGCATGAAAATTATTTTGACTCAGTTCAAAATTACTTTAGGACGTTCGGTGCCTTGTTCCGTATAGTATCTGAAAAGAAATTGCCCATCGTGTCCCGCGACATTGAGTCATCACCGTGACATAGCGATGACAATCTCCGTGACGTTTGATGTCCTATTGGAAACATTTTTGGAGTGACAAAAATAGAATTTGGGTGTGAAAATATAGTAGAAACTGAACATTTTCCAAGTTACCTATAAGATCATAAATTTTGGTAATATTTATGCTTAGAAGTACGAATTGAATGGGATTTAAATATAGTATTCACAATGACCAATGATACAGTTTCAATAACATGTAGATGAATTTTATAGTTAGGTGGCATATACCTACTGTAATTTATGTAATGCTTTGTTTTAGTGCTTTGTTGATTTTTATCGTTTAGATGGTTTTGTAGTTGAGATTTTTGTTTTGTTTTATTGGGGTTTTTTTTGTTTGTTTGTTTGTTTTGTTGTTGTTTTGTTTTTCATTTGTTATTAATTTAGCTTTTAAACTATTTTCTACATTGTATGACACCCAGTAAAAAGGATTAGAAATACTAGAGACATCTGTGTAAAATAATAGCTGTACCTTCACCTGCAGAAAGTAATGAAAAACTGGGGAGAGCCGACGTATCACATTTATGAGCACCTCGTACGCGTAGATAAATGTGAGAATGGGAAATAACCTACGTTCATTATACAAATCAAAACAAAACGCAATTTTACGATTTTTCGGACCATATTTAAGTTAGATGGATGTCATGAACTCCGTGAATTTTACAGGAGAGCTTATTGTATATACCTTATAAATCAAGTATAAAGACGGGGATTTTTGAAGAACAAATAATGAAATCAGCAAAACTCAATTGTCCAGCAATAGTCAGCAATCTGCAAAAGTTGTATTAACTATCTATTCCATGCATCTTATGCATTAATATAAATTTAGAGAAAAAGGCAGGCACATTTGTAAGGAATCATATAAATGAAATTAGAATCATGTACATCCGAGTGTTCAATAAATGATTCATCTTAACTAAACCTCGAACCTTTTATGCATATTTCATATCATTATGACTCTATGTGTGATTCAGACATAGATAACATATTGTTCTCATACCTGTCAAAATAAGGGCTTTTTATGTAAAGTCTCTGGAACGAAATGTATCATATGTACAATATTTTCTGCTGGAACTAAATATCCAATAAGTTTCAAAAGCCTAAGTTTAATGCAGCCATTTAAACTTCATTGAATAATAATCAACGTGCAACCATCCAGGTAAGTGTTTACTCCAAATTCAGAAGTTTCATTAAAATATCGACTAATTTCCTTGACTTGACCTTCTGACTACCTGTGTTATAAAGATTACAATCCGTCATGCACTCCGAATAATAAATATGAAATCAAGTTTAGATTAAAGTAAATGGATGACTTTGAATGCATGATAAAATAAATTCAGGTCACGTGAGTTTTGCGTACGAACACAAACTTAATATGTCAACAAAAGGAAACTGAACTTCATGCATTCACTTTTATAACTTTATTCTTCTAGTGGGATTGGAAGAACTAATGCCGCCTGCAATAATAATCTTTATTTAAAAAATTCAAATTTTGTTTTTCTCTGGTTTCAATTCACCCGCCAAACCATATAATGCATTGTAGTAAGCGTCCGTGTGGAAAGCGATGGAGTTAGACAGGCATGGGAATTTTCAAGGTAGGTCACTCGCATTCTGGACATTCTCCAGATTGGTCACTTCCTTTTATTGATACTTATCAAGATTGGTCATTTTCATTTTAATAATTCTTCAAGATTAGTCAGTTTCATTCTAAGGTTTCTCCAGACTGATTACTGCCATTGTTTTGATTCTCCAGATTGGTCATTGGATTCTAAGCTCTCAAAGCACGTTAAAATCATATTTTCTCTATCGTTTTCCTCAAACCAAACGAATGACAAAGTAATGCTAATATCGTGATTGCAGAATTGTGCAGTAACAAAGAACATTTTCGGATGATTAGTTCCTTCATTTGTCTTTGCCAAGAGTGGAAGAGTAAATAATGAAAAGTATTGTGTTTGAAAGATTTAATAAACGGCATTAAATTTAGTATTGCTTTCACAATAAATCGAAAAATTAGAGAAAATATAAAAAGTCGAAATGATCATGTATCAGATTCAGTTTTATTAAATGCAATATGCAAATAATGTGCAAGCGATTACATTTAGAGAGCGGATTTAATAGAGATTAATATAAACAGTTCTTTTGTTGAAATTACCTTGGTGATATATTTTGTCAAATATAAAAGGCATATGATCAAGCCCTTTTATGTTACCAGTTACATGAGATTTGTTGAGAATGCGTAGTTAAAAATCAGACTAGAAATCTCAATCTGACTTTTGCTGAGGAGTATCTGCGTTCATAGTTAACAACAATAATACATTTATTTAAATCCGAAAAAGTTGTAAGAAATTTAAAAGGATTTAATTAAGAATACAATGCAGCATTAAACGATAGAAAATCTTCTGACTTTTCAAAAATAAACGAAGATCAACTTTGGTAAATAAGGAAATAATTGCATTTGGGAAAGAGTTTATACTTGCTCTTCAATGTAATCCTCAGCTAAACATTTGACCTTAACATGAAAGCCACCTGCAAATATATAGTAAAATTCACTTATTTAACAAGTTTTGATAACTTAATTGAAAACAGAGCAAAATAGCAACGTTTTCCAAGCTACGAAATTCTTTAGACTCTAACAGTCCCACGGACAAGCCCAGCTAATGACAGCACTGCAAACACCGGTTCCCTCGCGATAAGAAGAGCTATCGATGATTCGATTGAGACTAATGAATATGTCTTCGTTAACAGGTCCTTGTGAATCAGATTGTCCATTCAGTGAAAACAAACATTCTGAGCAGAGCTCGTAAACGTATCCCAGGTTATTAGAGACCCGGATAAACTCGTTGCCGATGAAGATCGTGACCGACGTAACGCTGTTACTCAAAAGGCCGGTCATAATCAAGGCCATATTTGGGCATTTGTTACTGCCATACAGCAGGTGTCCATTTCCGGAAGAATGGAATTCCGCATCATTCTCTTGTGTACTGGCATCGCCATCTGCAGAAGAAATAAAAATTGAACAACAAAATCATTAAAACTATTCTTAGAAATTTTTTCTAACATAACTGAACAATTAAACAATGCTGTTAGGTTACTTTTATTCAAGCAATAACCCCTTGAAACTGAAACGTTACTATATGTTGCCTTAATTATGCAGAATGGACATAGTGTTTGCTTTTATCAAGCATTTGGGTTGCCCTAAACAGACGCTTACAGTGTCCGTGGTACCTTTTCAAGGCAGAATAAATGCTTTTGATGGCAACATTGTCACAGATGTTCTCTATTTAGGGCCAATTACCTTTTATTTCGGTAAGTAGATGCATATTCTGCCTAATTAAGACGACCAGTGCGCACTTTAATAAAACCTAGATGTATATCATCCCCACTAAATGCAATTTAAATGCCTATGAAAGGCAACTCTGATGCTTATTGTATGCATCAGACTACTTAAATAGCAATGCTTTCAAACTTACACGTGATCGACGTAGCGCTAGAGATAATTTGACCTTGCGCAAGCGTACAGAACTAAACAATATCTAAAATGGTTAAAGATCTGTATCGCCTCAAATAAATCACAGCAAGTTAGAATTGTTTTTTCTGCTATTACAAATAAAGAATTACAGGAACTAATGATAAAAGGTGTAGTCAGAGAGAGTTTTGTAAAGTAAAATGACAAGGATGGAACAGAAGAAGCATACGAGTTATTAGCTAATAAACTGAAAATACAGAAAAATAAATCCGATGCAGTAAACAATAAATCAGATAATGTAAAAGGAGAGTCAAGACTTCACTCGCAGCTATATACAACGAAAGTGGTCGGAAAGACTTTGAAGACAAATAAAAAGAAACAATAAAAGCAGATGAAACATAATATTAATATTTGCGTCGTATGCAAGCAGTATAGTATTAATATTTGCGTCGTATGTAAGCAGTATAGTATTAATATTTGCGTCGTATGTAATTTTAATGTTATGGGAAGGATAGTGCTCACAAAACTGAACACTCATTACATGTTCATTCTAGATCTCACAATGTGTAACAACGGTTCAAAACTGTCCATTGTACCATTGATGTCGGGGTTACTGAGTGCTATCTATTTACAAAATGAAGTTTGTCAGATCGAATAGTTAGAAATTTCAGACGGAATAATGACTATGTACGTAGGGATGATTTCCATATTGCCAAATAGCAAAGCAGAGTTGGTTGACGGAATGCCCAATAGCGAAGAAGAGACGGTTGACGGAGTGCCCAATAGCAATGAACAGATTAATATCAAATTACTGTCATATTTTGATGAGCTCAATGGTAATCAGGCAAGAAACCTTTTAAAAGTAGTAAGTAAACGAATATAAATGAAAGTAATCGGGTGTCTGTCAACGCCTTCCACGGGTTTGTGTGTAAACAAAGTTGATAGGAAATGTAGTATCCAATGTTACATAATAATAGATACAATAAATGTAATATTTTAGTCAAATTTTACTGAAATAAAATTCGCATGTTTGATAATGTGCGATATATAAACGATTTTAAAATCAACGACTCAACGGTGTGCAGATAGCAGAAAACAGTATGAAACAGTTAATTTTCGTTATTGTAGAGACATAAACTATGGAAAACAATGATAGGAAATTGTGCGCAAAGTAATACAGGTGCTAAGAACAAAAATTGTATGAACACTTAACGGGACGATTGCAAAAGAACATCTTGCAAAAAAGATGCAAGAAAAAAAAACGTAAACTGCATTGTACATGATTCTAAATTTTGGTCATCTGTGATAAATCCTTAATAATATTATCAACATTTCACTGAATCAAAATATATTTCAATAACTTACCAATTATTTATAAACAGAAGATATGTAAAATAAATATACATGTAGGTTCCTTAAACTGTTTCATTTTTTCGTGGTAATCTTTGTTTTACATATACGAACAAATTGTTTAACTCTTTCACTCGTCAGGCATTAAATTGCTAAATAATTCAACAAAATTAGACTACACTTGCCCGGAATATTGTATATTTCCATATTTATTCTTTTACAATGTACCTATATCAGATATAGTCATGTTAGCCATGCCCCAGCTGTAAAGTCACGTATAAGCTATAACCTACCTATCTTAGTAATATTACTGCGGCCATGAGATATTGATGTCTAAAAATTTTCGCGGACTGGTGTTATTCTCTTATGCTAGGTTTCATGACCGGCCAGAGACCGGAATCTTGAATCGGCAAAAGGAGATAGATCTTGTCACTGCAAACTTAGGTGTTATGGATAGTCTAAGATCAAAATGAAAGTCCACGGGTTGAACGGGAAATGTTCTTGTATGTCGCCCAGTTGATAAACAGCGAGAGTGACATTGTCCGCAAAGATTGATTGGATAGGGTCACATTAATATTCAATTAGAAATTGAGATAGAGGGCGTGAATATAATTCTTTACGAATTATACCTTACACTGTATTAGTGAAACGTTATTATTCGTCGGGGAAGATTTTAGAGCAATAGGGTTAGTCTGAGAGAGCCACTCGTAATGTGGAGGCAAAACGTAGAGGTAGATTTTAAGGAAAGAAAATCTTCAAAAATAAAGCGTTTTAGGGGACAGAGAACCTCCGGTTCCAGGAGAGTCCCGAGTCTCCAAGAAGTGGAGACGGAATAGAGACTAGCCGAACAGTCGAAGTTGACAGAAGTGTAGTATTTTGAGAGAATGAAAACAGAAGTTGGAGGATGGGAAAGTGGAGCCTGGAGGAGAAAGTGGAGGAGAAGGAGCTGGAATTTAGAGAAGCGGAGGAGGAGGGGAAAATATGGAGAAAGTCAAAAGGAAGAGGAAAAGGAATCGGGAGAAAAAGAGAGAAGAATACCACATATGAGTAAAATACAAGGATAGAGGTGGAAATCAATCTCACACTGCTATTCAAGTGATTCCATAGACTATTAATGGTTTGAGCGGAAGGAGTGTAAATCACAATTTTAATAATTTGATTATGGAATTGATATTAAATAGGTTTTTCTATTGAATTTCAACCTTTTTGTATATTTAACCATCAAACCGCCGGCATTGCTTTGCATATATCTTTCACTAATTTAACTTTAAAAAAAAATCTAGCTTGGTTTGGGCTTCTATAATAGTTTAATTAAATCATTGGGAGCACCCCACCCACCATGACAATGCCTCACATACATGTATCGACTAGTAAATCACCAGATAACAATAAATATTATTTGCGTAATCCGTATGAAGTCTCAATTCAAATATTTATTGTACTTGCTTAAACCCACTATAGTAACTTTTAAAAGCTTCTAGGCCATATTTATCAATGAATGAATACTCACTGTATCCGTTGTTAGTTCTGCTGTCACCAACATGGAAGGAAACTCCTGTCTTAGTTGGCGCCATCTCCAGGTCAATTCTAAGCATTTTGTTGCCACACATGGGCACTTTCGTACAGCCCTGGCAAGTGTCATTGTCGCTGTTCTTTTGGAAGGTGGCTTTTAGTAGTATCTTTGCATCACAGCCACAGCTGTCTTTCCCGTTGGTTTGTTCCATAACGCTGACATAAGGAACCTTGCCAAACACTACCGGAACATGATCTTCAAGGGAAATCCTCAACCGCTTCCGAATACAACAGTCCTTTGGTGGATGGATATGACATACTAATAAAATAAAACAGCTCATACAGCATGAATATATTAAATACCCTTTCTCGTGCCAAGAAGATAATAAGTTTGATAAATTTACAAATTTTGATTTAAGACGAGACAGGAAAGGAAATATACATTCTGTACGATATAGTATCAAATTGTCCTTACACAGTTAGTTTGAAGTTTTATGTTGTCGAATAATTTATATGAAGTTGCAATAATTAAATAAATCAAACATTTACAAACTTTCAAATTTATTTAGGTCGATATATATATATATATATATATATATATATATATATATATATATATATATATATATATATATATATATATAAGAACTTCCATTTAAGGGAATTTGTCAGAAGCATGTGAAACGATGAAGCAACAACATGATTTTTCACGATTACTAACTGTATATGTTTAGCACAGGAATAATAATAATAATAATAATAATAATAATAATAATAATAATAATAATAATAATAATAATAATAATAATAATAATAATAATAATAATAATAATAATAATAATAACAATTGCAATGGCAGAGGAAGAGACGCAATGAGAAATAAGTAAGGAAGAACACCATAGTAAATTATTGAACAAAACAACAGCATAAGTTAAATCAGAAAGAAAGGCCTACTATGATAAGGGAAAATAAGTTGGACAACATTAATGCAAATGACTAAAACTATAACTACCCAACCTTAAGATTCGTCATCTCCTTACTACTTTTCAAAACGGCTGGAAACTATACTTTACACAGGGTTAAAAAAGGCCAGAAACATTCCTAGGAAAACTCCTTAAATGCTGTTTTATATATATATTTTTCAATGATGCTATTGTACGAAACAGCAGAGAAGGAGGGCAATCAACATAAGTCAAAACAAACAAAATACTAGTATCTATTATATATTCTATGAGATGTTGATCTGATCTGGAATTGAATGAAAATAAGTCTTTGAAGCACTCAAAAACCATCAAGAAGACTTACAAGCAAACCCAAGAAGAGGATATTGGAATGTGAGTGTCGAAATGGCACTATATATATATATATATATATATATATATATATATATATATATATATATATATATATATATATATACATATATACATATATATATATATATACAAATATATATACAAATATATATATATAAAAATATATATATATATATATATATAAAAATATATATATATATATATATATATATATATATATATATATATATATATATATATATATATATATATAAATATATATATAAATACATATATATATACATATATATATATATATATATATATATATATATATACATACATATATATATATACATATATATAAAAATATATATACATATATATCATTATATATATGTGTGTGTGTGGTGTGTATGTGTGTGTGTGTGTGTGTGTGTATGTGTGTGAAAAGTGCTGCCGATTAGGTTCAATTGCATCCATTCTGGTTGCAATAACACTAATTCTTCTACCATGAATCTAAAGGGTCAATAACACAGAATGACAATAGATAAATAAAATCAATATACTCAAATAAAACGATCTTGATAAACAATTTCCAGCATGAAAGCATGAATTTCAAAATCGACAGACCCTGGGACTGATGTATTTTATTTCAAATTAATATAACACATGCCCAAGGGCAGTGTCAATATTCAGGAACACAGAGCAATCATCATATACAAATATTACTCAATCGGAAGGCATGCAGAGCGAGAAATAAAAAAAACCCTATGCAATAATAAAAATGTGCATCTGAGATGCATGCAAAGTAAGAGAGATAAAGTATTTTACTTTGACGTTTTGTTTAGAATATCAATTATAAAGCGTATAATTCAATCAAAACACGTATTGATAACCTAGAAATGTTACAGTATTATCCATCCATGATAACCTGGCGTAAAACAGATATTTAAGATCTACTGGATAACTAAAGATTTAACACATTCCGTATATATATATAAAGTACATATAAATAGGGATTTAAGTGGTGGACAACAAGGTACATGATAACGTGAAGTAAAAGATCAGAAGGTGTGGAATAAAGTTATAATGTGATTGTCGTGGGTGTGGCTGTCATAGATGAATGCATGTTTACCGGGCAGGAAAATACGTGACAAGTCGGTATTGAACCTAAGTTTCAGTAGAAACACAAACTCCTGCATGTCAAACTAAACCTTTATATGAACTTACAGGTATCTTATGCATACGGAATGAGGTACTTACCTTCTGGAGTGGTCGTGGAAGGTGTGATCGTCGTAGATGTTGTCGTTGAAGGTGTGGTACTGGTTATGGTCGTAGTTGTGGGCGTGGTCGTAGGTGTGGTCGTTGGTGTAATGGTTGTTGTAGTTTTGGTGGTTGTCTGTGTCGTCGACGTAGGTGTGGATGTTGGACATGAAGTCACACATGTGGTCGTCACAGGTGTAGTCGTTGTAGGTGTTGTCGTTCCAGGTGTGGTCGTTCCAGGTGTGGTACTAGTTGTGATCGTCGTTATAGGCGTTGTCGTAGATGTGGATGTTGAACATGAAGTCACACATGTGGTCCTCACAGGTGTTGTCGTTGTAGGTGTGCTCGTAGGTGTGGTCGTTCCAGGTGTGGTACTAGTTGTGATCGTCGTTATAGGCGTGGTCGTAGATGTGGATGTTGGACATGAAGTCACACATGTGGTCCTCACAGGTGTAGTCGTTGTAGGTGTGTTCGTAGGTGTAGTTGTGGTAGTTCTCATAGGTGTTGTTCTTGATGGTAATTCTGAAAACAGAAAGGATGCAGAGTGGAAATCACTTGTTTAATAAATTTTACTTTTCAGCAGTATACAGTAATCTTTGAATTGTGTTTACGAAGAAAATGGCTGGTCGTATATTCATTATTCATCCATCAAATAATTCTCTTGACAGTATACAATAAGAAAATTCAAGCAAATTAACTACTATTATTATATATGCTGGTCTAGAAAGAAAGAAATAACGCTTCTTCTAATGCGATTGACGGAGACACGAGTGTTCGTGATGTATTAAACTCTGGCGTTAATCAACCACTGCCAACTCATCTCTGTCTGCGCGGGTTCGAGTCTCGGGTTAGGCCAATATCGGATTGTGTGAAAGCTAGAGGTAAATTCATATGGTTACTATAGTCTCGACCTCCTTCATTAACTTTCAATTATATTTTCTACAAGATTGGCCTTTGATTCGGTTTGATGTGAACTACAGTTCTGTCCTGAAAACGGTTTTCCTCTGTGTTGCGTTTTTCTATCACTGTTTCGAACGTTGATGCAAAGGTCACAATCACTTTGAGGTCTAAGTTGTGTGATGGATAGTATGTTTGTGAGATGTGTGTGTGTGTGTGTGTGTGTGTGTGTGTTCAGTTGTACTTGTATGTTTGAATATTATTCTTGTAGGAGTGCGCTTAGATACTCATATAAAGCTGGTGTTGGATTATACATGTGATGTGCAGGATTAGAAATGTAATTTAGACATGTTAGTGCAATATTTAAGTGACGGTGATTGGAATATAATCTTTCAGAGTTTTCTAATTCTCCACTACAGTCTGGAACGTTTTGGCAATTTTAATTTTAAAAAATTGTCCGACAATTTTTTTATTAACGACATTTATTTTTAAAGTCTTGTATACACTCAGAAAATTGGAACTACTTTAAGTCATAGTCATATGTTAAAGAAATAAAAGAAATTCCAGAATTTTTTTACTCTCCATTAATGTCCGGCACAAGCTCGGAATTTTAGTGACTCTTTTAGTCTCGGCAAAACTTAGAGGTATATTCTAAGAAAAGACAAAGCTTCGGAAAGGTCAGTAAATTCTTTGCTTGATTTTGCAGAATATTACGGCATCATAATTGTAATTTCTGTAGTATGTATGCCTAATTACTAGCATCGTTTAGAATGAAAAATTACCTTTTTAGTGTTTCATTTTATTTTGAGAATTATATAGATTTTTAGCTTGTGGTCAGAATTAATTTTTAAACTCGCTATTATATTACTTAGTAGTAAGCCAGTGCATTTATTAATGTGTTATGTTAGAATTTGAACATGCTTGAGTTGTGAACTTGAAAAATGGATGAAGTGAGTAAGATTAGTTACTATGGACATATGCATATCTCAGAACATGGATATTTCAAAATTTGAGTACTTTGAGTATGAGTGTTAGGTAACCGAATGAGTCTGATTATTTTGATATTTTTTAGTATAACGGGATTAGAAAAATGTACTGATGTGACGCAATTTATTGATGTATGTATAAGAAATAATTGATACTGGGCTGTATTATGACTTTTATTTTGCCATACAAGAATATATCGGTATCTCAATGTGAATGAATGAATGAATGAATGAATGAATGAATGAATGAATGAATGAATGAATGAATGAATGAATGAATGAATGAATGAATGAATGAATGAATGAATGAATTACCGAATAATAGTCGTTATCTGATAATACGCAGTCTAGTCGGTGAAGAGAAGGTGCAGAGAAAGTGGAGGAGGAAAAGGAGTCTGAAGGAGAAAGTGGAGGAGGAGGAGTATAGACAAGTGGAGGAGTAGGAGAAGAAATCTGGAAGAAAGTCGGGGAGGAAGAGAAGAAGGAATCGGAAGAAATAGGAGAGAGTAGATTACCGCAGATGAATAGAAAACCAGGACAGGTGGAAATCATTCTCGCATTATTAATCAAGTGATCCAATAGGCTATTAAAGGGTCGAGCGGAAGGAGTCTAATTGCAAATTTTGAATAATTTGATTATTAAATTGTTATTAAATTGTTATTCATTGACTCTTGCCCTTTTTATGTATTTGACCATCTAACCGTCGGCATTACTGACTGAGGTCTCTGAGCTTTACATCAATCTTTCATCTAATTTACCTTTCAACCAGATTCGAGCTTCGGTGAGACTTCTTCAATAGCTTGAAAAATAGTGAGAGAATCCCTCCCAATACTAATAACATAATCAGTGGAGGCTCGTCCAGGATCTGAATTAGACATAAATATTATTTTTACGACCTAAAGTATTATTTATTAGGAAGTATTAGTATACAGTTGTGAGATATTTTCCAACCTGTATTTTGAATTTTTATAATTTCCATCTTGTGCATGTTTTTCTTTTTATATGTGCATGCTTGGTTGATTTCAGTTTCTTGCAGAAATTGTGTACCAAATATCGGGCAAAATATCTTACCTGATCTAAGTTAGTCTTTGTGAACAGGAACGTTTTGAGTTAGGAACGTGTAACATCTATCAATTGTTTTTAAGTCGAGACAATGTATATCTTACTGTTAGCATCATCATAAAATGGCTACAGAAAAGTTGATGATTAAAGAGTATCGCGCCATGGACTCGGAAGGACTAAAATATGTGGGAGCCCGCCAAGTCACTGTCAAAGAGGAGAGAATCAAAGAATGGGGGGGCAAAAAAAAAAAACAGCCGAAAGTGAGCTGACCAGGAGAGCAGCGGAAAGAGAGAAGAAGCTGGCCAAGATAGCAGCGGACCGAGAGACACAGAAAGCGCTGGTCATGATAACAGAGAAACACAAAAAGATCTGGAGCAGGCCAGGACATCAGCTGGCAGATAGACACGGAAAAAGGTGACGATGATAGCAGCAACCGCGAAAGAAAGGGAGTTTGCTCACACTCTCGAAATGGAGAAGTTATGATAGAAGCAAAGACCGCCGATATGGACAACTCCAGTACGAGTTCTGGAGGAAGGTAAAAGTCGATTATCAACCACCGAATGGTACAGATAAGTATTTCGCGATTCAACGACAAAGAAGACTCCATTGAGGATTTCCTCGTACAACCTGAGAAACTCGTACGAGTTTTGGAGGAAGGTAAAAGTCGATTATCAACCACCGAATGGTACAGATAAGTATTTCGCGATTCAACGACAAAGAAGACTCCATTGAGGATTTCCTCGTACAACCTGAGAAACTCGCATGAGTTCATAAAATTACCGAACTACATTGGGCGATTAACTTCTCGGCCGTTTTGCAAGGTGCTGTCCGGGAAGTTTATCATAACGTAGCCGCAGAAGAAGCTGACGACTACAAGGCGCACATGAAGCCCTTCTTTGCTATTATCGGATGAGCACCGAAATGTACCATAAACCTTTTCGGGACTCGGCTAAAAAGGCAACGGAAACCCACTCTCAATTCCACTCGCATGTTCGAAAATTGTCAGAGAAGTGGATAAATATGACAGAAGTCGAACAATCGTACGATGTGTTACGCGATGTTATACTCAAGGAGCATGTCCTAACTACGTACCGTCGCTAGTTTCCCCTTAGTGGAAGAAATATTAATATCCTAATATATTAAGAATGCCACCCATGACAAAATCCAACACCAGCTTTATATGAGTTTCTAAGCGCACTCCCACAAGAACTATATTCAAATATATATTTACAACTTAACATACACACACGTCTCACAAACATACTATCCATCACACAACTTAGACCCGAAAGTGAATGTGACCTTTGCATCCACGTTCGAAACAGTGATAGAAAAACGCAACACAGAAAAAAAACGAGTTCAGGAGAGAACCGTAGTTCACATCAAACCGAATCAAAGGCCAATCTTGTAGGAAAAATAATTGAAAGTCAATAAACGAGGTCGAGGTCGAGAGAGAGAGAGAGAGAGAGAGAGAGAGAGAGAGAGAGAGAGAGAGAGAGAGAGAGAGAGAGAGAGAGAGAGAGCACATGACTCTCGAATAGATTGCCAGCGGAGAGATAAGAGCAGGCACACTTGAAGAGTGGAGGTACCGGGGATACGGACCGACCGTGATCCACTGAGTCGTAACATGTGGTTGAGGGAGAGCCGGCTGTCCGTAACCGTAACGGCGACGGGAAGGTCGGAGGTAGATCTATAGGTAAGAATGCCACCCATAAAAACGGACTGGCCTCACTCACGAAAACGGACATTGCAGGAAGGCGAGAGCCGCCGACATGCTACAACTGCAAAATCCTGGGGCATCTTGCAAAGGACTGTCACAAGGACAGGCAGACACGGGTGAATGCCGTCTCTAGGACGTAGTGCTAGACTGTGCAAAGATGTGAACCAGCAAATCTAGCGACCGGAACCTTCTATGGAGAAGGTGGCATCCTCCTGATCGAAACTAGATGTAGCGCTCTTTCCCTTGTCAACAGAAATACATGAAGCCTGAGGATTACACACTTTAGGTAATCAAGGTCCCTACGCGAACAGCACGCGTTACTCGCTACCATTTGCTGTCATTCACCTCGATTACCCGTATGTGAAGGTGAAAATTTAAGCTGCTAGCTTGGATGAGCTATTACACGATGTCATACTCTGATGTCATTATGTGTTTTTGCATCCAATCTCCGCAACCTGCACACTGACGCCGGTAGATGTTGTGAAAACCAGATCAACGAGCCCGCAGACGAAGCCAAGAACGATAGAAGCTACATCAACACCAGTTAGTAACGTACATCCGGCCGAGCTAAGGCATCTTCAGCTGGAAGAAGCAATTTTGACGAAGTTGCATCATACGCCGAAGAAGAAAGAAACTCCGAATGGCGCGGTAAAGTTCGTATACAAGAAAGGGTTCTTGTATTACCACGCCAGGAAAGGACACGAGCACTTCAAGCAGGTCGCACTGCCAAAGGAGAAGTGAGGTAATGTGTTGGAACTTGTGCATGAAAGTCTCATGGGAGGACACATGTGAATTGACAAAACACATGATCGTATTGACAAGGGATTACATTACCCATTGGTCAAAGAATATGTTAAGTGGTTACGTCTCTCTTGTGACATGTATCACAGAATGGCACCAAAGACGGATCATCGACCCTCGTTGAATAATTCCTACCCAAACGTAGTGCCAATAGTCAGGTACGCAGAGCATGCATCATATACAAATTACTGAAACGGAAGGCCTACAGAGCGAAAATAGAAAAACCCAAGCAATAATAAAGATGTTCATCTGAGAATCATGCAAAGTAAGAGAGATAAAATCAGTCTTTCACTTCGATGTTCAGTTTAGAATATCATTTATAAAACTTATACTTCAATCAAAACACAAATTGATAACCTAAAAGTGTTACAGTACCATCCATCCTTGATAACCTGGCGTAAAACTGATATTTAAAATCTACTGAATAACTAGAGATTTAATACATTCCGTAAATATAAAGTACATATAAATAGGGATTTGAGTGGAGGAGAGTAAGTTTCATGATGACGTGATGTACAAGATTCGAAGATGCGTAATATAGTTAGAATCTGGTCGTCGTGGGTGCGGCTGTCGTAGGTGAACGCGTATTTACGGGGAAGGAAAATAACGTGACAAGTCGGTATTGAACCTGATTTTCAGCATAAACACAAATTTTAGCATGTCCAACTAGACCTTTGTATGAACTGACAGCTATCTTAGACATATGGAATGATATGCTTACCCTCTGGAGTGGTCGTGGAAGGTGTGATCGTCGTAGATGTTGTCGTTTCAGGTGTGATACTAGTGGTCGTTCTTTCAGGCGTGGTCGCAGATGTGGTCGTTGCAGGTGTAGTGGTCAAAGGCGTTGTTACTGTTGTAGGCGTTGTCATAATGGTCGTCGTAAGTGTAGTCGTCGCGGGTGTGCTATTAGGTGTAGTCGTGGTAGTTATTGTTCCTAATGGTAATTCAGAAAAAAAGAAAGGATGCAGAGTGGAAATCACTTTTATTAAAAAAAATATATATTTGCAGCAGTATGCCGTCATCTTTGAGTTATGTTTATAAAAGTAAAATGGCTGGTCAAATAATTCTCTTGACAGTATACGATAAGAAAATTCAAGCAAACCCACTAGAGTCTGGGACTTTTGGGCAATTTTAATAAATTTTTTACGGACGCAAATTTTCTTTTTTATTATGGTCATTTTTTTAAAAAGTCTTGTATAGATTCGGATTATTAGTACTACTTTAAGTCTTAGTCAATTGTTAAAGAAATAAAAGAAATTTCAGAAATATTTTACTCTCCATTAATGTCCGGCACAAACGCGGAATATAAGTGATTCTTTTAGTCTCGGCATATTTGAATAGTAATGCTGTAGCTGTTCTCAAACAACTTGTGTCCGAGACATTTTCGTAATTTAACTTTACTTCTAAGCAAATATAATATAATTTTCCAGCATATATTTATTTAGTCTACGTTCAATTCTGGGACAATTTAGTGTTGTTATCATTTGTTTCAATCACATCCATTTCAGCGTTGGGTTTTCCTGATTATAGCAATTTAATGTATCATTACAATGATGCAAATTTCAGTATACCGCTTATTTTGAGGTCTAGATAATGATTTTTATATAAACCGTGGGTGCAATAATGTAGTTATTATGCAGCAGGAACCTAGATACGACGTACTAGATACTATGTGTGCCATACGAGATCAGCAGTTTCTCATGATGTTGCCATGTAACCCAAACTGAGATCATTGTTACCACCTGCTCTTCCCTCAGCAACAACCAAGTGTCGCTCCCATGGGAAACATATGGATACGTTTTACACAAGACTTCCCAATGTTTACAAATGTCAATTTCTATGCTAAAATTCCCTTGTTCTCCAAATGTTTTCCCACGTTAAATTTCCATTATGCCCCCAAGTGTCATGACCACCTTAAATTCCCTTTTGACTTCCTACGTTTCCCCACAGGTCAAATTCTGGTTTGACCTCCAAGTTATCCAAGCGTGTTAAGCCTATTGGCTCCTTTGACACTGGGTATCTCGTTTGACACTATAATGACCACCCCATGTTACATTTGTATTTGATCCCCAAGTTGCCATAGTAACTACTCCTATCTTGCTCTGAGAAATGGCGTAAAATTCCTTTAACAAAAAAATGAAGGTGCACGTCGAGAACAAAATAGTAGAGAAGAGGATGTCGTATGTATATTAGCATTAGTATTATATGGAGCTCTGTGCTGCCATCTCTACCACCGAGGAGCTGTTATTTTATTAATAGAATATGTCAAAGTTGTATATTTATCGTTAATATAAACATCTTTTATTATTGTATTACAATGTTAATATCTCTTTGTAACTGATAAATATTTTGGCAGGATTTAACCTTGATTTTGTCTATTTTGTTTTCGCTATGGTAAATGTACAATTTACACATTGATAACTGAGTAAGTAATGTGTCTGCAGAAGAATATTTAAACAAATAATTTAAAAGTTTGCATAATTTCATACGTAAAAATAATATATATCTTGTAATTAGTTCAAGTACACGCAGCACATACATCCTGAAGTTTGCTCTATTATTTCCTTCTCTAGTTTTTTAGCTATCTTATTTTATTTATAATCTGAATTTTGATTATAATAAAAACAACACTCCAAATAAACAAAACGTGTTTACCTTCATACATGAAAAGAAGGGATCAGTAAAAATGAGTTTATGTGTAAGCAAATTTGCGGTTTATGCACGTAAGTAACTTGTGTTTTCAAAACAACTTAAACTGAACAAAACACAGTCATACATACAACCATACTTACAGCTTATGCAACCATGCATATATACATGTAACTTCTTGTGGGATCAAAAATACTTCTTGGATTAATCCCACAGTGGTCTGATGTTGCTTACTTGGTTATTATCGAAATCGGTGATAAGACACCCCACCACACCACCATTATGTTTTTATCCTTCCCCCATATGTTAGTTACCATTTTGGGGTAACACGCACGATACTAATGATTTTTTTTTCCATAGACATAAATATTAAAGTACCTACATTACCATGCTTGACATATGATTATCAATAGGGGACGAATTACAGTTTAACTTATATGATAGATTTTGTTTTGCTGTACAAATAATTTCATTTCATACTCATTTAGTATTTCTCCCTCAAGGGATGGCCTTTTCCGTCATACCTACTTTCTGTATCAAATTCTATATATCATATCAATGTCCATGACATGCAATTTCGAGTATGATATTTCTCGCAATTTATATTCTTTCATAATTTCAAAATCTAAAAATTCATGCAAATAAAGTTTAACGACGGTTATGATAGCAACAGTATTTTAATTTCAGCATAACCATACGTGTATGACCCAGACATTTCCAAATGTAAAAGTCACTTACACAAAAAAAGTAAAAATACCCTTGACTTTGTGATAATTTTATATTTTCAAGGGTTGTGAAGAACGGACGATACTTCATTAACTGCTTTTGTACAGCTTTTATACTGCTTTTATACCGCTTTTATATGAAAGTATAGGAACTTTTCCAGTCTCTGTCTTACAAACTAAACAAATGCTGATGTATTCAATGCTTCAAAAAATATTTTCATAGCCCCAAGAAAAATATTATTGGAATTATTGTATGCCCTCCTTTAAATTTTTCCATATATCATGCTTGTAATTTGTTCTCGCTTCCAGGTCCATGGCAGAGTAGTAATGGAAATAAGAGACAGAGACGGAGAAAATACATTACAGAGCATTAATATACGTAAAGGTAGATAGAAAGAGAGACTGTAAATTACCTGTCGATAAAGAATAACCAAGGTTGCATCTTATGACGAAAAGGAGCAATGCGATGATCTGTAGTCTATCCATTTGTATAAAGAAGAAATGCAGCATGTAACAGTTATCGTTGATCTTCAGGTTGCTCGTTTATGGAAAGGGTCATTTATATATGACTAATTTCTCAGCTTTTCAGTTTTCTCCTATACTATGGCTCTCATTATATACAAAAACGAGGAATTTTAGGATGTGTTGATTCAAAATGTAATTCAAAACGTGTAACGTATAACTAAAATTAGATTTTCTTACATCCGTCTTCGTGAGACTTTACTTTGTAAACACCCAAAATACAAAGAATGTATTTGCAGCGATGTAAACTAATCACTAGTTACGTGCACTTATCCACAGGTTGAATAAAATTGGCAGGTATGTATAAACAGTTTGCAAAGCGAAGTATACGGATAAACAAACCTCAGACATGAAATAGGAAGTATTTTTATGATAGAGACCAATGGGTACAATTAAGTACCATTTAAATGACTAATATTCATATGTGGTACGTTCATATTCAATGAAAATATGGTTTACAGAATCAATAATTTGATATGGTGTGTAGCTTTCCGAATAGAAAACAAATATATTTTGCGACAATGTCCACCTGACGCAAAGTGAAAAAAGGCCACGTCCTTAGCACCCCTTAAATTGGGATAAGGGTTACAATTCAAATATACAAGATTGAGGTTTCATAAATTTGTTCTTCACGCACGCATTATTAACAAATTCGACTAAAGAATCCTGGTTCAATTTTGCGAAGCAACGCAAGTTTACGTACATAATATTCTTCAGTTATATCAGTTTTACGCGCTTTGGTAAATGCATTTCACAAGGATATTCGTATGACTATTTCGTATGTCTTAAAAAAAATGCAAAATCTACTCTTTTCTACGGGAGATAGGTAATAAGTGTCAAATGAAATAGGATACCTAATGATACAAAGACGGCGACGAAGATGACGACAAGAACTGCAATAACTAGACAATGACGAAAATAATACCGTGTAAAAATAACTTGCTCTGTTGGTTAAAATGAACGAAATATAGGTATTATTTCCGGTTAAAGGCGAAAGAGTGCATTTATCAATTTGCCGCCTCAATTTGACCCCACTCCCAGAAAATAAAAGAAGTCTTAATACCAAAGCCTTTAAAGGACTTTTTCACTTTAATAAACGGGAAAATTTATATAACAGAATTCGCCTACCCTCCAGGCAACTTGTTACCATATTACCGATTTTTAAATTGAATGATATTGATGGTTTTATAATTCTACAAAACTTTAGTCTACCACTGACATCTTGTTTTCCAACTTGTTTGCATTTTAATCAAAGCGAAGTTTTCACTGTCAAAAACATAATTTAAAATAACAAAAAAACAGCCTGCACAGTTCCTGTTCGGGTCCCAGGTAAACTGTATTTTTAGTAAAGGTGCGGGGTTCGTTTGAATACAGATTCATAAAAAATAGAAACTGTCGTCTGCATTAAATATTTGCCATGCTTAGTGTAAATATATTTCCAGACAATTGCACACAATAAAAGGGCCAAGCATTAAAATGGGTGCAACTCGCATAATTACGAGATTATCGGAGCATATCGAAAAACATGAACTACATCACTTATGTTATCTGACACATAAAGACTCGGCCACACTAATATGGTGGTAGTCTTAGTGCTAAATCAGCCATTTTGACTGAAATGCAAAGCAGATGACAATGTTAAACGCCACCTAACGACCAACTGGTAAGAAATTATAAATTGATGAATGAAATGACTACGTTTTGTGCAATTTTTAATATTCGTTATGCTTTTCATTTCCAAATCTATGAACGGGTACAATATATTAAGAAGGTGGACGAAAACTATAGAGCATTTTGTTTTTTCCAGAATAAATATATTTCTAACAAAGCTATAGTTTCATTTCTTGAACTGTGCTGCCATTGAATTGTATCGCTGTAAGTAGCTGCCTTATCTACCTAGTGGAAACTATGTGTGGGGGTGTGGGGGTGTGATTCTGGGGGGGTGAGGGTGGGAGGGTGGGATCGTGTGGGTGAGGGTGTCTGTGTTGGTGGGGGTGAGGTGGGTGGGTGGGTGGGTGTCAGAAAGAGAGAGAGAGAGAGATGGGGAGCTTCCAGTATATGGATATTCAGAATTGGATTAACCTCTTTATGTATCTATATCAAATGATTGTCTCATCAGTTAAATAATAATAATCATCCATCGCACACTTTAACGTTCTGTAAGTTGATCATGATGGATAGAGAGCAGAGTATACATTATAAATTGGAACGAAGACATGAGGAGAAGCCTGGGAGAAAACCAGAAAGGATCACCAACCCACAGGAAGATATTGGCAAGCTTCCAAAATATCCACGTTGACAGGGACAGAGGTGAATGATCTGTTAAAGATAGCGCCTTAGAAAACTTGCACCGGAATAATCATGCGTCAAAAAAATATTGCACCCTGAACAAATAATATGTTTTAATATGTTATTGCACCCTGAACAAATAATATGTAATAATATGTTATTGCACCCTGAACAAATAATATGTAATAATATGTTTCGGACCCTCGCCTCCAACACAAGCAGCGAGAATGAATAGTTCATGAGCCTCAATGCGTGATAATACTCTGTTATGTATGAAGAAGGCATGTTATAGTACAGGATAGAAAATTTTCAATTTTTTCCCTATTGAGACTAGAATAAGAATAAGGCATGCACGGCATCCATCACGTTACATTCACAAACCAGCCGTAATACCCTCTCGACTAAGCGGACATCCATCACGTTGCATTCACAAACCAGCCGTAATACCCTCTCGACTAAGCGGACATCCATCACGTTGCATTCACAAACCAGCCGTAATACCCTCTCGACTAAGCGGACATCCATCACGTTGCATTCACAAACCAGCCGTAATACCCTCGCGACTAAGCGGACATCGCCCATAGTTATGGATATAAGCACTCATATGAAGCAGCAGTACCGAATTTAGGCATAAGCTAAACAAACTATAGCTTAGGGCCTGAAAGTCTGAACTCACTCTGAAGGGAACCCTCAAATTTTGAATATACCAAATATGGCCTCTTTAGCTTCCCATAGCTCAGGGCCTCGCTTTGTCTAAATCCGGCACTCTGTAGCAGACATAATTCATGGTTAACAAACCAGTAGTTGTCTCCCACTTCAGTACACATTTTTTTCGGATTTCTCCGACACCAATGAAAAGGGTTAAAATTGAAAGTTGCAAACATATACCAGACAAAGTGGAATAAATGGCATCAAAGATATATTTCAAGAGTTAAAGATGAAGCCACCACACACACACTCACACACACGCACACACACACACACACACACACACACACACACATACTGGTTACAGCAGCGATCGTTCTGACTGGCACTATAGGCCCAGACCCTCTCGAATAAACGCACATTCCCCAAAAAGGATAAACATGGTCGTGGATTCGCGCTGTAGATACATCTGCATGGTGACCAAATAATTATAAGTTGTCTATTTATTCTCAGGTGAATCATGTGTGTGTGTGTGTGTGTGTGTGTGTGTGTGTGTGTGTGTGTGTGTGTGTGTGTGTGTGTGTGTGTGTGATACGATGTCGGCAGCATGGTAGTTTATAATGATATCTAGCATTGGGGAATTATGTAACATTATGTCCCATCCAGTCATATTATCCTGGCATCAACCGACCAGTCATATCACTAACCTCTTAATGCTGAGAGCCAAGCGAGACAGCTGTTAGGACCATTTTTATAAGTCGTTGGTATGATTCAGCCGAGGTTCGAACCCGCCACCTCCCAATCCAAAGCTGATGTTCTACCACCTCTGTAAATATGCAATACAATGGATGTTCATTTGACGCTAAGCTCATTTCAGTTTAAAATAAAGGATGTTTTTGTTTTAGTTTTTTCTTGGCCGGTTGTATATCTCTGAATAATTTGGTGGGAAAGATAATAGTAAGGAACGATTTAAACAATTAAAGATGATTTTACGGTCAGTTGGTTAGTGACTATTTTTCGAACAGGCAGTTGTTTATTCCCCCAGACTTAATACAGTGAAGTAAATCAAAGTAAATACTGTAGACATTTAGTAATGTGGTGAACATTGAAACATGTCACAATGTTTAATGATACTAACTGTTTTACCACTTGATTGCGTTATGTGTACGATGTATGAGTTCAGTTTATCTACTATACTCATTGGTATACATTATACGTTTTCATACTCATAATATTCACTGTTACCCATTAAACTCACTGTTACCCATAATACCTTTTCTTACCCATTATATTCATTTTTACCCATTATAGTCACTGTTACCCAGTTTATTCAGTGTTACCCAATGTACTCATTGTTACCCATTATAACTATTGTTACCCATTACACTCATTGTTATTCATGCTGCCCATAATACTCATTGCAGTCAGCTAAATAAAACGAAGAGCATCCGTTATCATTAAAAAATATAGATTTTAAACATAGACATCTCTACAGGAAATTTTAATCCAAATGTAGATTTATACTGGAAGCAAATCGTGAAAATTGTAATTGCGGGATATGTATTCCCAATGGCTAGGATTCGGTCTTACCTCATTATATAAACATAAAAACGTCCTAATTTTTAATTCAATAGTACTCTAACATATAAAGGAAATACGCATGCATGCATGCATGCATCCATCCATCCATCCATACATGCGGCAGCTACCTTTACAGATTCAAATTTTAAAAAAAAAAAAAACATTTATTGAAAATATATAGGTTTAAGGTTCCATGTACATTTCGTATATCTAAATCATTTTACAAGAACCGGTCATACAAGAAATAAAAAGCGAGACGTAAAGAAGAAAAAATGTGACAGCAAATATTAACAAACTGCTGAGTGATGCATAACAGTCAGAAAGTTGTTATACAATGACAATTTTTACTTGTAATTGTTGATCTTTATTCCATATTTTCGCTTATCTTAGAATAAAAGTGTAACTTTTAATTAATCGTCAATCACATCATGATAATGGTCAAAAAAGTATGTAGACTTCATTTCGTCTGTGAAAATCCTTCATATATTTTCTTTTCTTTCTTAATTTATGCTGCATTTTCTTATTAGTCTTATTTGTCTCCATTTCGTAATATTCTATCAAAAGTAGACCAAAAACCATTTTCAGTTCCGAGATAACCTTATGTACGAGAAGATAGGAGCCAAGAAGGCATTTTTGGTGGCTGTATAGCTTTTACTAGGAGCAGAATGGAACCAAGAAGACATTTTCAGTTCATACAGAATCTTAGGTGCAGACTGAATAGGACATAAAAGGCATTTTCAGTAGTAGAGGGAAATGAGGGTTTCATCCCATTTTATTTTTTTACCCTCCAAACAAGTATAAATTATAGTCCTAAATTATCCCCCACCCCTTTTTCCAAAATAGTGAAATGAGGGTTTTGGCCCACCACCCCTTCCCACACCTCCTCCCCCACCCCCGCCAAACCCATCATTTCCCTCTACTACTACTATGTAGACAGATATTTTGTAACCAGACAAAACAACAGGTGTTGGAATGCCATAAGCTCTGTCAACAGAAGTGATGAATTTGTTAGAACAGCGTATGTGTGGAATATGATTTTACCACAAATTTTTTATCAGATAACAGGATGAAAATTAAACTGTGCATTAGAACGTTTCAGTTAACAAGGCGGAAATTAAACTAGCATTAGAATGAAAATGATATTATTTTATATCTCATTACCAATGATTAATGTTTCAACTGTTGATATTAAAAATACTTCACTATCACGACTATAGATACTAAATTTTACTTTACCGCTCACACAGCGATGGGACTCAAACAAATCTTTCATTTCTGGTTTGTTCAGAGGATATTTTTTGTTGATAAAATATACCCTTGACCGATCGAGATCAATTGTGAGTTTAGTATAGTTTTGTTGGCTAATGGGGCTGTGAAAGTTTTTAAATTCCGCTAGCAACTTTTGATATAATTGTTCGAGATAATTGAAATACTCGCTGTTATCAGATCTGATGAGCGAAAGTTTTAACTTGTCACGTGTTCCATTAAAACATATACCTGATGTTTCATTATTAAATTCAACTGTCAATTGTTTACCGTCCATCATTAGATATTTGATGTTACTATTGTAGCTATTTGTCATTGTCAAATTTTCAAACATTATTTTATAAGTTTAGATAAAATTTTAGTCACAATGAAAATACCCAAAGGCAAATGTATCTACCCCATTTTTACAATAGCGTTTGTCATCAAAATTGTACAATCCACGTTTGATAATGACATCTGTTTCGAGTTTATGATGATTAGTTCGAATTGCCATAGCTCTCATAAAACTAACACCGCCATCAAGCGCGTACTTGTAGTCATCAAATTTCATAAACTTTTTAACAAAATTACGAGGCAGACCTTTGGCTTTTTTCGTTATTTTATTATTGTCTAACAATACGGCATACATTTTGCTGCGTAATCCGATAAAATATTTGATAGCGCTCGAGTTCATTTCATCTTTAAACTTACCAATAACCTTTTTATTTGTGTCGTCATGAAATTTACTGTCACGTGGATAATCGGAAAGATCAAACAGATGTCGATTATTGTACATGTCCTGATAGATGTCCTCGCATTCGATTTCATATACGAGCGAATCAGTATCAGTAAACAATAATCTACTAGCCGGCCACTGATTTTTAACAAAATTATAATGAAAATCGTACATCAGCCACTTTGATAAATCTAACACAGCAGCTCCAACATAGATCGGCTTGTTTAGTTTTAGATTTGTTTTTCTTCTTTGTATCGCAACAAGATTTTCATTAAATATTTTCATGCTCACAAAATCATCGTCTGACACAAGTTTGTTTCTGCGATTGACATCATTAACTATTTCAATATTTACACGTTTCCTAATATTCTCCATCGTCTTACCAAAAACGGAATTGTTCATCAGTTTAAAAAAGTTTTTCTCAAACTCTGTTTTCGCTGCAGCTCTTCTTGAAGTGTTTGAGTTAATATAACCTCTCATCCACGGCGACTGATTAAATTTTAGTACACGATGAACTTTTCTCAACACAAGACCAGCATCGACTGCTTGTTTTAAAACTTTGTAATGCAAAACGTAATTTTTCTTATCAAGTAAATTTGGTACTAGTTTCTTGACCATGGAATGTTGCCTTGGTGATGCTAACGCTTGTTGTTCTTTTGATAACAAACTATAATCTATGACCATCGATTCCGCACAGAAAGGGTAATCGTTATGTAATTTGTGTAGCGAATTTGGATAATCAAGATCAACTTCAACGAAATAGGAAACATCATCGGGTATCTTTTTTTCTGTCTCTGATAGAAATCGATCAACTGTGATCCAATGAAATCCGCTAAAAGGCATTGGTTCTGCCATCGAACCACCGTAAAGATTATTACAATCTAGATAAATTATATACTTCGAAGGAAGGTCAGGGTTATACTGTTTCAGGTATTTGTTGTTTGCTTCAGCATATTTTTTTGTTATCACGCTAATACCACCTCGGATACCTTTTTCGATAAAATTGAACATATCAACATCAGTCAGTAATTCTAACCTTACCTTACTAAACTTTAGCAAAGCATCCCATGACAACCCAGGGGCAGAATAATACCAGCAAGGATCTAGTCCATAATTATTATAACTCACTTCACGAAAACTTTCAAAAACATCTGCTAATAATAACACGTCAGTTTTCAGGTATAAATCATGATAATCACCAAAAGTCTCACAATCAAACTCTTTCCAGATATCTTGTGCATACCTGTACTCATCATCAGTTATATTTTCATTTTTAAGCTGTGAGTAAAATTTGTCTTTGTCAGGTAAAGATGTTTCATCAAATTTACTCCAGTCGTCGAGGTATTCGTATGGAAAAACTCCTTTTTTAGCTAGTAGATTAAATTTATCTCCAAAACAGTCTCTTAGGTTATCAAATTTACTACAACCTTTCACTAACTCATCTAACGAGGCTGCCATAAACTGCAGGCTGTCAATAAAACGCAATTTACCTAGCGTAACTGACATGTACTTTTCAAAATTATTTGGGATGCATTTGATGATGTTATCGAGTTTTAGACGAGATTTTATATCAGGATCACCAAAAGCTTCTACTATAATATGGCTATCATATCCTCGAAAATTGTGAAGAATAACTGGAATAAAATCTGGAGCATGAAATTTTAAATTACACTGATTATGAGCCGCTCCACGATACTGTCCAGTCAAATGACAATGGTCATGTACTTTTTTGTCATCGTCAAAAGCTTTTTCACAAATATGACAAATTTCTGCTTGCTCGTGATCGGATTCTTGTTGAGGTGTTAATTTTAACATTGGCGTTACTTTTTTCAAACGATAAGTAATATTATCAACTTCGTTAATCAACTGCTTGAGAAGCCAAACAGCTGGATTTTTACCACGATATAATTTGATTGGTTTAGATAATCTAGAATCAGTACAACAAACTACCTTGTACGCTACTCCACACGGAACATGATTTTGAACTTTTCTTGTACTCGATTGATTAGGATTATTTTCTACGCCAAGTACAGGTTGAAGTAAACACTCAAAATCAGCGTATATAACGAAAGGAATTTTTAGTTTGTGATTATGATGGACAAACTGTAACACACTATCTTCCTTAGATGGCATTGTTATTCTTTGCACATCACTACAGTACTGCAAATGCTTTTGTAATGTTTCATTGTTAGTACAACCATGCAAGCAGCGGTAACAAAAGAACTTTTTGTTCCTATTTTTATTATACTGTTTACCAACTAGTCCGTTAAAGTTTTTAATCCAAACGTAATGATTTTTGTAGTACAGTAAATTTATAGTCGATTGTGAAGCTTTTTCTGAAATATATCTCGGGTATACATCCTCTTTTTCATCTAGTCCGAAAACGTTAATTGAAACATTATTTTGCTTTTCAAATTTTGGTATTTGATTTTCTGCCACAGGAAAGTTAATATCTTTAAAATTTAATCTAGACATGTGACTGATATATTTTTCAACGCGATCAGCGTGTTTTTCTGCTGGAAATAGTGCGGAAAGAACAGCCCATTGGAAACATTTGTTATCTACGTTTTTGATGTTTATACAACATCTTTTACTTTTTATTTTTGGTGGCAGGTCGATGTATGAACTACCTCGTAATGCGTTATATTTCATCGTGTGAAACAATATTTCTTTGATCATTTCAAACTTCCAACCCGAACCTAATTGAGTGAATTCCTCTATTTTTTTCCAGATTTCTTGGTGTATTTCATCAGATAGTGATAACAGATCAGTCCCAAGCAAAACACGTCTTGATTTTGCGTTCATATAAGGTTCTGCAATTTCCTTGTTAGTTGATTCTTCCGTTATAACTAACTTTGAAAATATAACATGATATTGCACAAATAATCTAATACTTTTGTGTTTTTCAAGCTCACGTTTTACAGTTGTCTGTAGTAGGTGGTAAAGATTTGTTGTAGTAAAATTTACTAAAACAATTTGATTATCAAACTGATAACTATTATCAAAACCTGCAAAAGCAGTCGCTATTTTATTAGGTTCTCCCATAAGACTTCTCTTAGCTATATCACGCAATTTTAACATTATTATACTATAATGTAATATCTAATTGATAATTTTCTCACACTGCGCATGCGCTAAAAATTAATTGAAGATAAAAAAATCTCCTATAATATAATGACAACAAATCTAACAAACACATGTGAGCAAGAAGCATATCAAATTCAACCAAAGTATAACTTTATCTCACACTGCGCATGCGCTAAAAATCAATTAGAGATAAAAAAATATTACCTATAATATAATGACAGTAAATCTGACAAGTGCACGTGAGCAAGAAGCATATCAAATTCACCCAAAGTATAACTTATACGCTGGAAATGTATTAGGTTCGGTTATTAACATTAAAACTAGAATACCTGTTGGCAAATTAACGTCAGCGGGTTATACGATTAGTGTAAAGGGAGATAATGCCGAGAGGATTGCAATGTTTAGAAAAGATTTTATTTACACGTTGTTTTGCGATGATATTCCAGAGGGACAGCGTGTATATCACGTGAACGATAAAGTCACTGATGACAACATTGAAAACTTATCCTTACAAGATGAGTTTCAGCCGCATCCGGTCTTTGATTTATACGAGGCTAACGATTGCGGTATTATTAGAAACAGAAAAACTAAAAAAGTTCTTGGTACTATGAACAATATGGGATATATCAGGGTAACTGTTAGAGGAACATCGACAGATCAAGTTTGTTATACTGGTCATAGGTTTGTTTACGAGGTATTCAACGGATCTATACCCAATGATCTGGTTATTAATCATATTAATAACGTAAAAACTGATAATCGATTGAGAAATCTGGAGCTAGTGACGCAACAGGAAAATGTGAGAAAAGGACGAGGTGGTGGTATTAATTTTAGATGTCCAGCAAAACCTGTTATTTCAAAAAACCTCGAAATGGATGAGGAGATTAAATTCAAATCGATTTCAGCTGCGGCGAAATATTATAAGATAAATCCCGCAGTCGTAAAATTTGTAGCTGATGGAGTAATAAAATCAACTTTTTCAAGCGAATACGATGCTAGGATTGGTTTTAGATATGATGATCAATAATATTTTGTAATTCGGTTTTAGTCAAGCAATGATGAGCAAATGCTATGATATCATCGTGATTAAATTTTAGAGTCGTTACTGCACTTTCATTAATTTTATTTTTTTCTGCTTCTGTTAGTAATATTTTATGAGAATCACCTTGCATTACAATAACATCAACACTATAACCCAACAAACATTTTCTTACCGCTTCGGCTAGTTCGTTGTAATTTACTATATTAACTTTTTGGTGATATTTTATCTCATCAGTCATCTTATAATAATAAATTAGATAAAAATATATTATAATAATGGACTTGATGAAACGACTTGCTGAACTCTACGAAGAAGATACTAGCGACAAAGTCACCAGCGACAAAGTCACCAGCGATAAGGTCACATTTTCCAAAGATTTTATAGACAAATCTATTGGTTATAGTGAAGATGATATTTTGTATAACAATGAATCTGATGATGATGGTGAAATAGTCACTGTTGCTGACAGATCAAATTACAGCAGATCAACAACTAAACGGTATAATGTCAAGTATCACATTGCTAAACAAATAATAAAATTTAATTTTACCGTTGCCGAACAACAACTGTTTTGGCAGCTAATCAAACCTTTCTTAAATATCAAGATTCCAGGCCGACAGAAAAATATCAAATTCGATTTCATATTCGTTAAAATTTTTAATCTAATGACGATCTCTAACGATCGTAAGCAGAATCTAATATCGTTATGTAAACCAGTAAAATGTAAATCTGTCAAACAAAAGTATGAGTTAATTTATAATAGCATTATATCATAATCTGCTTGGATGGGATCCAACTGTTAAATTTATCGCTATACCCACGCCATTTGACTAAACTTTTATCCCCTTTTTTTCTAATCACTTTCTCGATAACAAAAACATCCTGCTCAGTTTTCTGTAGTTCTTGTTCATAAAAACTACCTACGATCGGTTCCCCTGCCAGATCTTTTAAAACGTACGTTACAGGTACTGTTAAAAGTACCTTATCAACTACAAATACTTCTTCGCTCCAGTTTGGAGTAAATCCTTTTGCAAATACCTTTTTCATCAAAGAAATTCTAACTTTATCACCAACCTTAAATTTATGTCTGCGGTACATGTTTTCATTTGCTAATATCGGATTTTTAACAGCTTTTTTAGGTGTCATTTTGATGGTTCGATGTTTCGTGTTATTATATTCACCTACGATTTGAGAAAGGTCATCGATGTACCTGTTGGTGTTTTTAGCTGTCATATGTTTGTGTAATTTTTCGTTTAGCGTGCGATTAAATCTCTCGACAACAACGCTTTTACCCTCGTTTCCTGTAACATATTTTTTTATATTATTTTGTTCTAGAAACTGTTCAAACTTTTTGTTAAAAAACTCGGATCCGTGATCAGTCCAGATTTTATTTGGTTTTCTTTCTACACTCGTTATTATTTGTCTTAGCGCATCAGTCATTGAAGTCCCTGTCTTATCCGAAACAGGTACACTGAAAGCATATTTGCTAAAAACATCTATAACATTAAACAAATACCTTTTTGGAGCGCCATCAGCGCCAACATTAAACTGAGCTAGATTAGATACATCCACCAAATCTATTGCCCAGATATCATCTACACCATTAGCGACAACTTTACGTCGTGGGAACTTTTTTTTTAGGTCTGTGCAGCTCGACTGCAAGATCATCGTATACTTTTTTTCCAAGTCGAGACTCTCCGAGTCCGAGTTTATATTTTGCTCCTATCATTCCCTGAACAAATCTTCTATCAAAACGTTCTCGTAGATTTGTTGGCTTCATATCACGTAATTCGTCTAACATTACTTTATCACAATCTAATTTTGAGTTTTCATGATCACGATAACAGATATCATGACGCATTGCTATTGCATCCACTTGATTATAAGGCTCTTGTCCTGGCAACGGATTATCGTTTTCATCTAGTTGTTGATCTAGTGGATTCCACGGACCAGTATACCGATGACCTGGCAATGTCCAACCGCCTTTTGGTTTTGGCAATTTTCCAATAATTTTATGTATATCTATACCTGACCCTATTATTTCTCTGTTGTTACAACATTGACAGTATGCGACAATTTTATTTTGTTCAAGACACAAATCTCTGTCAGAATCACAGTTGCATATCATTCTATATTTTTAATCGTCGACTAAAATAATATTAGGGTAGCCAGATCCTAGCGACGTCGCTGGAGACACTATCGCTGGGGATGTCGCTGGAGATACTATCGCTGGAGACGTTTTCTTTAAAAATGTATTTTTTCTTTTTCCACAGACTACACAAAAACTTTTTAATATTATCCTGTTGTTTTTTGTTTTTTCTGTTGTTTCATTAATATTTTCTGTTTTAGTTCTACACTTGAGACAGTATGTTGACATTATTATACTTGTAAGTTTAGATAAAATTAATTGCGATCTCATCATTAGCGTGAGAAGGATGCTTGTCAAACTGTAAAATAAATTTTAAAAAATTAACATTTCTGCTCATCTGTTGGATAAACATTATACAATAATATCCACAAGCAGATGTTCCAACAGGTTGGAGTTGATTTGATGAATAATATATCTTTTTAAATTTTTTGTTCATATACTTTTTTATTACATCGCTTGGAGGAAGTCCAAACGAGTCAAAATAATTATTATTATAAACTGCTACCCAATGTGTGCCGGATCCGTCATTGAAATCTTGTATATTAATAACACACGAACTTACAGCTGATGGTGATTTTATTGCTGCGAGCTCATCTTTAGAATAAACTCCGTGAAATCCAGGAACCGCTTTTAACTTATCAATGATATCAAAATTACTCAACGGGGTCGACGAGTTCCTGGTAATGTTAGACCACGTCCGATTCCTAAAAGATTTGGCAGCAGACTTCCCGCTAGTCCCGCCAAAAGTGGAGCGAACGGAATAATTCCTCCTTGTTTTGTTTGATTGCATATGCATTTGCACTTTTGGTGTTGGTGATTTTGTTTTTGTTGTTTTCTTTTTTTTGTTGTTGGTGATTTCTTTTTCTTTTGTGGCATTATAATATATTATTTACATAAAATTTACAATTTTTTTATTCCACTTCCACGAATGATACCATTACCTTTGACTGCTTTCTCCGTTGCGCCAGATATTGCTCCAGACGCTGCTGCTATTCCTAATGTGCCTAAGACTGGTAAAAGTTTAGGTATTATTGTACTAGTTAATACTGATAATGCCGGACCAAGAAAACCACCTTCTTTTGCCATCGCTGTCATTTGTGCAGCACTCAAATTTAAAACAAAAGTTTTTTTACGATCATACTTCTTTACTTGATTTTTTGTTAGCATTAATTTTGTTAAAACACCATCAGAAATATTAGGATTGATTTTTAATGATACCTGTTCTCGCTTTGCAATAGCAGCTACTAATTTTTTAACTTGGCCATCAGTCAAATACACTTCTTTTACAATATACCTTGCCATTTTATATAACAACTGTAGATTAAACTTGAACTGTCATTTTACCTCCAATAGAATCTACCGTGATAAATCTATCACTAATCACTAATGCGTATACGTACAACGGCGCTACTGGAACCGCCCCAAGTGTCCAGGTAATTTCAATATCCGCTGTGCTGTCTACAGCTCGCTCGTTATGTTTACTAACATCAAAATGAAATATAGGATAAAGCGTACGAAATTCCTCTGCTGATATTTGAGTTCCATCTTCAACATCTTGATATTTTTGCATTGCGTCAAGCAGGTACATGTACGGTCGAGAAATATTTTTATTAACGTCATCAGCAAAATTGCACTCGATAGCTCGTTCTGGATATTGCTTTGAATTTAATCTAGCGTATATTCGTCTGACATCAGCGTGGTCAAATATTGCATTATTTTGTTGTTGGTTTCCTCGTCGAGCGTGCTGTTGAAATACGACAAAGATATTTCTCGGCAGTTGTTCGCTTGATGTTGTTGTGACCCTCCATGTGTAGTCAGTAGTATTTGGAACCGCTGTCTGATATATTTTATGCTGCTTAAAGTAAATTCTATTCGTATGCTTATCAAGCGTACTATTTAATTCTGACATTTTAGTGATTGATGGTGTTATACGTGGCATCCACAAAGCGAGTTTGTTTATGATAAACTGTACATCAGCCTATCCAGATCTAAAAAAGCAATCGTTTTGGTCTGCTCGATCTAAAATAAGCGTATGTTTTACTCCGCGAAATACTTTATCATAATCGCGACAAAAGCCGAAAATTGTGCTTAGCGGAAGCATCATTGTAATTTGACGTGATCCTGCTGCAAGTTTTCTTCGCCTAGCAAAGCCTTCGTTATAACGTGGATTTCTCACGTCAAGTGTGTTAAGAAGTAAATTTAACATTGCAGTACCGTCTGCAGCTGCTCCTGGTGGCGTTATATTTAGATTATTAAAAGCTGCTGTAAGAGAAACTCTTGTAGCGTTTGCATTAGCATCTGCAGCAGGTGCGACAATATCTAGTGCAGCAGCATTAGCAATGAGAAAATTTCTCACAATTACAGCATTTGCATCAGCATCAGCTCCATGTACTATAGCGCCTCTTTTTAAAAATTCGGTTGATTCAGCTATACCCCGTCCAGTATCTTTAAACCACATCATGTTAGTTGCAGTTGATCTCGAGTAATCGTCGGAAAATGAAATAATATTTAAAATTGTACTTGCAACTTGTAGATGACTTGAAATATCTTCTATAGTTTGATTGGCCAGTTGATATCTAGCACTTTTGAATAAACACCAGCCGTTATTTATAAGAGCTACTTCTGTTCCAACTGCAAATGCAGCAGGTGGATTGGCTACTGTCATAATCTGACCACGAACTTCTAACATAGCCTTATGTGGCAGTAGAAATACATCTTCGTCTCTGGTGTTAAAGGTTCTAATACCAGTTTTATTTGGTTCGTTAGAATTTTCATCAAGGTACTCAACAAACTCGAATTCTGTCACATCGTTGTCGATGTCATAAGTTTCTGTTAACTCGAGATAATTTTTAACAGACATTTTATTTTATTAGATTATACAAAATTTTATTGCGGCACTGTTACTTTAGATATTAATTTTTGTATGATCTGCTCGCCCTTTGGTGATAATAATTTTTTTGTTGTTGTTATCATAGCTCGCTGAGTTTCTTTTGTTGGAGCGATTTCTGAGATAACTTGTTTTATTTCAGATGCAGTCGGTGGATCACCTTTTATTTTATCAGCTATTTTTTGTCCCACCGCAGTCCCAGCGGCAGATGCAGCCCCAGTTGCAAAAGCTTTACCAGCGTCAATAGCAATTGGTGCAACTTTACGTGCTAGTCCTGGAATATTTTCAATAACTTTAGTGAATATATTTCCAAAAAATCCTCCTACTATTTTTCTTCGATAAACTTTTTTTCTTTGTTTCATTATATTTGATGTTGTATAATTTTTACTTTTGCTCGCGTAGATGTAAATAATAAGTTACAACTTCATTACTAACATGTAACTGTTTTCCTGATTGATCTGTCAACTGCATCCTTATACTTGATATTTGATCTTCAACGTTTAAAGGATAATATATAATATGTCGTGGAGTTATTTGCATGAGAGAACCTGGCGGGACTTCTGGTGAGAAACTGTAAATCGTTTGACCTTTGCTACCTTTTGATGTATAAGAGCCAGAAGCAATAGAGCAATTTACTAATATTGTATTTACTTCTGTTATATTTGCTGGCAGTTCACTGTCATATGTAATAGGCTGATCAAGTGCAGTGTAAGTTTTTTCAGTAAATCCTAACAGTTGTGCAATACTTCTTTCTCTTGGTTCAAGATTGATTGCTATATTTTTCAAAGTTATCCTAGTTCGCAATGTGTTATAATTTGCTGCTAATTCAAAATTATCAGCCACACCGTTAGCTTTTGTTATGAGCTCTTTGATTGTCTTGTTTAGATCTTCAATATTATAAGCTCCTTGCGGAATTTTTATTTTTTTTGTTGTAGATATTGGAGATGTTGTAATCATAGTAAAATACATTTCATCGTTAACATCATTTTTCACGTTAGGTATAGCATTCCAGCAAGTACAAGAAATTAATCCAATTTCATATTGTTTTGTAGGATCTAGTTGGATAGGTGGAATATAATTTACTGAAAAATTTGCGCTATCTTCTGTAGACTCGCTAGAGTTTAGTAATAATGTTGTTTGCATTCCTTTAATATTATATCATTTTACAAAATTAAGTCGCCGCGATTAAGTCGCGGTGTAAAGTTTCATATTCGTCAGATGTTAATAATTCACTCAATCTTAGATGATCAAGTATGTCAATGATTTCATTATCAAGTTCAACACTAACATTCCCAGCTTCCTTTGATAATATTAATAACATTAATCTACCTATCATTTCAGTAGTTGAAGTAAATACTTTTACACCAGTTCCTGTTTTTTCTTTTCTATATTTTTTTACACGAGATTTATCAGAAGTAAAAAATTTCCTTCTAAAATTCCACCCTTTACCAAAACCTTTTGCTCTACTTTTTTCTGCTGCTTTTTTAAACGTGAGAGCAATGACACCGTTTCTCATTCTTTCATAAAGTGGAATCATATTATCAATCTCTGTAACCGTGTTTATTTCATCTTTAGCAGTAACTCCGTCATTAAATATTACATCTAATCTATCGAGTAATTCTTGATATTCTACATCAGTCCACTTGTTTATATCATCAATACCCCTTATATTTTCTTTGTTTAAAAAATCATCATATTCACTATCTTTTATCTCATCATTTGCTCTTTTTGTAAAATAAAGTCTTTGATCTCCAACTTCCATAAACTTTACAGTAAGCTCACCAACTCTTTGTTGCTCCTCTTTGATATCTTTTATATCTCCTGATAAACTTGTTATAATATTTGTTATTCCTTGCGTTGTTAACTCTGCTAATCTTCGCTCAAGTTCCAGTGGATTGTTTATCAATCGATCTGTTTCAGCTTGTCTAACCGCAGGATCAGCTATATTTGCTGTAAGTGCCTCAATCACTTTTCTTTTTTCTTCATCAGATCTAGTAACAAGTTTTGCAGCAGCTGCTTCCTGTTGTTCTCTAACAATTCCAACCAAACCTTTTTCCTATAGTTGTTTAAGTTCTTCTTCTGACAGTGGTTTAGTTTCAGGTTGTTTACCTAATAATGCTTCAGTAACCGGCTTGAAAATTGTAGCTGTTGTTTCTGTAGCAGTTACTTGCCCACGTCGCGCTTCTTGTACTTTTTGCTTAAGTGATGCCTGAGATTGAGCAAGTTTTTTTAGGTCTTCTATGTGTTGTCTGTATCTTGCTCGTTTGTCCATTATTATAATTATAAATTTTATAAAATTGAAACGCTTTACTGTAAGTAAGTGTTAATACAACAGCGAAACATTTTAGTTGGATCATTTGTAAGTTTATCAACAAGAAAAAGTTAAATTTATCTTTTGTAGCATTACGGTAAAGTTCAATAAACTTATCTTTTGTCACGTCACCGCATTGTTCGCTTGCAATATTTCTAACGTCAACATTATCCAGTCCTGGAAATAAAATAAAACAACCCGTATTTCGCCTAATAAACCTGTCAACATTATAAAATCCTTGAGCGAGATAAATAGAATTACACTGTTTGTTACGTGACAGTGAGAAATATGATCTTATTTTGTTCATCTCCATGTTATTTAGCGGAATATCATCAAAAACTACTATCTTATGTTCATCTGCATCAAGTTGATTGACTGGAATAAGATCTTCTGGCTGCCTAATTATAAAAAAATCTTCGCCAGCTTTAAGATCATCACGAAGTTTTTCATTATACTCACTTAATAACTCATATTCATCACGAAGTTTTTCATTATACTCACTTAATAACTCATATTTATCTTGCTGTGGATTGATTGTGTAAATATAAACTCTGTCGTAGTTAAAATTATCACCAAAAAGCAAGTTCATAAGTAAATTTGTTTTCCCCGATCCAGTTCGCCCAACAATAAGATAATGACAATCAGGAAGTTCATTGTTATGTTTTTGCTTCACTAGTCTCTCTGTATCAAAGTTTAATATCGACGATTTTGCCATTTTATATAATATTAAACTAGTGTTGATAATTTTATCTAGGACAGTAAATAATGAGTTATTATACAAAATTTGGAACATTATTTGGAGATTTATCCACAGGTGACTTATCCAAATATGCAACTCTTGATCGACTCAAAAATGAAATCAATAATTTACTAAATCTTACCAGCGTAGATCCAGATGAAGTCGTCATTTTCCAGGACAAAGAAGGACGATTAAAGACGAGTAACGTAAAACTGTCAGATGTAGTTGTACGAAATCCAAGTGGGAATATTGTTATGACACAAAACAAGATTACAGATCTTGGAAACCCAACTGAGGATGGGGATGCTGTCACTAAAAAATACGTCAATGATTGGGACGCTTCAATTACTAATGAAATCACAGCGCTCAAAACTGACTTTACCAGTCACGTGAACACATTTTTAAGTTTTCGCAGAAACATAAACAAAATTAGAGATGAATTTTTTGGAAATCCATCAAATGTTAGCATTACACTCGCTAATATTAACACAAATCTCAATGATATTAACACAAAACTCAATGATATTATTAGTGGAATTCCTAATATTGTTGAGAAAACAAATATGATTAAAATACCTCACAAACAGATTAAAAATATTGTGTATACTGTTGCATCTGGTTTTACTAGGTGGACACCAAAATATAATTCTATTAAATATATTGCAGAAGTTACCGGTGTGAATAGATTGTCAGTGCTTAGCAGTGCAAAGTTTAGAATATCTCCCAAATATCCATCTCATCTTCTAAATAATGACTCATCTGGAGTATTATCTGTAATAATAAACCAAAATTCTGAACATGAATTTGTACTTAAACCAGTTGATAAAACTTTACAATTAGCGAATTTTCTCTGGTGTTTGGAATTTATAGTTGAACAAAAATCTTTTATTTTGATTACCCAAACATAGGACTATGTAAACTAATATTATAATGAAAAGTAGTATAGTTGATTTCAATCATATTTCAAAAGATATTCCAAAACAAGATGTAGACGCATTAATACAATATTATAAATATTATCATAAAAAACTTTGGTGTGTGAAAAAATGTTACAAATACTACAACAAGATCCTTCGAGTAATATCTTATCTACCCTTGTTAATGACCAGTTCTGGTATAATTTCAAGTGGGTTATCAAAAATCCTTTTTTGTTAATCATATCCGCTATTGGTGTTTCACTTACAGCGGCGTGTAAAAAAGTAGAACCAAGACTTTTGATAAAGAAGCACGGTTGTTTAACATCAATTAAAACTTACAAGAAACTACTTGATCAGATCCGGTCTTACCTACGAGGAGTTAAATATAATATGGATGATTTATTACGTGAATTTCGTATTATTGACAATATGTTAACAGACATTCTACCAATGAGGGTTAGCAAGTATGAAAAAAAATATCACAAAAAATATGAGTAACATAAAATTTTATCTAAACTTAAGATATAATATAACTAAAATAATATCATTTTCATTCTAATGCTAGTTTAATTTCCGCCTTGTTAACTGAAACGTTCTAATGCACAGTTTTATTTTCATCCTATTATCTGATAAAAAATTTGTGGTAAAATCTATTTGCCGTCTTTAGAATAATCATATTCCACACATAAGCTGTTCTAACAAATTCGTCACTTCTGTTGACAGAGCTTATGGCATTCCAACACCTGTTGTTTTGTCTGGTTACAAAATATCTGTCTACATAGTAGTAGTAGAGGGAAATGATGGGTTTGGCGGGGGTGGGGGAGGAGGTGTGGGAAGGGGTGGTGGGCCAAAACCCTCATTTCACTATTTTGGAAAAAGGGGTGGGGGTAATTTAGGACTATAATTTATACTTGTTTGGAGGGTAAAAAAATAAAATGGGATGAAACCCTCATTTCCCTCTACTACTTTTTCAGTCTAATAGAATCTAATGTAAGGGCATAACGAGGCCATGAAGTCATTTTCAGTCTGATAAAATCTAATGTAGGGGCATAACGAGGCCAGGAAGTCATTTTCGTCTGATAAAATCCAATGTAGGGACATAACGGGGCCAGGAAGTCATTTTCAGTCTGATAAAATCTAATATAGGGGCATAACGGGGCCAGGAAGTCATTTTCTGTCTCATAAAATCTAATGCAGGGGCATAACGAGGCCATGAAGCCATTTTCAGTCTAATAGAATCTAATGTAAGGGCAAAATGGGGCAAAAAAACCAATTTTCACTTTGATAGACTCAAATGTAAGGTCAGACTAGTTTAGAGAAGTCATTTTCATTAATTCATTAACTTTGTGTTTGAGCAGAATATAGTCTGGAAGATATTTTCATTTCTTACATAACCTTATTTAAGAATATAATTCGAACAATACGTCATTTCACTTCATATAAAATCTTATGTACGGGAAGGATGTGGTCGAGAAGTTATTTTCATTTCCTATAAAAGCCTAAGAAAAAGCAGAATTGGTGGAAATGTCCTATTTTAATTCAACATAATGGTAGGTACTAGCAGAATGGGGACGAGAAGTCATTTTGATTTTATATAGAAGTAGGAGTAAAGCGGTAGCTATTCTCTTTAACAGCAATTAAGAATTTTAAGATAAGTCGCATATAAAGTGATATTAAAGGTAATATTTTGACATTAATTGAATAATTTAGGGGGAAAATAACAAATTGCTAGTAACACGATAGGTTGTGATTTATAATTTGGTCGTGGACCATAGACGGATTAAAAAAATTACATTCAGGTTAATATTCTTAGCCAATAAACTTCTTTGCATATAACAGAAATAATGAGACTCAACAAGGTATTTAAAAAATTACGAGATATAAAGCAATATGCTTAGCATTGGAATATACACGTTTTAAGAAGTTTGGGGCCTCTAGGCACAAACTCTAACCTTAACAGTAGCCAGAATTGCGCCTCAACCCCTCAGTCTTAGATATAGAGCATTGCATTGCATTTATATGTGCATGTGTATCATTTTGTTAAATTTATTAATATACCACTAAACTACTAACACAACCAACACCGAATTTTGTTTTTGGGCCGTCGCGGGGCCTCCAGTTGCGCAGGGCTCCCTGTTGCGCGAGGACCTAGGCACGTGCAACGCGTGCATTTGCCTTAAAACGGCTCTGCAAAGGATATATATATATATATATATATATATATATATATATATATATATATATATATATATATATATATATATATATATATATATATATATATATATATATATATATATATATATATGAAACAATATGGGAATCCTTATTAACGTAGAAAGAGATTTCAAACGGGACAACTCAAGTAATATAACACTGGATTACAGACCTGATCAGTTTGCAATTGTTACAAAAAATAAGACATTAACAACGTGGGTTAAATTAATTACAAGTACTTTTCAAAAAGGTTAAGTTATGCATGCAGCTTGTATAAGTAATATAGATGTTTCAAAATAAAAATTTAATTTAACACAGATGGATAATCATTTTTATAATCATTTTTATTAATGATGTGCGGAAATACAGTCAAATATTCTTCTACGAGGAGACGCAAGAAACAATTATAAAATGACACCAACAAATAAAGAAAAAAGAAGATGAATATTCTATAGGAGCAGGAAATAAAGAAATAGCTGAAATAGGCAAAGAAGTAATGAATTAGATATGATGACGAACACTTATGAAGGGTGAGTCTACGGTCACGGGCAGGGTATTCTAATCTTGGTAAAATTCACTCAGATTTCTATTTTTGTATTGTTTTAATTGTTTCAACACGAATAGAAGCTATGTAATTAAGACAATTTTGAAATAACTGATGGTGAAGGGAGTGACTATTGGGAAAAAATTAGGAAAATCCTGAGAAGAACCAACGACCCACGGTAACCAACTGGCAAGCTTTCTCATACCCGCTTTTGCCAAGCCGAGTCTCGAACTTAAACGGAAAGAGGTTAAATGTTAGTGGCGAGTAAAGACAAGCGCCTAAGACCACATGGGCACCCAAGACTTTATACCAATTGATCACCTGCATCAAGATAATGGCAAAGAATCTCTTCACAATAAATTGGGGAAAAAAACTTCATATATTTTTGTTACCTTAATACCCGATTTTTTTCATCTTGTGGTACACATAAATGTCGTTTAATTTTTCTAGTGTGATTGTTTGCACACGTTTTAATGCTTTTGTTTAGTTAAGACGCTAAGAGCGTAGGAAAAGAAAATCGTTTTATTGTTCAAAAAGAATGTTCCGGAATCGGAACTAGGAATATCAGATTCACTTTTTAGCACACCGTCACCACTCACATCTTTTGTATTTTCACATCACTTTCAAGCTTATTTATAGACTGATTATATAATTATCAGTTTTTAGTGAGAGCGTTGGGATAACGTACTGTGTCCGATACTTTGTTAACTATTTTACATTGTCTGAGAACAAACCAAGTCCTATTCAGAAAATCCATCTCAAAGGGGCTTTAAATTATGTTGTTAATTTTTAAGCTGTTCCTATTATACGGAAATAATGTCGAGATATATTTCTTTAGCAAAACTTTATTTCAGAGTCCCAAAGTTGAATCATTTTCCGTGTATTAGTTTTAGCTCAAAATGAACACGTCTTTCATGCTGCAAGTATAACTTATGCTGACACACAAAATCAAGTGTTACATGACATGATGGAAAATCTTATGTTTACATATGCGAAATTGTAGGGATATGTTTTTTATTTGTAATTATACAAATGACGTAATACGAAGAACATCTTGCCAATAATTTTCTAAACATAAATAACTAGAACTATATAGATCGGATGATTTTCAAATTAAGTATTGATAATTTATACACGGCATCATACCTGGCATTCAACCAATTAAACACTGCTCTTTGTCTCGCATGATTTGCTCATTGACTCAGTTTTTATCCTTATAGACCTTTGTCTTTGATCCCTCTAGTCTACTAGGTTTGTTCTGAAACTAAATATATATGACCAAAATGTATTGCCCAGATTTTTCCAAGATTCGTTTTGAGAAATTATATGTTGACGAAATTATACACTTGTAAGGCAAAATGAAGGATAAAACCTAAGTAAACCAAATATATATATATATATATATATATATATATATATATATATATATATATATATATATATATATATATATATATATATATATATATATATATATATATATATATATATATATATATATATATATAGACTCTCGACTACGACTATATGTCGGGGACTGTGTACGACGTACAAAAATCTCAAACATATAAATGAACCTAATGCGTTGTTTGAATTGCACGCGCACGAGGACGCATGCAATTAGTAATACATTAGGAAAGCCTGTCCCAGTATCAGCCAATCGTTTTCATGGCTATTCCTGAATGTTTACTTGTAATGAATTTGTTATCATATACACCACGTGCTCACATGAGTCACTGCTACGACTACAGTAAACATTTTTTTTTTCAAAAACATGTGAGACTGATATTAATATAACTATATTAATAATTACATTTAATGAAATAAAAAGATTTATACAAAATTCTTTTCTTAACACACACATTAGCTACAGGGTCGTAACAATATGTGTGTGTTTGTGTGTGTCTATTTATTCTCAGGTGAATCATGTGTGTGTGTGTGTGTGTGTGTGTGTGTGTGTGTGTGTGTGTGTCAGATTGTCCAACCAGTGTTATTACCAAATAAAACCTAATACATTTTAATCAAATTTTAGAACTTTAATAAGAATCGGAAACCGGAGATTTTGAAATGCATAAAGTCAACACATGGTTTAAAACGTGTCACGCATACGTAAAAATATATACTCCTATACCCATCTTTGTAAACAATATACTTTGTACACACACAAAATACAATGACGGGATTTGCAATGATGTAAACTAATCAGAAAGTTACGTGCTTTTGTCCACGGGTTAAACAACATAACCAGTTTTATGTGGAACGTTTCACACACGCCTTCAATGCGTTAGATAAATTCCAGATATTACAAATTTAAACAGTTTAAGATAGAAGCCAAATTTTCATAAAAAGGTATTATTTCAATGACTATTGTTTGCGTGTGATATCTTTATTTTAAATATTCACTCAAACAATGCTTAACATAATTAATGAACTTACTTTCTGTGTAGCATTCCGAAAAAAAATATCAAAATATTTTGAAATAATGTACATCTGAGAAAAACAGGCATAAAGATAGGGGGTACCTACTATATTAACATATGGGCTGGAATACAAATAATAAACTAGAGAGAGTTATGATTAATTTATTTTTCACACACTGTTATAAACAACTCTTCAAAAATATCGTGGTCACAGAATTTGCTTCAGTTTTATACTATTTTGTAAGTTCGGTTCCCAACTATATACGTTTTAAATTGCCTGCATCGAAGAAAAATATTTGTGTGAGCTGCTGTTTTCTATCGTAGGTAGATTATAATTCGTCACAAAGCGATAAAATTAATTGCAAGATACTCATAAGGGACGGCGACAAAGATGACGAAGACTAAAACAACAATAACAACTTTAACACCACACCCTAAATATTTTCGTGCAAAAATTACTAACCCTATTGGTCGTTTATGGGATGATATGTATGTATTAATGCTTGCTATAGAATGTAGGGATAATAAGTGCAATGATGAAGTCACACGTTGTCAGCCCCTGACACTCTCAGAGTTGCCCCCTCCCTAGAAGAAAAATAAATTAAACATAAAAGAAGGACCTTTAAAGGTCTTTGCCCCTTTATTAAATGGAAACATTTAACGATTTTAGTGAACACTGATATAGTTATGGGAAATCGGTATTAAGGTGATATTTTCAGCCCGATTATTAGCCAGTTTCTAGGGACAAACGTTATAATGTACGGTAATCACGTGACCTTATGATAGCATGGATTAGCTTCGTAGCATGAGATAGAGCAGAGCAGGATAAAATATTTCTGGTAACCATGAAATTAAGTATTGCTCATCTTAATTTAGAAGTGACTGTGCCTTTCAGTTTGAAAAATTCACGAAAGACGCAGTTATTTTTAATTTGGAATCAGTCATCTCTTTATTTTGAGCTGCCTTTTATTGTAGTTGTTAAAACTTTAAGGTTAGTAGATATGAAAAGCGGTTCGAGGCTGTGTTAAGACTGACCTGGAGATGGAGTCGTGGCTATTGATGGAAACATTTTTTTCTGTATTGGGTGCTTGGATTATGTTTTTGTCTACTAAAGGCCGGGCAAGTATAAAACAAGGAGATACCTTGCAATAGTGAAGTTATACCTTCATTGTTTGTGGTCATTGATTAATTAGAGGAAAACAAACCTGCTAGAAGTAATGTGGTTCTTAGAAGTGGGGGAAAACATAGGACTACCAGTCAACCTCATGCAGATATTTGTTTAGCTCGGCAGAGAGACCTCATGCGTATAGCAATATAAAGGAAATAAGCGTTAAACCATGTCTCGCTTATTTATCTATATCAAAATAGTTATCCAAACAATAAACTATAGGTATAGATTTTTATTATCTTCGAAGTCATCACGCCGTCGCTTGAAACGAAAATCCCGTATTGTCCTACATTGTATAATAGAAGGTATATGTGATGCTTATGCAATTATTTGCGTCATCTACAAAATAAGATGCCCATTGCAATACTATGAGTAAAGGTTTAAGTGTTTTAGTTTCAAATTTCGTTCATTTGTTTGCATTGTAGTACTAAAATCTGAAACAATGCCACACCCGTTCTTGTTCCTATGATCGTCAAACGCTTGCTATACCGAAATGGTCGTCGCAGGTGTGGTCGTAGTAGCTATAGTCTTCGCAGACGAAGCAGCCGTTTCGGTGTTCGTATGTATTGTCGTTGCTGATATGGTTTTCTTAGCTTGGGTCGTTGAACCTTTATTTCTTAGTGTGGTCATTGTATGCATATTCACCGAAGTAGTGCTTGTATACGTATTTTTTGAAAACGTCGCCAAAAATGCTTGACCTAAATGTTCCTAGTTGTAATCTTAAAGAAAGTAAAGGATACAAATCGAACATTTCTTTAACAAAACAATACGATGATCAACAATTAATCCTCATCTTTAAGCCAGATTTCATTACGTCAATTTTGCTCATTGCCTGGTCAGATATTAATCCGTTATGTTAATCCTTTAACATTATACAATAAGCAAAATTTAGCAAACTACAAACCGTGTCTTATTCGTCGTCGTTGGCATCCGTTAGTCTCGAGAGACGATGGAAATGCGCCCGTGAGAGGTGTCCCGGTTAGTAGCTGTGCAGCGTCTTCTGTGGCTATGGAGACCCACACGGGAGTGGCAATCCTTGCTGCAGTTGCTGAACTTGAAGGTTAAGTTTGGTCTGGGTTGGAGCTGCTTTCTCTTCCTCTGATATCTCTTCTCATCAGCGAGCAGTTGAAGCTTGTCCTCGCCAGCTTTCAGACCAGTGATTAGAGCACGTCGCCAGCTAGACTTGTCTAGGGCAAGCTCTTCTTAGGTGTTGACATCAATCGCAAGGGCTTTCATGTCGTGCTTGCAGACATCCTTGAAGCGGAGATGTGACCGACCGTCCAATCGATCTTTTGCTAGAGGCAAGCTTAGAATAGAGAAGGACTTTGTTTTCTGCATTATTGGTATGTTAAGAATGGAACAACAAATGAAAAGAAGATACAGCATGGACAGTACTAGTAGTATCTCCACACACTTGAAAAACTATGATAATCTTGAAATAGTTCAGTTTCTATATTTGAACCGATAGCATAAAATTTGTTGGGTTTTTTTGCCATTTCTTGTAATGTTGATACTTCTATGTTCCTGATAATTAAGTCCTGCATTGTTGGGGTCTTTATGAATCTAGTACATATTAAGCTTTGACGGTTATTTCCGCTTCCTTACCTCTTTTCGAGGTGATAAGTCTTCAAAGGAAATTTAAAAAATGTAATATCAGAATAAGGAGAAAAAAAATATATGCGACGTTATATAAAATTGTGGGTGAAGATTACTCGGGTCATCTCGCAAAATCTCGAAGACGAGTCGATCACTGATGGAAGATTTATAAAATCAATCAAATTTCCAGAGCATGAGAAGTACTCTTGTTGTCAAAAGTAGATTGTAAGTGTGATGTTGACATTCAGCTTCAAAATGATCCTACATTCTACGTTCTGTTGTGCTTTTCCGAAAACGTTTAAAGGACTAGATAATTTTAAAACTAATTTCCATCAGATATATTACTATTTAATAAAGCAAGAAAAAATATATATGAAAGAAAAAACATTGCATTTTTCGTTCATGGGCATGTCAGTGACATTAAAGTTTCAAGGATCAGAGATCTTATTTGTGTTTGTGCAAAGTCATTGAATCCATGAAATATAAACGAATGCCAAGTTTAAATAGTTTCTGATGCTGATTGAGCTATCAAGCAATTAGCTTGAATATATATCCTGCGGGGTCAGAAACATGATAATATATTCTGACCATATTTATATAAATCAACAAACATACGAATGCATATAATATATTTATGTATACAACATGTTCATTTTTATTTTAAAATATCTATTTAAATAGTTAATGACTTCTTTTTCCAGGTGAATATACTGCATAGAACTTGCTGAATTTGCATGTTACTTGCTTATGTGCTTGACAAGATGGTGCTGCTCTCTTCCCTCCCCCACCCCATCACACACGAACAGCTTTTTTATGCATTATGTTTGTGCATAAATGTATGCATCATAGATGAATATCTTGAGGTAAGGTGTCATGTTACATCTATATAATATGCTTGATATATCCCCTTCAGGTGTTCGGAGAATTCGATCAAGTATCAGTGTTCAAGTTTTTGGAGCAAGCACAAAGGAATAGCGTTAGTTTTCTTATTTTTGTATTTTACGAGGGCTCCTCGATCAAACATCCTATATTTGTTCATATATTCCTCAATATACATCCTTTAGTATCCTCTTCTTGTGAGGCGACACTTGGACCCTCTAAGTCTCTCTTGAAACGTAGTCCGTTATAGAGCACATGCGGATGGATGGATGCATGCATGCATGGATGGATGGTTGCAAGCTATGTTTTGTAATGATACTTTTTAAAGGCAATCATACAATCGTGGTGCTTCTTGATTAATTCACTATAAAGGATTTCTTTAAGCAAATTTAGGTATGCTGCATTTAGATTACCACTTCGAATTCGAGATTGCGACAGATTACTACTAATATATCCAATCAACTTGAATTATTCTCTCAGATTCTTTAACTGATATCATATCTTACTAACTTAGGTTTGTTTTGAATAGAACAAATGACCACACAAGCAGATCGTCTCTCCTAAACCTCGGAAATGTACACGTACCCAGTTCGTATATAAATATCCTTGCTTGAAGACACGAACAAAAGTTACATGTTTTGTAAATAACAATAAAAACTGTACTAAATTTACTCACGTCCGATCCTCTGTGTAAGCAAATTATCATCCTGTATCCTTCCTTACATCATAGAGAAAAAGGACACAGGGAAGGAAAAACAAAGTATTTTTGAGTTCAAAGAAATATGCATAGCAATGACTTTATTCTCACTAAACATTCACACAATGAACGGGATGTGAGGTATTTTTCTTTGTTGTTGTTGTTGGTGGGCTTAACGCCATTTTTCAGCACACGATAGGCTATTCATAGCGGCCAGTACTAATGGTGGAGGAAGAAACCGGGAAATCACCAGAAAGAACCACATATCCACATTCGCCAAATCCTAGACTCGAAATCACGCAGAGGTGAGATGGCAGTGATCCGTAACGGACAGCGCTTTAGACCATTCGGCCACTCGGGGCCCCTATTTTTCTTTGTCCCGGCTGCTATAGCATAGACAAGACACCAAGATCACTTATGTCAGCAATGGCGCCCACATCGTCAATGGATAAGAATTTGATTAAACCTCTCCTGCCTGTTAATAAGTCCCAATCACATTGAAGTACTTCCTTCATACATGGACTATATAATCCTTAATCTGTGGTAATTTAGTTTTTCTTTACAAATTCTATAAATTCATCAAGGCAAAGTGAATACAGCATTTGAAAATCTTCTCTATGTTCACAGGTCCCAAACCTTATGGGTAAGTAAGCATTACCCTTTTAACTAAATTTACCCCAATCCTTCTTATTTTCTTTGAATTAAAATGAAGGTAATTTAAAACTTCGTTGTAAGTCATTGGTTAGATACAAAAATGTTTATCACCATGCGTCCCTAACCCAAAGAAGGAAAGATGTTTTCCTTCAACTCTTGATTCATGTAACTCTGCCCTTTCATGTCAGTGCATCATACCGTATATCTGATTTTACAACGTACGGTTAGATAATTTTACACTATTGCTTCACGGTTCCTTTTTGTCGTAATTTCCAAAACATCTAAGGGTTATATATTATATTGGATTGTAGAATTACAGTTTTATTCTTTCATAGCCAACCATTATTCTTGCCCTCAGGCAAGATCAGAGCATTAGGAAATTTTCCCATAAATGTTCGGTTGAAAAATGTCATGTATGACCACAAGTCTCAAATCCCTAGTACGGTCATTAAGTCTCATGTTGGTATTGTAAAGTCGGTAAACACTATTTGATACTGAAGCACACCTACCGCATCATCAGCCGGCTATCGCTCTACGCTCATTATCGACGTAACAAAATTTTAAAAAATCAAGATCATGGATCTCTCTATTAGTTAAAACTGAACATTCTCCATGTAACCAAAAAGTGAATAAATCTTGGTAATATTTCTACTTAGACGTACGCATTGAATGGGATTTAAATACCGTATTCACAATACCAATGATAAAAAGTTTCAATAACATGATGATGCATTTCTAAGGAGGCATATCATCATCATCATCATCATCATCATCATCATCATCATCATCATCATCACTCCCGTAGTCTGGTTGGCCGTTTGGGCACAGTACGAGACCGAACATCCAGCTTCCTCTATTCCTCTCGATTTTTCGTCTTTCTCATGCCATTCATTCTATATACACTATAATTCTAGTATAACGACAGCGACGTTTGAACAAAAAGCTACATAAAAACAATAGCCATTTAAACGTTTTTAAAAATAATCAACGTGCAAACATCCAGGTAGTTGTTTACTCCAAATTGAGAAGTTTTGTGGATATGTGAGAAAGCTTGCCAATAGCTTCTCGTGGGTCGGTGGTTCTTTCGGCGGATTTCCCGGTTTCTTCCTCCACCATTAATACTGGCCGACGTGTATCGGGGATAGTGTGCTGAAAGATGGCGTTAAGTTCCAGAAGAACATAATTAAAATATCGACTGACTGATTTCCTTGAACTGACCTTGCGACTACTTATATTATAAAGATCTTAATCTTTCATGCACTGACTAATAAATTTGAAATTAAATTTAGATAAAAATAATGGGATGACTTCGAATGTATGATAAAATGAATTCAGGTCATGCGAGTTTTGCGAAGAGTACAAAGTTAATATATTCAGCTTCTTAAAAGGAAACTAAACTTCATGCATTACGTTTATAATAAATAATAAATTCAATAATAAATCTTTCCTTAAAATTTCAGATTTTGTTTTTGTCTGGATCGAATTCACCCGTCAAAACATAAGATGTAGTAAGCGGCCGTGCGGAAAGTGATCGGGTTAGATATGCAGGGATCGGTCAATTGCATTCTGGACATTCTCCAGATTGGTCACTTCCATTTTTTTATACTTCTCCAGACTTGTCACTTCCATTTTAATAATTCTCTAAGATCGGTCATGTGCATTCTAAAGATTCTCCAGATTGGTCATTGCATTCTACGCTCTCAAAGCACGTTAAAATTACAATTCCTCTATCGTTTTCCTCAAACCAAACGAATGACAAAGAGTGATGTGATGTGAAGTGATGATTTTTTTTACGTAGCTTTCACAATTTTTCAGTCATACTGCAGTGTGGCAGTTTATAGTGATGTATAGCACTGGGGCATCATGCCGCAAACATGTAGCATGATGTCCCCACCCAGTCACATTATCCTGACATCAGGTCAAGCAGAACTAACCTCTTAATGCTTAGCTTCAAGCGAGGCAGCTGTTAGTACCATTTTTGTAAGTCATTGGTATGAATTGACAAGGGATCGAATCCACGACCTCCCGCATCCGAGGCGGACGCTTAAAACCGCTAAGCCACCGGAGCGGTTGAATGACAAAGTAATGTTAACATAGTGATTGTATTATCAATTCTTTTATTTACCTTTTTAAAGAGAGGAAGAATAAATAATGAAAAGTAATGCGTTTGAAAAGTTTAATGAAAAACATTTTATTTTTGCTTACACAAAAAATCGGAATATCGAAATGATCGTGTAGCAGATTTGTTTCTATTAAATGCAAGATATACAAATAATGTTTGTGCATTCATGTGCAAGCGATAACATTTAGAGTGTGGATTTAAAAGGGTTGATACGATCAGTTCGTTTTTTAAGTTAACTTCGTAATATATTTTGTCAAATATACTGAACATGTGATCAAGCATTTTTTTAACAGTTACATGAGATTTTTTGAGAATGCGTAGTTAAAAACAGACTACAAATGTCAAACTGAATTCTATTGAGGAGTTACTGCTCTCATAGCTAACAAAATAATACATGATGCATATAAATGCGAAAAAGAAATTTAAAAGGATTTAATAAAGAATAAATAACAGTAAATTATTGAAAATCTACTGACTTTTTCAACAAAAAAAACTTCTGTACATTAGGAAATTACTGCCTTCGGAAAAAGAGCTTATACTTGCACTTCAATGTAATCCCCAGCTAAACATTTAACCTAACGTGAAATTTACCTACAAATATGTAGTAAAATTCACTTATGTAACAAAGTTTGATAACGTAAGTGAAAACAGCAAAATAGCAACTTTTTACAAGCTACGAAATTCTTTAGACCCTAACAGCCCCACGGACACGCCCAGCTAATGACTGCACTGCAAACACCGGATCCCTCGCGATAAGAGGAGCTATCGATGATTCGATTGAGACTAATGAATATGTCTTCGTTAACAGGTCCTTGTGAATCAGATTGTCCATTCAGTGAAAACAAACATTCTGAGCAGAGCTCGTAAACGTATCCCAGGTTATTAGAGACCCGGATAAACTCGTTGCCGATGAAGATTGTGACCGACGTAACTCTGTTACTCAAAAGGCCGGTCATAATCAACGACATATTTGGGCATTTGTCACTGCCATACAGCAGGTGTTGATATCCGAAAGAATGGAACTCCGCATCATTCTCTTGTGTGCTGGCATCAAATTCTGCAGAAGAAATAAAAATTGAACAACTAAATCATTAAAATAGTTGATTGTTATGTTGTTTCGGGAGATCTTTCGTGCTATTCCTCTTATAATTTTCGTCTAATATAACTGATCTATTAAATAATGCAATGATGTCAAGATCTGTTACCCGTATTAATGATGTCAAGATCTGTTACCCGTATTAATGATGTCAAGATCTGTTACCCGTATTAAGATCGTCAAAAGAAACATTATTTTAGCCGTTACGTTTCTTTTAGTCAAGCAATAACCACTGAACACTGAAACATATAAAATTGCCTTTATTAGGCAGAATGGGCATCTTCTTTGCTTTTATCAAGCATCTAGTTTGCCCTAAACAGAAACCTAGTGTCCGTGGTGCCTATTTAAGGCAGAATAGATGCCTCTTGATGGCATCCTAGTCGTCGATTTTCCCTATTTAGAGTCTATTACCCTTACTACGGTAATTAGATACATATTCTGCCTACTTAAGGCGACCTGTTCGCTATTTAATGCAACATAGATATATATAATACCCACTTAAGTCAATCTAAATGCCCGTTAAAGACAACTTGGATGCCTATTGTATACATCAGCCTACTTAAACAGCGATGCTTTCAAACTTACACAAGGTCAACGTATCGGTAGAGATAATTTGACCTTGCGCAAGCGCATAGAACTCAAAAATCTGAAATGGTTAGAGAACTGTATCGCATCAAAACATTACGGCAAGTCAGACCTAATTTTCTTGCTATTACATGTAAAGAATTATTGGAATCGGCACTAAAAGGTGTAGTCCAAGAGGGGTTTGTAATCTAAATAAAAAGGATAGAACAAAAGAAGAAAAAGACTTATTAGCTAATCAACTGAAGATACAGAGAAAGAAATTAGATGCAGTAAACAATAATATAAAAGGAGAGTCCAAATTTCATTAACAACATAATACGTACGTGAACAGAAGAGATTGAGAAGAGACGGAAGATGAAAGATGTGATACCGGCCGAAACAATAAAAGTAGATGAAACAATGGATAAATGTCTTATGCAAGCAGCATAGTATTATTCTGAGTTGTATGTAATTTTAATGTTAGAGGAAGGAAAGTTCTCACAAACTGAATATTCATTACATGCTCCTTCTATATCTCACAGTGTATAACAACACTCATTACATGCTCCTTCTATATCTCACAGTGTATAACAACACTCATTACATGCTCCTTCGAGATCTCAGTGTATAACAACACTCATTACAAGCCTCTTTCGAAATCTCAGTGTAAAACAACACTAATTACATAACACTCATTACATGCTTCTTCTAGATCTCACAGTGTATAACAACACTCATTACATGCTCCTCCTATATCTCACAGTGCATAACAACACTCAATACATACTCATTCTAGATGTCAACGTGTAACACTCATTACATACTCCTTCTAGAGCTCACAATGTATAACAACACTTATTACATGCTCTTTCTAGATCTCACAATGTATAACAACACTCATTACATGCTCCTTCTATATCTCACAGTGTATAACAACACTCATTACATGCTCCTTCTTTATCTCACAGTGTATAACAACACTCATTACATACTCATTCTAGATGTCAACGTGTAATACTCATTACATACTCCTTCTAGATCTCACAATATATAACAACACTCATTACATGCTCTTTCTAGATCTCACAATGAATAACAACACTTATTACATACTCCTTCTAGATCTCACAGTGTAAAACTACGCTTGAAAACTTTCCATTTTATCCTCCAATGTGAATATTTCTTTTAAAACCTTGTAGCGCGTTAAATGTCGAATGATAAAGCATTCTATACACAAATCCCATGAGCGTGCAAGTTACTGTTGCCGTTATCGATTTTGGGGCTACTGAGTGCTATCTAGTTACAAATTGAAGTTTGCCAGATTAAAAAGTTATCTAGAAATTGTTCGACAGAACAATGAAATTTTAAGTAGGATGGTTGACATAATGCTCAATAGCAAAGCAGAGATAACTGACGGAGTGCCCAATAGCGAAGCAAAGATGGTTGACTGAGTGGCCAATATCAACTTATCTTCATATTTTTATAAGCTCAATCGTAATCAATCATAAAACTTTTTAAAGAGTTCTAAGGGAAAGAGTATATATGAAAGTAATTGGGTGTCTGTCAACGCCTACCACTAGTATTATGTATGACCCTGCATTTTTAAGTATTATATAGCAAAATTTATATGAAATTTAGTGACTGTGTACTTCCGTTTTCATTGAGTCCCGAATCTCCAAGAGTTGAAGAAGGAACTGAGACTAAACGATATAGTCAAAGTCGACAAAGGTCTAGTAGATGGTGGAGGATGAGGAAAAGGAGAAGGTAGAGAAGGATGAGAAGGAGAATAGAGAAGTCGGGAGAGGAGAAAAAAATTTGGAGAAATTTGGTGAGGAGGAGAAGGAATTGAGAGAAATAAGAGAAAAGAATACCACAGATGAGTTGAATACAGGTGGAAATCGATCTCATACTGCTAATCAAGTGATGCAATGGGCTATTAAAAGGTCGAGCGGAAGGAGAGTAATTCGAAATTTAAATTATTTGATTTTTGAAAGATTATTAAATTGTTTTTTTTTTATAGTATTCCAACATTTTTTTTGTATATTTAACCATATATTCTTCGGCATTGCTGACTGGGGGCTCGGACTTTAGATCTCCCTTTCAATAATTTAACTACCAACCAAAATAGAGTCAGAGTGGGACTTCCATAATAGTCTAATTAAAACATTGGGAACACTTAACCCCACTTTAACAATCCCCCACATACGTGTCCTTACAAATCAATGGATAACAATATCAATTATATACACATCCATATGAATGGTCAGATCAAATATTTATTGTACTTGCTTAAACCCGTTATAGTAACTTTTAAAAGATCCTAGGCCATATTTATCAATGAATGAATACTCACTGTATCCGTTGTTAGTTCTGCTGTCACCAACATGGAAGGAAAATCCTGTCGTATTGGGGGCCATCTCTAGGTCAATTCTAAGCATTTTTCTGCCACACATGGGCACTTTCGTACAGCCCTGGCAAGTGTCATTGGCGCTGTTCTTTTGGAAAGTGGCATTTAACAGTATCTTTGCATCACAGCCACAGCTGTCCTTCCCGTTGGTTTGTTCCATAACGTTGACATAAGGAACCTTGCCAAACACTACCGGAACATGTTCTTCAAGGGAAATCCTCATCTGCTTACGAATACAACAGTCCGTGGGCGGAGGAATATTGCATTCTAATTTTAAAAAAAAAATAAAACAGCTCATACAGCTTAAAGGAATAAACTACCTACCCTTTCTCGTGTAAAGAAGATAATTAAGTTGGATAAATATACAAAATTTTATTTAAGACGGGATAGGAAGGGAGACAACCATTCAATACGGTACATTATAAAACTGCTCATACACAGCTTGCTATAAATCGATTATTTTGAATATTTTATGTTATCTATGAGATGTAGAATGATGAACTGCAATAATTAAATGAACGAAACATTTAAATAATAATAATAATAATAATAATAATAATAATAATAATAATAATAATAATAATAATAATAATAATAATAATAATAATAATAATAAAAATGGCAGATAAAAAGATGCAATAAGACAAGTTGGCAAGAACCCTATAGTAAATTATTGAACAAAACAACAACATAAGTTGAATCAGAAAGCAAGGTCGAAGGATCCTGGGATTGAGGTGATAATTTTGATGGTAATATAACCCTTTCCCAAGAGTAGTGTGAATAGTCAGGTACACGCGGTAATCATTATATACAAATATTACTGAATCGGAAGGTCTGCAGAGCGAAAACCCAAGCAATAATAAAGATGTGCATCTGAGATACATGCAAATTAAAACAGATATAATCAGTCTTTCACTTCGACGTTCTAGTTAAAATAGCAATTTTTGAGCCTGTACTTCAATCAAAACAACTTGCTAACCAAAATGTGTTACAATACAAACATTCCTTGATAATCTGCCGAAGCAAATTATATTAAGATCTACCAGATAATTGAAAGTTTTAAATACATTCAGTAAATAGAAAGTACCTGTAAATATAGATTTAAGTGGTGGATAACAAGGTACATGATGACGAAAAGGACACGAAAAGAAGGTAATATACCGAATAAAGCTACGATGTAGTTGTCGGTAGGTGTTGTCGTCGTAGGTGTTGTAGGTGTTGTTGTCGTATGTGTTGTTGTCGTAAGTGAATGCGTATTTACAGAGCAGGAAAATATTAACTCATATTTACAGGGCAGGAACATAAATAGCAAGTCGGTAATGAACTTAAATTTTCAGTATGAATACAAAATGCAGCATAAAGAACTAGACCTTTGTACGAATTGACAGCTATCGCAAACATCTGGAATGAAATGCTTACCCGCTGAAGTTGTCGTAGCAGATGTGGTTGTCAAAGACGTTGTTGTCGTTGAAGGTGTGGTAGTAGTTGTGATTGTGGTTGCAGGCGTTGTCGTATCTGTGGTTGTTACAGGTGTGGTTAGTACAGGCGTTATTGAAGACATAGTCGTACTTGTAATCGTCGCTATAGTAACGGTCGTATCTGTGGTCGTTAAAGGTGTGGTCCTCGCAGGCGTTGTTGTCGTTGAAGACATAGTTATAGGCGTGGTCGTGTCTGTAGCCGTTACAGGTGAGGTCGTTGCGGGCGTTGCCGTTGAAGGCATAGACGTGCTTGTGAATGTCGTTGTAGGCGTGGTGGTTTCTGTGGTCGTTACAGGTGTGGTCGTCGCAGGCGTTGTTGCCGTTGAAGGCAAAGTCGTACTTGTGATTGTCGTTGTAGGCACGGTGTTATCTGTAGTTGTAACAGGTGTGTTTGTCGCAGGAGTTGTTGTGGTTGAAGGCATAGTCGTACTTGTGATCGTTGTTGCAGGCGTGGTCGTATCTGTGGCCGTTACATGTGTGGTCGTCGCAGGCGTCGTCGTTGAAGGCATAGACGTACTTGTAATTGTTGTAGGCATCGTAGTATCTGTGGTTGTTACAGGTGTGGTCATCGCAGACGTTATCGTTGAAGGCATAGTCGTAGTTGTGATGGTCGTTGTATTGGTGGTCGTATCTATGGTTGTCGCAGGCGTTATTGTTGTTGAAGGCATAGACGTACTTGTGAATGGCGTTGTAGGCGTGGTGGTTTCTGTGGTCGTTACAGGTGTGGTCGTCGCAGGCGTTGTTGTCGTTGAAGGCAAAGTCGTACTTGTGATTGTCGTTGTAGGCACGGTGTTATCTGTAGTTGTAACAGGTGTGTTTGTCGCAGGCGTTGTTGTGGTTGAAGGCAAAGTCGTACTTGTGATTGTCGTTGTAGGCACGGTGTTATCTGTAGTTGTAACAGGTGTGGTTGTCGCAGGCGTTGTTGTGTTTGAAGGCATAGTCGTACTTGTGATCGTCGTTGTAGGCACGGTGTTATCTGTAGTTGTAACAGGTGTGTTTGTCGCAGGCGTTGTTGTGGTTGAAGGCAAAGTCGTACTTGTGATTGTCGTTGTAGGCACGGTGTTATCTGTAGTTGTAACAGGTGTGTTTGTCGCAGGCGTTGTTGAGGTTGAAGGCAAAGTCGTACTTGTGATTGTCGTTGTAGGCACGGTGTTATCTGTAGTTGTAACAGGTGTGGTTGTCGCAGGCGTTGCTGTGGTTGAAGGCATAGTTGTACTTGTGATCATCGTTGTAGGCGTGGTCGTATCTGTGGCCGTTACAGGTGTGGTCGTCGCAGGCATAGACGTACTTGTAATTGTTGTTGTAGGCATCGTAGTATCTGTGGTTGTTACAGGTATGGTCATCGCAGACGTTGTTATCGTTGAAGGTATAGTCGTAGTTGTGATGGTCGTTGTATTGGTGGTCGTATCTGTGGTTGTCGCAGGAGTTATTGTCGTTGAAGGCATAGACCTACTTGTGAATGTCGTTGTGGGCGTGGTGGTTTCTGTGGTCGTTACAGGTGTGGTCATCGCAGGCGTTATTGTCGTTGAAGGCAAAGTCGTTCTTGTGATTGTCGTTGTAGGCACGGTATTATCTGTGGTTGCAACAGGTGTTTTGGTCACAATCGTTGTTGTCGTTGAAGGCATAGTCGTACTTGTGATCGTCGTTGCAGGCGTAGTCGTATCTGTGGTTGTTACAGGTGTGGTCGTCGCAGACGTTATCGTTGAAGGCATAGATGTACTTGTGATCGTCGTTGTGGGCGTGGTGGTTTCTGTGATCGTTACAGGTGTGGACATCGCAGACATTGTTGTCGTTAAAGGCATAGACGTACTTGCGATCGTCGTTGTGAGCGTGGTCGTATCTGTGGCCGTTACAGGTGTGATCGTCGCAGTCTTCGGTGTCGTTGAAAGCATAGTCGTAGTTGTGATTATCGTTGTATTGGTGGTCGTATCTGTGGTCGTCGCAGTCGTTATTGTCGTTGAAGGCACAGTCTTACTTGTGATCGTCGTTGAATGCGTAGTCATATATGTGGTAGTTACAGGTGTGGTCGTCGCAGACGTTGTCGTTAAAGGCATAGACGTACTTGCAATTGTCGTTGTAGGCGTGGTAGTATATATGGTCGTTACAGTTGTGTTCGTCGCAGGCGTTGTTGTCGTTGAAGGCATAGTACTACTTGTGAATGTCGTTTCATGCGTGGTCGTAGGTGTAATAGTTGTTGTAGTTTTGGTTGTTATCTGTGTCGTCGTCGTAGGTGTGGTTGTTGTGGTTATAATAGGTGTAGTCGCCATAGGTGTTGTCGTCCTTGTAGTCGTTAAATTTATAGTAGGAATCTTTGTTAAGATTGTTGTCGATACATTTTTTGATGGAACTCCTGCTGATGGTAATTCTAAAAAAAGACAAGATGCAGAGAGGAATTCACTTTTTTAAATAAACATTTCTTTCAGCAGCAAGCCGTCATCTTTGAGCAAGGATTTCGACACATTCGTTCATTCATGGAAAGAAGGAATCACAGAAATTGATATTACGTGTACGTAAATCTGTAGATTGAGGATGTAAGTAAATTCTTGTCTGATCAAAAAGACTTAAACTTAACCATACATACATACATACATGCATGCATGCATGCATGCATGCATGCATGCATACATACATACATACATACATACATACATACATACATACATACATACATACATACATACATACATACATACATACATACATACATACATACATACATACATACATACATACATACATACATACATACATACATACATACATACATACATACATACATACATACATACATACATACATACATACATACATACATACATACATACAACCATGCAACCATCCATCCATGCATGCTCCCATCCATCCATCCATCCATACATCCATCCATGCATTCACACTTTGTCATCGTCCTCCCTGCTGATGTGGGGTTGTGTCTTAATTAAATCATTATATCAATAATGGAATCTCACACAGCTAAACTAGCTCGACAGCGACCCGAGTCAATTAAGAAATATCTCCCCCGTCCTTGATTCTGTCAAGCAACAACTACAAGCTTGTCAGAAGTGTCAGGTGGAATTTACAGAGGGTACAGAACAATTAATTAAGCCGATTATCGAACCAGCAAATAAAACTGTTACAGCAACTGAGGCAACACAAATAGCTCTTGAAACATTGCCTGGTCGTCTTCAAGCAGCTCAAATACCACACGGGCAACCTCCCCAACCACAACCTTAAGACCTTAAGGTCAGCCAGAACCTCCTCCAAAAGTTAGAACTAGCATCATATAAAATTTCACACCTGAAGGTATTGCCATTCTCAGGGATTGAATCCACTTACTCGATGTTGCCACGTTTGGATATTATTATAATAAAGATAATTATTTAAAACCAGTATATATTAGAACTCAGATTGCCAATTGGGCGAATGATTTATATCGCGTCTCTACTGATACTACGCAAATCAGATCTGCAGAAGATATAATTTTAATATTTTTGTCAGGAAGTAGATTAGTATATTGAACAAGAAAAACAATCAAGGAGATAAAAAGAAGAAGAGTCAAACCATGAAGAAACTAAACGATCAAGGAGACAAAAAGTAGAAGAAATGAGGTCGAAATTTAAAGAGGTTAAACCAGCAGAGAAAAATAGAAGGGGGAATAATTTTTGGAATCTGAAGAACTTAATCGATGGATGGGATTAAGTTCAAGTAACGTGTTTGGCGATGTGGACAGACTAGAAATTTTGATTGGTGGAAAACGAGCCCGGTAATAATTATCCAGAAATCACTAATGAAGCTGTTGAAACTTGTCAGAGATTATTTACAGGAGGTATCGTGGATTTTAATGTTTATCTGTCCCTCTTCATCCATGAAATCGCCGATGATTACAACAGTGATTAAGGGTACACAATTAGATCAGTGACAATGAAATAAGATGATCATACATAATGCTCATTTGGACAGGTCATGGTCAGGGTGATAAATTCGCGATTACCTACATACAAAGCGATTTACGGAGATGGACTTAGTAATGTTGTTCAGGGTCTATTTAGAAGAATAGCCTCAAAAACAATACCAATTGCAAAGCAACTGGAAAAGAAGGCTATTGGCGTTGTTCATGATACCGTTTTTGGTCTTGTTGGTGATATTGCCGGCAACGCATTCTCGGCAATCAAGGATAGACTACCATGATTAATCCACAGACCGCAGGCGGTCGGACCTCGGCCAATAAAATTACCAAACACCGAAATTATGCCTGTAAATGTTAGCAAAATAATACATCAATCTGAAAATCAAAAATTAGCAGAGCTGACTGGTGTATCGGAAAGATAATATAACTGCTAGTCTGCTGCAGCAAATGGTCTTCGTGTAAGACAATAGCTAGTATAATAAAGATGTTCAAAAGTGTATCTGATCCGGCATTTACCATGGACGCACCAGTTATCAAAGATAAATCGATACGTTATTTTCAATATTATTCTTATGGCGCAAGACAACCTAACGCACGAGCAGGAATCGAATTACGAATTCAGGATACAAGTAGATGTTTCCTACCCGCTAAGACATTCATTGATATCGGAGGTAGACTTTTAAAAATAGATGATACAGCATACGGAATTGGTGATCGAGTTGGTTTTGTTAATAGTGGTGGTCATAGCGTTATTTGACAGTCCATATATATGATTGACGGAATCGATTCAGTAAGACGTCAACGTTTCACAGGCGATACGTGGCTTTGCAAGATACAATGATGATTACTCGAGATCAGCTGGTCCACCAATGATGTTTTCAACGGATAAACTGATCAACCCGAAAACAGCAAAGTGATGCTGAATGTAGCTGGAGACACGGCTGTAACAATGAATGAAAATTTCAATTTGATATTCGCAGCACGCTGATCGATGTTGATCGACGATGAGGAATTTTCATGTGTAATTTCAATATCACATATCTTTAGATTTTGCAGAAATGTCAGAAAGGTTATTTCGGGGCAAAACCTACCGATGATGCAATAAAGCACGCAGAAGGAGTTGAAGCAGCTGCAACCGCTGCACTTCATGGAAAAGTAATACTGACAAAACTTTCTTTGTGGGTGCCAACAATGACTCCATCACTAACAGAAGAACAAGGGCTGCTTGATAATATGGACAACGAAGGAAAATCAACATTGTCATGGTTGACGATGACCACAGATAGCGTTCAAAGTAACATTAATGATTTATTTACATGGCAGATAGCATCCCATCAAAGTGTTTCTGCACCGCGACATAAATCCATTGCTTTTCAAGATGCTGCACGGGTAAACTCATAATAATGTAGTATAATGATATTTGACAAACTTGGGAGTTTCTGAGGTTTCGCTAACAATCGACTTGAAGAACTATCTGAAGATATATTATTGACTTTTGAAAATAATCATGTTGCACGTGCATGACATCGTTTGATGACATTCATGGGACGTGATCAAAATATTAATTCCGGTTTGCAAATATCTCAGCGGGATTTTAAAACACTGTATCCAATTTATTATTTTTCTTTGGAACATTTGGATTTAGTTAGGCAATCTGTTGTTATACACTTTCGAACTCGTGTGACAAGAGCAGCTATTGCTAATTACGGAGCAATCATTGTTATGCTCTCGGGTAAAACAGTGCTACTTGAAGGTGTTGGTGTTCAAATGAGAATCATTGATGCGCCTAAGACCACTAGGACACCCGGGCCTTTATATTAATTGGTCACTTGCAGCCACGATAACGTCAAAGAATCTCAATACAATACATTAGAAAATAAATGCACATCTTTTTCTTACTTAAATTTCATATTCTGGTACACAACAAAATCGTTTTATTTTTCAGGTGTGCTTGCTTTTACGTATTTTCTTTTTTATCTTTATTTTTTTTTTCTTTGGGAGGGGTCTTGTATTTAGTTACGATGATGAAGGAGTACAAAAAAAAGTCTTCTCTTTTATTGTTCACAAAGCAATGTTCCGGAATCGGAACTTGGAATATCAGATTCACTTTTCAGCACACCATCACCATTCAGTTTTCGTAACTTTACCTCTCTTTCAACCTTATTTATAGACTGATCATATAAGTATCAACTTTTAGTGAGAGCGTTGGGATTGGGATAATGTGCTGTGTCTATACTTTGTAAACTATTTTACCCTGTCTGACAACACAACAAGTCCTAGTCAGAAAATTAATCTCAACGGATTTTTAAAATTGTTGGTCATTTTTAAACTGCTCCTACTACATGTGAAATAATGTCGAGATAAGTTTCTTTAGCAAATACTAATTTTAGAGACTGAATGTTGCTTCATTTTCCGTGTATTTGTTTTAGTTCAAAAAGTGCTCGCCTTTCTTGATGCAAGAATAACTTATATTGGCATACAAAATCATGTGCCGCATGTCATGATAGAAAATCTTACGTTTAAACGTGAGAAACTAAAGGGATGCCTTTCACCAATTAGTGAATATACGAATGACGAAATATGAAGAATATCCTTTCAACAATTTTCTATAAAAAAAAAATATGAACTAGAATTATATAGATCGGATAACTTTCAGATTGAGTATTGATAATTTCTAGATGATATCATCCCTGGCATTCAACCAATTAAATACTGTTTTCTGTCTCATTTGAGTTGGTGATTGACTCCTTATAGACCTTTGTTTTTTATAGCGAAGACAATCCTTCTAGTCTGCTATTTTTGTTCTGAAACAAAATATTTATGACTAAAGAAATGTTGATATGTATTGCAAAGATTTTCCAAGATTTATACTGATAAATTCTATGCTGACGAAATTAGACACTTACTAGGCAAAATGATGGATAAGACCTAAAAAAAACAGGTTTTTCCCTACCTGAACCTAGCGTCAAACCTGCTGTGCGTGCGTCAGAATTGTCAATTACACAATGAAAAGATGTTGAATGAGTCTGGAACTAAAGTTTACTTCATATTTTGCGACTAACGTTGACGAATGATTTATTTCATAGGGCATGAGATTGCTGACATTGTTTCGTTACCAATGTTTAATCGTCTAATTATAAAAAAAATATCTCCAATTGTGTTTCTTCTTTAATTTGTTACTAATTTTCTTCATTCTTGTTCTCAATTTTAAGCCACAGAGTTCTGCTAAATATACAAAATTAGTAAGGGAAACAACTCATTAAGGTTGAATCGCAACCAATAAGTTCAGTTATTACCCTTGATCTGCAACACTTTCTATAACCTTGCATAAACTCGTTATCACAACAATTGTAAAATTAAATCCAAAGAAATAAGAGAAGAAACTGAAAAGTTACTAAGAATGTTGGTTAAAATAAAAAGTATTCCCCATGGTAAATAACTTATTATTACATCAATGGTAATTTTTAAATTTACACATTTATTTATTTCCTTGCCCAGTCCAACTTCTTACTTACCTGCTGTTTTGAAGAAATAAAGTATATATTTTTCAGAAGAAATAGATCCTGAATTCATGATCTAATAAATTAGAAAGGAATATTCACTCAATATCATGAAAAAGGATTATAAAAGATAAAAAAATAGCTTATTAAAGAATTAACATTAACATAGCTTTTCACCCTGTATGGAACAATCGGCAATGTTTGGTTATAAAATTTCAAACAATGCTGGAGTCTGTAGTAAAGCTGACACAATTGTACTGCAGTGTCAAAGGAAAATAAACACTAAACGTTCTTTAAGGACATTGCGGAACAGTTTCAACTTTTCTTGACCATGAAACACTCAAACCCAGAATCTTACTTGAGTATGCTAAATAGGAAGCGAGAGCAAATATAACTTTTAAAGAAATGTACAACTTGTTGCATGAATGTTCTTAAGTTTTATAATATAAAAAGAATTCACAATACTTTAACTGAAATAAAAGAAATTAATACATTTTTTTATCCGCTATTAAATTAAACTAGTGATATGAAAATAAAAGAAAATCAATGTAAGATTTTACGAATGATATAGATGCAGACTCTTACTTGAAACAAATTGGAATGATTGAAAACAAGTTGTGAATTATGCTTGAAAGACCATGAAACCATGAAGGATCAGTAAGATATACTCATGTTGAAAAGAGCAAAATGTATGACAAAACCTAAAACAAACAATTTTTCTTTAACTCAAAGTAAATAAAAGTATGTATTGCTGAAATGTTAAGTTAAACAAAAATATTCAGATTTGTTGTACTTATTGCAAGTACTGTGCATGCAGAGCAAATGCTAAGATTAGTGCACGGTACTTTTTAAGGTCTTCTTAACGTTTTAAATATATTTTTTAAAGTCTTCTTAACATTTTAAATATCTTTTGTCAAATTTCGGTGTAGACAGATAATGATATGATTATCAACTGAAATCGGTTGCTAGTCTATACGTATTCCAAAAAGAATGACTGCGTCTAAGGAATGTGTTCAAAATAGGTTGACTGCATATTATAAGGATGCAACATGTTGCATGTTATAACAACTAATACAAACACTGCAACCAAGACGAGGACGTGGCATTATGTTGCATTGTGAAACCTTAAATTATTTACACAACAGTTATGCAGGGTATATGATATTGTACCTTTCGCAAATTGTAGAATCATGCATTCATTCATATTTTTCATCAAAGAGGTTTACAGATACGTTCATGAAACATGTAACCAATATTTAAAACTTATCTCGACTTGTTGGGCATCAGAGAGAAACAAATAAATCGTATCCAAATGAGAATCTGAGAACTTTGAAGTAAATATCATGAAGATATTTGTAAATGCAGAGATGAATCCACAATGTTTGTATATAAAAACGTATATCAACAACGATTATTACGTGTGCGTGCATTTACGATCACATGTAATATGAGTGTTTTTCTTGCATCACAGGTCTAAAGTATTAATTTCTCTAGCACACGCAGAAGGTGGCCATTAACTTTAAGTACCTAGAGTACCTACTGATTTATTCATCAACAACAGTTAGCTTATATTAGAAAATTTGATACAATTAGGCGGTGAGTCTTGCTATTAAGGTAAGGAAAACTATCTTATCGATATCAGAGCAATGAACAGAAACAAGTAATCGAAATTGGTGAAGATGAGTTTCATCCAGTGGACTGTCAAGAGGTAAGCAAACCTGGTAGTTTCAACAACTGGAACTAATCGCTACTTTGGTTGAGCAAATAGTGTTACGTAGATGAGATTTTAAAATCAAAGAGGGTTTCAGGTCATAAAACCAACTCCTTCTAAAATAAATATATTCTGACATTTTTTCATCACCTCGAAGACCCCATCTCCCTAAAAAAAAAACCACTCTCCTCCAAATTTTTATCTCAGAAGATCATGAAATTTTGAAACCCAAAGAGGATGCTGTCTCAGAAACACCTACCCACTTCCCATGTTTCAATATATGATGATGCTGTTTCAACACCCACCCAAGTTCTGGAGAGGTGGAAATTAAGTAAAATGCATGTTAGTGCAAGATATCATAACCTACAAAGTACATGTTAATGCAGGATATCATAACCTACAAAGTACATATTAATGCAGGATATAATAACCTACAAAGCACATGTTAATGTAGGATATCATAACCTACAGTGTGCATGTTAATGCAGGATATCATAATCTACAAAGCACATGTTAATGCAGGATATTATAACCTACAAAGCACATGTTAATGCAGGATATCATGACCTACACTGCATGTTAATGCAGGATATCATAATCTACAAAGCACATGTTAATGTAGGATATCTTAACCTGCAAAGCACAATTTTGCCCTGACTATAGTTTTTCAAATGTAATATCTTCTTTTTCTTTAGGCAGAGTAACATTTTAACGTTGGCATATTATATAAGATGCTATTGAAATAATCCATCGCTAGAAAAACCCTGTAGACATTTATAACAGAAATATTTTTATTTTTACTTTTACTATACTGTCTGCCAACAAAGCCGTTAAAAAATTTTATCCAACAATAATATCCCTGATAAAATAATAAATTTATTGTAATTTGTTTAGCATATTATGAGATATATCTCGAGTAAACATTTTCTTTCTAATCTAGTCCGAAAACATTTAATGAGATACTGTTTTGTTTTTCAAATTTTGTTATATGATTTTCCTCTACTGGAAAGTCAATGACATTAACATTTAGTTCGTCTTTGTACGGAAAAAAAAATCTTAACATGAGCAGCTTTTTTTGCTTCTGGTAACATCTTAATCGGAATAGACCATTGAAAACGTTCGTTATCATTGTTTTCGACATTTATAAAACAATTTTTATTTGTAATTTTTTGAGGAAGATCGACGCACAAACTACCACGAAGCACGTTATATTTTTCTGAGTGAAATAAAACTGCTTTTATCATTTCAAATTTCCAAAGCGATCCTGTATATTCTTATCATTTTTTGTTTATTTATTGATGTCTTTCATGGGCGACTGTTGCAATATTTGTTCCAGTTAATACTTTTTTCTCGATTTAAATTTAAATATAGTTCTGAAATTTCGCTTTTTCTTTCAAAACTTACATCAAGTACATTCTCAACTGCGTGTGACTTTGATAGAGTCGTATGATATTTCACTATAAGTTTGCTATTTTTATGAGTCTAAAGTTCATTTGATATAACAGGTTGTAAAAAATGAAATAAATTTGTGGAATTGAAAATTTGCTAAAATATTTTGATCAAATTTGTAAATATTGTCATATCCGGAAAATGATGTAGCATTTTTCAGATTTGATAAAATGCTTATTTTAGTTATATCTCGCAATTCATCATTATATAGTAATATTTTATACTTAATTGAATTTTGTTAAATTTAGATTAAAAACATCCTTATAGCATAAGGACTGACAATTCGAGATATTTGAGACAGCGGAAGAGCATGCATTTTATCACGTAAACCCAAAGTATAATTTGTACCTGAAAATGCATGAGTTCTCTTATCAAAATAGAATCAAAAATAAAAATCTGGTGGCACATCAACGCCAGCTGGAATGATAATTTCAGTAAAAGACGATAATAGAGAAAGAAATAAAATGTTTAAAAAAGATTTTTTTTATACTTTACTCTGATCTTCCAGAAGGACAGAGAGAATATAGAGTAAATAGAGCAGTTAATGAGGATAATATTGAGAACTTAGCATCACAAAATTAATTTTAAATTTATCCAGTGTTTGATCTATAGGAGGCAAATCATAGAGGAATTATACGACAAACAGTTGTTGGAAATTTAAAATTTTTAAAACAAATGGATCCATTTTTATATATATATATATATATATATATATATATATATATATATATATATATATATATATATATATATATATATATATATATGACCTACTCAGATATGGACAGAAAGAAAAGGTTGATAGGATACCATTTATTCTGACCTATCACCCAGACAATCCCAAAGTAGGTAAAATCATCGCAAACCACTGGCCAACCGTGCAATCGTCAGACATACTAAACCTAATACTTCCGAACAAACCTGTAGTAGCTTACCGGAGACCAAAAAACCTCAAGGACATCCTAGTCAGGGCCAAGCTAACAACAATCGCTAGTCAAAACCAACCTAGTCAATCTGGACCCTGTGGCGATAAAAGATGCAAAACCTGTCAACATATGATAGAGACCAAGACATTCACTAGCACAGTGACTAAAGAAAAACTAAACATACATGGTCCAAACAAAACGTGCAAAACAGAGAATGTGATTTATCTCATCACATGTAAGATCTGTGGCCTTCAGTACGTGGGAGAAACTGAAAAGCTACACAAAAGGATAAACCTTCATAGATCTGATTGGATGACAAAAAAGCTGTACAGAAGCCCGGTCGCAGAACACTTCTCCTCCCCTGGCCACACTTTCAGTGATATAATACTTATCGCTATTGCTAACAACCACAGCTGGAGTTCCGAAACCAGGAAGGAAAAGGAATCATACTGGATACGCCGCCTTAGAACATTGAAACCAAGCGGTCTAAACCAAGAAGACTAGAAAATGAAAACTATGCACTAGTAGAATTTAACATTTTCTAAATCTTCTTATTATCCTTCAATTTTTACTATAAGAATAACCGGTATAGAATCAAATATCCGGGATATAATCTGCGTTACATATGTACACAAAGTAAAAATAGATGTCGCTTTGGCTTGTAGAATTTTAGGGAATTATACAACGTTTTCAGTTTCCGCAACTAGTCTATACAAGCTGGTTGTATTTATAGTTTTAGCACATGTGAAGACAGAAATGTAGAGGTTTACAAACACAACGTTTTTGTGTTTATTTGTTTGTCGTAACTATGTTTTGTATTTGCCATTGAAAAAGACTTATTAAGAGTCGAAAGCGCTTAGGCTAGTTAGTTACTAGTTTCGTACTGTTCGTCGTCAGTTTATTGCATATATATATATATATATATATATATATATATATATATATATATATATATATATATATATATCGCTCCAATGGCCTAGTGGTCATAGCTGCCACCTCGGATGTGGGAGGTCGTGGGTTCGTTCCCCGGCCGAGTCGTACCAAAGACTTAAAAAATTGGTACTAACAGCTGCCTCGCTTGGCGCTCAGCACTAAGACGTTAGTGTTAGGAATGATTCTCCTGGTGTCAGAATAATTTGACTTGGTGACATAATGCCACACGTCTGCTGCACGATGACCCAGTGCAAGACATCACAATTAACTGTCACCATGCATACGTAGTAAAGATATGTCTAAAAAATTGTTAAAGCTACGTTAAAAATCAAAACACTCTCACACACACACACACACACCGATATAAAATAATCGGATTATCTAGGAACTTGCTGCTGGTTGTGGTGTGTACAGTGCATTCTTCAGGTATACGTTAAACATTGGCATACAATTTTCCACTCTTAACACCGACATCTTGAAATCCGTAACGGGCGAGCAGAGATTGAATATACATGTGTTCGATGGTCGGCAAAGAAGTTCGCGTTCATCAAAAAAGTCGCAGAAGGTTTAATAAAACAGTTGGCTGCGGTGGTATCGCTTCGGCATTAACAAAGTTACCAGGTATCACGGTACCAATTGCTTTTCCATAGACCGCAATGCTAACGTTTTGCGAAATAAATATACTTTCTATCTTACCTCAGCATGCAAGTCACACACTGTCACAGAGAACAATGTTAGATTGTTAATTTGATAACATCGAAAATAGGTACTCTACTGCATTTAAGAGAGATAACTCTGCTGGAACTAGACAGGGATAAGAGTTATCTAGTTACACCGGACACATTTTCAGTCATGTGTACCACATTTTAAAAAAAATCGTAAAAAATACAAAATGCGATCTAGATATGAATTAACATAATTGCTCATGTTGCCAAGAGGCTCAACTTTTGAAAGCCTAACAGAAATTACAACTCTTACATAATGCACCAATCACAGCTAGTTTTGTTGTTTATTTCTGAATGCAAGGTCCCTACACCTTAAGCTCCGCCCACCTGGGGTTGTACAATTGGTACCGTTATACCACCAGGGACACACTATGCAGTATATATCCAGATGAAAACACTTTTTTTGGATACAATTAATATAGGGCCTGTGACATGGCTAGACATACGGCTAGCACCTTTCAAATGCGTTGAAGCTTAGTGTTACTGACTAGTTTGTGCTTATAAAACATCCAATAATATCCGGTCAAGTCAACTAACCTACATGGATTTTTTCTAGGACTATAATGCGATTATTCCAACATAGTGTGAACAAACCGCAAAATGGAATGGTAAAGGAAATATGAAAACTAAGATTGCCCTTGTAAGATTACAGATCCTCTCATGGACAAAATTCCACTCATTCAAAACAAGTTATACAGATATAAACAAGCAAACAAACCGACAAACAATGGACACAAGAAGCCGGACAAATACAAAATATGCTAAAGTCACTCTTCGGATAGGTTGAGTATGGATGGCTGAACAACAGCTGCTTCAAATTTATTTAACAGTACCAAGAAAATTTGAAGCAAGCAAACAGACAGACAAACAATGAACACAAGAAGCCGGACAAAATACAAAATATGCTAAAGTCACTCATCGGATAGGTTGAGTATGGATGGCCGAACAACAGCTGCTTCAAATTTATTTAACAGTACCAAGAAAATTTGAAGTGGGTGGTTTAAAGTCAAAACACTAAATGAGGTCCATCAAACTAATTTATTGTTACTTCCAAATGCTCCCATCCGTAATCAAATTGATGATTACGCATGTACAAGTAAGCGCTATTTCTTTTCAAATCCCCTTTGTGCAATCCATTCGAAAAATTACTGCCAAAATATTGAAATTTAATAGTAAAAATGAAAAAAATCCAAACATGAGGTCAGGAAAACTTCCAACGATTACATCCTATCATTATACTTAATATTATATATTTTGCTACAATTTCTTGTATTAATTTAGACCAAGCAGAATCGTATAAAGTGATACATTAATATGCTGACATAACAACAATAAAAAAACTGCACATTCTATATATAAAGTGTACCCAGTATATGTATGTTCATGTATATTCTCATTGGGGCATTGGCAGATTTAAATTTACCTACTATAATAATAAATATGAAGAACAAATAATCTTTGAATCAAAAGTTAATTCTGATTTGTACCAAAATTGTTAAGCAGCATTTAATGTGCATTGTGTAAATGTGGACCTTACCAGTGATTGGTTGAATTGTTGATGTAATTCTATCGGTTGTTGATGATACGCATGTGGATGATGTATAATTGCAATTTTTTATGATGTCATCCCACACAAGTTCGAAAGGACAAGGCAAAACGTACTTTACTTCATTATTGCAGGCCACATAATAGTGACAGTCCTGGCAGTATTGGTAGTTTCCACGCTTTAGTCCCAAACAAGAATCCACACAACCTAGAAATAAAATGCAGCACTTTTGTTTGTTACAAAAGTAATTATATTTGGGATTTCAACATAAGATATACAAAGATCCTACGATTCTAAAACATTTTACAGAATGAACTTTGCAGTTCTTTACACGTGTCGAAAGTGAAAAAATAGAGCCATTACTTTAATGAAATATTTATCAGTATGAGCAAATGAAGATGCGCCTGTGATCAGCATGAATTATTCCAAAGGTGCTTTATTCTCGCGTTCATATACATTTTCATTTATTATATAGATAATCGCATCCTCTCGATAACATAATGTCCATGTATTCATCTGCGGATAATTTCAAACGCTACCATATATGTGTGTGTAATACATTTGCATGTTTTATGCCCCTAAGACTTTAATGAAATAATCTAGTTTTGAATTTCCCTTATAACAAACAACAGAGCAATTTCTAAAGACTGTAAGCGATAAATGATATTCAACTTAGAATGATGTTTAAGGTAAACCACGTAATGAGTGAATGCAACACTAATTGATGTATAAATCTAGAGCAAGAGAATTAAATATCTAGGTAAATCTTAAGATATCAGTATTTTTCTATATATATTTATCAAGTATCACGGAACGGTTGAAAGGACAATAATATTACCTCATTATTTTATTTTTTTTTATATATTACATCAAGAACTTTGTGAGGAGCAATAACTGCATGGCTTCCACAGACAGTCACGCTGCTACTGGCTAGCAATGTTGATACAAAATTAATAAACTTGTATAAATAGGTTACAAAATATGAAATCACATCTTATATGGAGAATTATAAATGGGCTTAGGTTTACTAATCAATTTATGTAACTAGTCAATAATATCCTTTTTTGTGAGCCTTAACAAACAAACGTTGGAATTTACTTAACTCGTTACATAATTCAATATTAAATCATGCCTAGTTGAGATTATGTTTATCAATTTTTTTTTATTTTTAAGGAGATAGGAGAGAAAAAAAGAAATAATATTGTTCATTCTGACTCAAATGATAACACCTTTCATTTGTTGCATGTAAAAATAGTCCCTGGCTCCAGTGGAACGATTTGAGCTGCATTTCCAAGAACTAACATTTATTAAAGCTTTATTTGTGAATTATATTTGAAAGAGCAACCGTTTTTCCGAATAAATAAAACAATTAACTCAGACAATATAATGTTTCAAAGCACATTTAAACAACTCTTATATATTAAGTTGATTCCATGTTACTTAATTGTGGCCCACCCCTCTCAATAAGCCTGCTGCCAGATGTCCCATTCCTGTAGTTTATTTGTTGTTGCTGTTTGGAATTTAACTCCAATCTATACGAGCCCCTGTGGTGTAAATTGGTCATATTCAGAAAGACGTGACTTTTCTTCTCAAATCCTTTTTGTGCAATTAATTCGAAAAATTACTGCCAAAAGGTTGATAGTAATAATAAAAATGAAAACTTCCAAAAATGGTGTCAGGAAAATTTACAACAATCACATCCAATTATTGTAATTAATATTGTGCAAGAGTTCTATGTACTATTTTAGACCAAGTGATATTTTAATATTTTGACATAACTACAATAAGAAACTAAACATGTATAAAGGGTATACCCCGACAATGTGATAAGTTAATGTATATACTTCTCTGGGCAGTGGCAGATTTAAATTTACAAATTATAATACCAATTATGAGGAACAATGATCTTTGAATCGATGTTAATTCTGAATTGTACTAAAATTGTTAATCAGCATTTTAATGTGTATCGCATAAATGTAGTCCTTACCAGCGATTGGTTTAAATGTTGATGACACACATGTGGATGACTTATATTGGCACATTTTTTTCCTGTCATCCCACAGAAGATTGGAAGGACATGGCATAATGTATTTTGCTTCATTACTGCATGATATATAATAGTGACAGTCCTGGCAGTGTTGGTAGTTTCCATCTTTTAGTCCCAAACAGGACTTCGGACAAGCTAAAAAAAATGTAGCACTTTTGTTTGTTACAAAAGTAATTAAAATTTAGGATTTCCACCAAAGATATACAAAGACTCTGCGACTCTAAATCAAACAAATTTAAAGAACTGTAAAACATAACGAAAGTGAAGCAATAGAGCCATTACTTTAGTAAAAAAATTTCAGTAGGCGCAAATGAAACTGCACCTGTTGTTAACAAGAATTATTCCAAAAGGTGCTTTATTCTTCCATTCATATACATTTTTGTTCATTATATATATATATATATATATATATATATATATATATATATATATATATATATATATATATATATCATAGCATCCTTCCACACAATGCCATATCCATGCATTCATCTGCAGATAAAGTTCAAACGCTACATTTATACTTGTGTAATGCATTAGCATGGTATATTTAACTGAGAATGTTTACGATAAACCACGTAAGGGGAGAAAGTAACACTGGTAAATGGAGTTATGACTCGTATTGTTGTTATAAAATGAAAGACATAATAAAAACAACAATAAAGAAGTTAAACGGGGTATATGAAACTAAAATGATACAAATAGTGAAAATGACGACAACAACATAGATCTTGTATCCCCAAGCTTTAACAGAAGGGTAAAAAATTTGTAATGCAGTCAATCTGTACGTTTATTGGTTTGGATAAAGACAACCACTGACCAGGTTTGTTATTGCAACATACCATTTGATCCTAAACCAATTTATGAGAATGATATTTTTATTCAATCAAAACATTAATCTACTTCTTCAAGAGATATTTGTAGTTTTTAAACTGTGGTTGTTGTTTGTTGTTCTGGTGCTTAAAGCCATTTTTTAGCACACGATAGGCTATACATGGCGGCCAGTATTAATGGTGGAGGAAGAAACTGGGAAATCTGCGGAAAGAACCACCGATCCACGATAAGCTACTGGCAAGCTTTCTCACATATCCACATTCGCCGAATCTTAGACTCGAACTCATGCAGACAGAGGTGAGATGGCAGTGATCTGTAACGGACATCGCTTTAGACCACTCGGGGCCCCTTTTTTTAAATTGTGGTACTTCGTTTATGAAAATATTTTAAAGTTTCCAGCATTGGCAAACGTTTAATAATACATATTGTCTATGAGAACTTTCGTCTAAGCCCCAAAGTCTTTTCCTGACATCTATTTTCAAAAATTCACGTGTAGATCGGTTAATATTAATGTTATTGCTAGGTGCTTTCTGAACAAAAAATAGTTTTCAATATCCAAATACACATGGTGCAATATACTAATAATGTAATATGATTAACTAAAATTCAAGACATTGATAGAGTTAAATTCAAAACACACATGAAAAATTGTTGCTAAGATTGCAATCGGATATGTAAATAAACGCGAAAAAGGCAAATGTCTTACGTGTTGGTGAGCCGCAGATGGTTCTATAAAATGCTGTCATAATTATCAAGCGATATACAGGAAGGATCTCCATCCGACAGGTGTATAAAACGTTCGCTTCTTCGGGCTTATATCTCAGGAAAAGTTGTTGCAATGTTAGCGCCTCTTCGCTCCTTATCTATCAGTTTCGTCATCTATTAATAATGCAAGTTAAAAGCTTCCTACACCTTAGCCAACACACATTAATAACGTATATGCAGATTTTGTAGTGTACCAAAATTTAACCAATCCGTTGCAAGCTTTCAAGCTTGACCTATAACCTTTTACATTCTAATCCGCTTATCCTACCTCTCTTTTCCAAAAAGTATCATTGTAAACGAATATTGCCTTAATGTTTTATTTCACTTTTCAATGACTCAAAATATATTCAATATTAACATTACAAGACAATAAAATTACCATTTGTCTCCTTGCAAGTGAAATTAAATAGTATATGTTACTAATTTTGGACCCATGTGTAATATTTTAGCGCCATATTTTAGCGCCGCCCATTACAATCTTCGTGCTATTAACTTTATTTACTTATCGCTGCTTTGCATGACTTGCTGAAAATCCTACTAGTGTGGTCAGGTGAAAATCTCCTAATTAGTATGGCTGAGTGAAAATGTCTTGATTGGTGTGACTTAGCGAAAATCACTTGATTGGCGTGACTTAACGAAAGGCTTAGTGAAACCTTATTAGCCTGGATTAATGAGAATCTCAGTGAACAGCTGTGGGTAAGTGTGTCGTAATAAAAAATCACTCACTTTTAAACTATTACATTATATACTCTATCGTGACAAAATCCAAAGTAATATTCTAAATTATTAGATTTTAAGAATCGTCACACTAAGAAACATACAGCTTTATTTATAACAGAATTTTTCTCTTTTTGTCCCTTCCAATTAATATCTTGGGTATAATTTTCTGAATAAAATTAAACTAAAACACTTCACCTGGAGCATATCTGACCTATATCATCGTACATGTGAACATCTCTCTCTCTCTCTCTCTCTCTCTCTCTCTCTCTCTCTCTCTCTCTCTCTCTCTCTCTCTCTCTCTCTCTCTCTCTCTCTCTCTCTCTCTCTCTCTCTCTCATAGAAAAGTAAAGTGCTGAAAAGGATTAGTGGCTACCCCTCCTTCCGAGGCAGAGCTCACCCAAGTCCCAGTGCTGGACAGTTTTGTTTGGCCCCGGCGCATGGGCCTAATAACCCAACCCAACCAAACCCAACCCCGGGTGGCTCACCGCCAAAGCCGGATGTCACTTTTTAGTGGCATTGCTATCCAGGGAGGTGCTTAGCCCTAGGCTGGGCTTTTAGCCTGAAGCAGGGCCTTTGCGTGACCTTAAGACCTTTGATATTTTGTATATTGTCAACCTGACCGAGAAAAACACATTTCCAGTCCCAGGCAAGAGCCGAAAGCGAAGGGAAAGGAAAGAGCCATACATTGTTTGTCAACGCCGCAATCTAATGTCTGTAGGAGTTTTAGTCCATACCCCAGGTCCATATCTACATTTAAGGCATATTGCAAGCTGTATTCTTTTCTTTGTGTGGAATTTTGTGGCCAGCAGTAACAGCAGTAACATAGGAAACATTTTTCATTTATATTACTTTTAAAAATACTTGTCACGTGCATCTTTGAAAAAACCTGTCGTTTGCCTCCAATTTGAGAAAAACATTCATAGTTAACTATAATGCGGATATAAGACTAACTTAAGAACTGGAACCTCGTATATTTCTAAACCAGACAACTAAAATATTTCGTAAGAAAGTCTATAATTTTCACTAAATTATCACGCCATCTATCTAAAAAAAATTTACGTAAAAAACCCCTTTGTGGCCAGTAAATTATATAGGTTATGGGCTATAAATTAGGGTTATAATTGGGGTTATAAATTAGGGTTATAATTAGGGTTTTAAATTAGGGTTATAAATTAGGGTTATAAATAGGGTTATAAATTAAGGTTATAATTGGGGTTATAAATTAGGGTTATAATTAGGGTTATAATTGGGGTTATAAATTAGGGTTATAATTAGGGTTTCAAATTAGGGTTTTAAATTAGAGTTATAATTAGGGTTATGAATAGGGTTACAAATTAAGGTTATAATTGGGGTTATAAATTAGGGTTATAAATTAAGGTTATAATTGGGGTTATAAATCTTTTCGAAAATAACTACAGAAAAGTTATTGTCGTGAAAATGAGGCGTATCTATTTTTTATGCAGGTGTGGGTAAATGTGATCTTTCATTTCGACAACAATATCACAGATTATCGCTAATATTTACTTTCCTATCGAACCGCTCCGGTAGCCTAGTGGTTAGAGCGTCCGCCTCGGATGCGAAAGGTCGTGGATTCTATCCACGGTCGAGTCATACCAAAGACTTACAAAAATGGTACTAACAGCTGCCTCGCTTGACGCTCAGCATTAAAAATGAGGCGTATCCATTTTTTATGCAGGTGTGGGTAAATGTGATCTTTCATTTCGACAACAATATCACAGATTATCGCTAATATTTACTTTCCTATCGAACCGCTCCGGTAGCCTAGTGGTTAGAGCGTCCGCCTCGGATGCGAAAGGTCGTGGATTCTATCCACGGTCGAGTCATACCAAAGACTTACAAAAATGGTACTAACAGCTGCCTCGCTTGACGCTCAGCATTAAAACGTTAATGTTATGACTGGTCGGCCTGGTGTTAGGATAATGTGACTGGGTGGGACATCATGCTACAAGCCTGCGGCTTGAAACCCCAGTGATATACATTACTATTAACTGCCACACTACAGACATCGTAGGGATATGACTGAAAATGACTGAAAATGTGTTAAAGCTACGTTAAAATCATAATCAAACATCACCTCACTTTCCTATCGATTAACCCCATCTTTCGCCGAGATAAATTAGCTCCTGTTTCCTATCATTGATGATAACTTCCACGATACCTACGACTGAGACATTTTGTAAAACAAGATGAAAATGCTATCAAATTTATTTTACTTGTTTGTTAAGCAGCAAGTTTGTTAAAACTGTGCTGAATCATCTGATTCATTTAGATGTTTTTCCTCTTGTATGTATGTATGTATGTATGTATGTATGTATGTATGTATGTATGTATGTATGTATGTATGTATGTATGTATGTATGTATGTATGTATGTATGTATGTATGTATGTATGTATGTATGTATGTATGCATGCAAGTATGTATGTATGTATGTATGTATGTATGTATGTATGTATGTATGTATGTATGTATGTATGTATGTATGTATGTATGTATGTATGTATGTATGTATGTATGTATGCATGCATGCATGCAAGTATGTATGTATGTATGTATGTATGTATGTATGTATGTATGTATGTATGTATGTATGTATGTATGTATGTATGTATGTATGTATGTATGTATGTATGTATGTATGTATGCATGCATGCATTTATGTATGTATGTATGTATGTATGTATGTATGTATGTATGTATGTATGTATGTATGTATGTGTGTATGTGTATGTATGTATGTATGTATGTATGTATGTATGTATGTATGTATGTATGTATGTATGTATGTATGTATGTACGTACGTACGCACGTACGTATGTATGTGGATGGCATCCGTCCGTCTTCAAGAGACGATGATGTAGCTTCCGGTTTGGGTGTCTGAGTAGTTGAAGAGTCCGACCCTTGCATGACAGTCTCTGTTGCACTTGCTGCAGGTGATGGTTGGTTCTTGTTGAGGCTGTTGTTGTTTCGCCTTCCTCCTAGCTCTCATTGTAGTGATGTTTGCTTTTATCCTTTCTTCGGCTTTCGGAATGCCTTGTCTGACAGCAAGTCCCCACTTGTAACGGTTGTTAGCACAGCTCTCCCAGTTGTTTACGCTGATGTTGGCCGTTTTCATGTCCTTCTTGCAGACGTCTTTGTGTCGCAGACGTGGCCGTCCAGTCGGTCGTGTGCCTTCTTCTAGCTCGCCGTATGGCAGGTCCTTAGGAATGCGGCCTGAATTCATTCTCCTGACGTGGCAGAGCCAGCGAAGGCGTCTCTCGCTGAGGATGGTGAACATGCTATTTATGCTAGCCCGTTCCAGAACCAAAGTGTTAGGTACTTTGTCCTGTCACTGGATGCGCAGAATGCGCCGCAGACATCTCAGATGGAAGCTGTTGACTTTCCTTTCGTAGCTCGTGTAGGTGGTCCATACCTCGCTACTGTAGAGGAGTGTGATGTGCACACATGCACGCAGTTTGGTCTTCTCAGTGAGGCTGAGATTGCTCCAGACATTCTGGTGCTTTCTTGCCATAACTGCTGATGCCTTAGCAATCCCGCCGTTCACTTTAGCATCAATGTAGAGCTAGCTGGAGATGGTGGACCCAAGGTATGTATAGTCCTCAACAACTTCAAGGTTGTAACCATCAATGGTGATGGTTGGAGGAGAGTCTGCATCCTGCGCCATGACATTAGTCTTCTTCAGACTGATGGTCAGACCGAACTCTTTTCAGGCGTGGGAGAGGCGATATACAAGCTGCTGAAGTCCATCTTATATATGTGATGTCAAGGCTGCATTGTCGGCGAAGAGTAATTCACGGATGAGAACCTCTGTGACTTTGGTCTTTGCACGGAAACGTTTGATATTGAACAGTTTTCCGTTAGCCCTGGCGTGGATGTACACTCCCTCGCTGCAGTCCTTGAAGGCGTACTGGAGGAGCATGGAGAACAAAATGGCAAAGAGGGTTGTTGCAAGGACACAACCCTGCTTCACTCCACTTCTGAGTCTCTCATGTTGCGTCGTTGAAGCACACTGTGCTTGAGTGTTCTGGTGAAACGATGTGATGACAGCGAGCAATCGAGAGGGCATCCGACCTTCTTCAGGAGCTTGAAGAGTCCGCATATATATATATATATATATATATATATATATATATATATATATATATATATATATATATATATATATAGAGAGAGAGAGAGAGAGAGAGAGAGAGAGAGAGAGAGAGAGAGAGAGAGAGAGAGAGAGATCAGTCTACACAAAGGAATTATAATTTGCTTTTGTTTGAATAGTATAGTATTGCAAATTATTTACCTTTCTCCTCGTTATAGCTAAATTTATGCAGCATACACGGTACTAATGGTAAAAAATGGAAACCAGCCTGGAAAATGGGTAAATATTTAAAATAGTATATATGGGTTTGGGTGGCAAGGATTGGTTAATATTAAAGATTTGTTGAATTTTAGTTTGATAATTGCTTTTTGTTTTTCCTGAAAGTAATTTAGAAATTTTTCCTGATATTCCAGTACAAAGATTTTCTAAATCCATACGTTTATTAACGTTTTACTTTCAGATGATGGAAAAATGACTATGTTTAAAATCTCTATTATGGTGAATGAAGAGTGGTCTAAGAAAGCTTGGTTCACCTGTTCTGACTCATTTTACCCTCATTTGCTGGTAACATGTTGCCGTCACTTGCATTTTACAAAGTATACAAGTTTTATCAAAGCCAAGTACAGTCCGCCCAGAGCAACAAAAATTCTTAATGTCCATTAATTGTTCGTCTGTGTACAAAATTACACAAGGGGTTTACCACTGGTCCTGATAACTGATCGTACAAGCAAGTTATTTTCAGTTACCAAATTTTCGAGATGTCCGATTTGGTCAGCTTAGTGTCCTAGAGCTATTTTGTCGATTTCATTACATATAATTGATTGAATTGCTTGTGTGTTATTTATAAAATTCTTTTTATTTTATTTTTGTTTCATTACATTTTATTGTAATATTTATTTTTATGGTATACGATAATTTGTTTAAAGTTTATATATTTAATTTAATTATACACGGTACTAATGGTAAAACAATTTAAGCTTTATTTAAATGTTTGTATAGAAAGCAAAACATTATAAGTGTTATGTTTAGCTCACTCTTGTTCAAATAGTTTGCAAATATCGAGTGATAACGATTAGTTATTTCCAAGGTCAACTCTGCCAAATTGTTACCCATGTGTTTTTGTAAATGATTGGTTCTTAATTGTGGCTACTTTGGTGTACCTGATAAATGCCTTGTAGTAAGTAACAGTAGTATAGGGAAATGAGAATTTCAGCCCACTTTATTTTTTTACCCTCCAAACAAGTATAAATTATAGTCCTAAATTATCCCATAGGGAAATGAGGGTTTTAGCCCACTTTATTTTTTTTACCCTCCAAACAAGTATAAATTAAATGAGGGTTTTAACTCACTTTTTTGACCCTCCAAACAAGTATAAATTATAGTTCTAAATTATCCTCCCACTCCCTCATAGGGAAATGAGGGTTTCAGCCCACTTTATTTTTTTACCCTCCAAACAAGTATAAATTATAGTCCTAAATTATCCCATAGGGAAATGAGGGTTTTAGCCCACTTTATTTTTTTATCCTCCAAACAAGTATAAATTAAATGAGGGTTTTAACTCACTTTTTTTACCCTCCAAACAAGTATAAATTATAGTTCTAAATTATCCCCCCACTCCCTCATAGGGAAATGAGGGTTTCGGCCCAATTTATTTTTTTACCATCCAAACAAGTATAAATTATAGTCCTAAATTATCCCATAGGGAAATGAGGGTTCTAGCCCACTTTATATTTTTACCCTCCAAACAAGTATAAATTAAATGAGGGTTTTAACTCACTTTTTTTACCCTCCAAACAAGTATAAATTATATTTCTAAATTATCCCCCCACTCCCTCATAGGGAAATGAGGGTTTTAGCCCACTTTATTTTTTTACCCTCCAAACAAGTATAAATTAAATGAGGGTTTTAACTCACTTTTTTTACCCTCCAAACAAGTATAAATTATAGTTCTAAATTATCCCCCCACTCCCTCATAGGGAAATGAGGGTTTCAGCCCACTTTATTTTTTTACCATCCAAACAAGTATAAATTATAGTCCTAAATTATCCCATAGGGAAATGAGGGTTTTAGCCCACTTTATTTTTTTACCCTCCAAACAAGTATAAATTAAATGAGGGGTTTAACTCACTTTTTTTACCCTCCAAACAAGTATAAATTATAGTTCTAAATTATCCCCCCACTCCCTCATAGGGAAATGAGGGTTTTAGCCCACATTTTTTTTTACCCTCCAAACAAGTATAAATTATAGTCCTAAATTATCCCCCACCTCATAGGAAAATGAGGGTTTTAGCTCACTTTATTTTTTTACCCTCCAAACAAGTATTAATTAACTGAGGGTTTTAACTCACTTTTTTTACCCTCCAAACAAGTATAAATTATAGTTCTAAATTATCCCCCCCCACTCCCTCATAGGGAAATGAGGGTTTTAGCCCACTTTTTTTTTACCCTCCAAACAAGTATAAATTAAATGAGGGTTTCCAAAATAGGGAAATGAGGGTTTTGGCCCACCACCACCCTCCCACACCTATTAGAACGTTTCAGTTAACAAGGTGGAAATTAAACTAGCATTAGAATGAAAATGATATTATTTTATATCTCGTTACCAATGATTTATGTTTCAACTGTTGATATTAAAAATATTTCATTATCACGATTATAGATACTAAATTTTACTTTTCCGCTCACGCAGCGACGGGACTCAAACAAATCTTTTTTTCTGGTTTGTTCAGAGGATATTTTTTGTCGATAAAATACACCTTTGACCGATCGAGATCAATTGTGAGTTTAGTATATTTTTGTTGGCTAATGGGGCTGTGAAAGTTTTTAAATTCCGCTAGCAACTTTTGATACAATTGTTCGAGATAATTGAAATACTCGCTGTTATCAGATCTGATGAGCGAAAGTTTTAACTTGTCATGTGTTCCATTAAAACATATACCTGATGTTTCATTATTAAATTCAACTGTCGATTGTTTACCGTCCATCATTAAATATTTAATGTTACTATTGTAGCTATTTGTCATTATCAAATTTTCAAACATTATTTTTTAAGTTTAGATAAAATTTCAGTTGGAAAAGATAATGTCGAGTATAGATCTATCATCATGACAATACCCAAAGGCAAATGTGTCTACCCCATTTTCACAATAGCGTTTGTCATCAAAATTATACAATCCACGTTTGATAATAACATCTGTTTCGAGCTTATGATGATTAGTTCGAATTGCCATAGCTCTCATAAAACTAACACCACCATCAAGCGCATACCTATAGTCATCAAATTTCATAAACTTTTTAACAAAATTACGAGGCAGACCTTTTGCTTTTTTCGTTATTTTATTATTGTCTAACAATACGGCATACATTTTGCTGCGTAATCCGATAAAATATTTGATAGCGCTCGAGTTCATTTCATCTTTAAACTTACCAATAACCTTTTTATTTGTGTCGTCATGAAATTTACTGTCACGTGGATAATCGGAAAGATCAAACAGATGTCGATTATTGTACATGTCCTGATAGATGTCCTCGCATTCGATTTCATATACGAGCGAATCAGTATCAGTAAACAATAATCTACTAGCCGACCACTGATTTTTAACAAAATTATAATGAAAATCATACATCAGCCACTTTGATAAATCTAACACGGCAGCTCCAACATAGATTGGCTTGTTTAGTTTTAGATTTACTTTTCTTCTTTGTATCGCAACAAGATTTTCATTAAATATTTTCATGCTCACAAAATCATCGTCTGACACAAGTTTGTTTCTGCGATTGACATCATTAACTATTTCAATATTTACACGTTTCCTAATATTCTCCATCGTCTTACCAAAAACGGAATTGTTCATCAGTTTAAAAAAAGTTTTTCTCAAACTCTGTTTTCGCTGCAGCTCTTCTTGAAGTGTTTGAGTTAATATAACCTCTCATCCACGGCGACTGATTAAATTTTAGTACACGATGAACTTTTCTTTAAAAAAGGCCCAGAAAAAAAACTGTTTTTTTAAAAACCCTTTGAAATTGCAAAACGAAATTTTTTTTTTAAATTTAATTTTTGGGTTTTACTGGGTTTTTGACCATGGAATTTTCCCCCGGGTTTTGTTAAAACCCGCTTGTTTTCTTTTAAAACCCAAACTTTTAATCAATAACCATGGGTTTCCCGAACAGAAAGGGAAATTTCCGTTATGAAATTTTGTGTACGAATTTGGATAATCAAATACTTAAAGGGAAATAGGAAACTTTTTTCGGGAAACCCTTTTTTTTTTTCTCCGTTAAAAAACGATCAGCCGTGCCCCCAATTTAAAAACCCAAAACAATTGGTTTGGTTCTGCCTTCGAAAAACCTTTTAAAGTTTAATTACAACTAGAAAATTTTTATGATTTCCCAAAGGGGAAGGCTGGGTTTTTTCCTTTTAAAAATTTTTGTTGTTTGCTTCAGCATTTTTCTTGGGAATAACGCTAATCCCGCCTCGGAACCTTTTTTCAAAATTTGAAATACCCACGTCTTTTCGTAATTCTCCCCCTTAAATTACAAAAATTTTTAGAAAAGCATCCCTTGAAAACCCAGGGGCAGAAAAATTCCAGCAAGGATTTTTTCCATATTTATTATAAATAAATTCACAAAAAATTTAAAAAAAAATTTTTGTAGAAATTAACATTTTTTTCCATTTTTAAAAAAATATAAATCATAAAAATTTAAAAAAAGTCCCCAAAAACCAAATTTTTAAAATTTCTTGGGCTTTTACCTGAAACTCGTCATCGGTTTTTTTTTCTTTTTTAAGTTGTGAGAAATTTTTTTTGTTTTTGCTGGGAAAGTGTTTCATAAAATTTTTCCTCCAGTCGTCGAGGTATTTTATGGAAAAGGGGAACCCCTTTTTTTAAAGGTTTTGTAGTTTAAAAATTTATTAAAAAAAAACAGTCTCTTAGGTTATAAAATTTATTTAAAACCCCTTTCACTAACTCTTTTAACGAGGCTCCCAAAATCGGGGGTTAAATTTAAAACCCGCAATTTCCCTAGCGAAAATTGACATTTTACTTTTAAAAATTTTTTTGGGGAGCATTTGGGGGCCTTTTATCGATTTTTAAAGACGGTTTAAAAATACCCAGGTTCACCAAAATTTTCCCTTATAGGGTATCTTATCCTCAAAAATTTGGGTTAAAGAAAAAACCAAAATTTAAAATCGGGCATGAATTTTAAATTAAATGCTTATGAGGGGCCCCCCGGTTTAATGCCCAGTAAAATTTGGCAATGGTTTTTTTTTTTTTGTCTCGTCAAAAGCTTTTTCCCCAAATGGGGGACAAATTTTTGCTTGCTCGTGATCGGATTTTTGTTGAGGTTTTAATTTTAACATTGGGTTTTTTTTTCAAAACGAAAAAGTAATATTTTCAATTCCCTTTAATCAACTTTTTGGGGAACCCAGATAGGGGATTTTTTCCCACGAAAATTTTGGGTTTGGGTTTTTTGAAAACCCTAGGAATGTCAAAAAAAACTACCTTGTACGTCCCCCCCACGAAACTGATTTTAAAATTTTTTTTTGTCTCGATTGTTTTGGATTTTTTCTACCCCAGAAAGGTTTGGAAGTAAACACTAAAAAACCCGGTTATAACGAAAGGAATTTTTTTTTTTTGTGTTAAAAAGGACAAAACGGGTTAACACCACTTTTTTTTAGAGGGGCATTGTTTTTTTCTTTGACTCATAAAAGTACTGAAAATTTTTTTGAAATTTTTTAAATTTTTTGTAAAACCCCATGCAAGCACCCGGTAAAAAGAATTTTTTGGTTCTTTTTTTTAATTTTTACTTTTTCCCAAAATAGCCCGGGTTAAATTTTTTTTAAATCCAAAAGAAATGATTTTTAAAAAAACATTTTAAATTTTATAGTGGTTTTGTAAAACCCTTTTTTCGGGAAATAAAATTCGGGTATACTTTCCTTTTTTTTCATTTTGTGGGGGAAAAACTTTAAATTTTTAAACATTTTTTTTGCATTTCAAATTTTGGTATTTGATTTTTTCCCACGGGAAATTTAATTTCCCCTTTAAAAATTTAAAATTGGGGGCCCACGGGGTTGATTTTAATTTTCAACGCGATCAGCGTGTTTTTTGCGGGAAATAGTCCCGGAAAGAAAACCCCTTTGGGAAAACCCATTTGGTTCTCTACTTTTTGATGTTTTTCAAACTTCTTTTATTTTTTAAAATTTTTGGGGGGCAGGTGGGATGTATAAAATTTTCCCTCGAAAAACATTTATTACATCGTGTGAAAAATTTTTCCTTTGTTCATTTCAAATTTTCCAACCCAAAATTTATTGAGGAATTCCTCTTTTTTTTCCAGATTTTTTGGGTTTGTTTTTCTAATTATGATAACGATCACCCCCAAAGCCAAAAAAAGTTTAAATTTTGGGTTTTCAAAAAAAGGTTTGAAATTTCCCTTGTTAGTTAATTTTTCCCGTTTTTTAACTAATTTTGAAAATTAACATAAATATTGAAACAATAATCAAATTAATTTTATTTTTTTTCGAGTTTCCTTTTTAAACGTTTTCTGTATTTGGGGGTTTAAGGAAATTTTGGTTGCGGGAAAATTTTACTAAAACTATTTGATTATAAAATTGAAAAACTTTTTTTCCCAAAAACCCTGCAAAAGCAGTCGTTTTTTTATAAGGTTCTACCAAAAGGTTTTTTACCCTATATCACGCATTTTTAAAAATTATTTTTACTATTTTGAAAATTTTCTAATGGATTTTTTCTCACAGGGCCCCTTTGCCCCTAAAAAATAAAATTAAAGATAAAAAAAATTTCTCCTATAATATGAAAGCAAATCTAAAAAACCCACATGTGAGAAAGAAGCAAATAAAATTTCCCCCCAAAATTAAAAACTTTATTCCACTCCCGTTTTCCCGCTAAAAACCCTTTAAAAGTTTTTAAAAAAAGCCTATTAATTTTTGACAGTAAATTGAAAGCGCAAATGAGAAAGGGAGTTTTTCTGTTCCCCCAAAGTATAACTTTTTCGCTCTTTAAATTTTTTTGGTTGGGGTTTTTTAAAAATCAAAACTATTTTTACCTGTTGGCAAAAAAAAAGTCACGGGTTTTTTAGGATTGTGAAAAAGGAGATAATGCCTGGTTTTTTTGCAATTTTTAGAAAAAAATTTTATTTACACATTGTTTTTCGGATGATTTTCCCAGGGGGGCCCGCGTTTTATGTCATGTAAACGAAAAAGTCACGGAGACAACATTGAAAAATTACCCTTTTGAAGTGATTTTCCACCCAACTTTCCGGGTATTTGATTTTTTACGGGGGAAAAACGTTTCGCGGTTTTTTAGAAAAAGAAAAACAAAAAAAGTTTGGTTAGGGAAAAAAATTATGGGATATACCCGGGAAAACTGTTAGGGAACAGGGGCCAAAAATCAAGTTAATTTTTAAGGGTTCATCGTTTTTTTTAGGGAGGTGTTCAACAGTTTTTTCCCCTTTGGGTCTTTTTATTAATAACATAAAATAACGAAAAGGGACGGGCAATCGTTTGGGGAAAATTTTGAAAAATTTTAACCCAACGGGAAAAAAGGGTTAAAAAAAGGGGACGGGGTGGTGGTTTTAATTTTTTAGATGCCCGGAAAAACCCTGTTTTTTTAAAAAAACCCGAAAGGATGGGGAAAAGTTTAAAATTAAAAAACGTTTTTCGCTGCGGCGAAAATTTTAGGGGGTAAATCCCCCCCATTTCAAAAAAATTATGTATTTTATGGGAAATAAAAATCAATTTTTTTCCAAGCAATTTTACGATGTTTGGATTTTTTATTTTTTGAGAAAAATAATATTTTGTAATTCAGTTTTTTTTCAACCCAATGATGAGCAAAGGCTAGGGTTTCATCGTGATTTTTTTTTTAGCTTTGGGTATGCACTTTTTTTAAATTTTTTTTTTTTTTCTGTTTCTTTTAAAGCATTTTTTAAGGAGAATCCCCTTGCATTCAATAACTTTCCAACACTAAAACCCAAAAAAAATTTTTTTCCCGCTTCGGCAAAGTTCGTTTTTAATTTATATATTAACTTTTTGGGGATTTTTTATCTCTCGGGTCATCTTATAAAAATTAAAATTAGATAAAAATATATTATAATAATGGACTTAAATAAAACGACCCCTTTGGTTTAATCCCAAAGAAGTTTCCCAAGCGTTAAGGTGGTCGCGATAAAGGTCGCCACGAAAAGGTTCGTCAGTGATGAGGTAACATTATCAAAAGTTTTTATGGCCAAATATTTGGGCTTTTTTAATAAAAAGATGAAAATTTTATATAAAGCGAATTGATGATGATGGTTAAAATGGTCCTTTTGGGGGGGGACAGATAAAATTTTACGAATAAAAAAAACCCTAAAGAAAATGTAAAGGGTATCACTTGCAAAAAAATAAAATTAAAATTTTTTAAATTTTTTTCCCTTTTTCCCCGAACAAAAACGGGTTTTGGAAGCAAAAAAAAACCCTTTTTTAAAACATCAAAATTCCGGGCCCGAAAAAAAAAATTTTTCAAAATTGGGGTTTCAAATTTGTAAAGGGTTTTTTAAATCTAATGCGTCTTGACATCGTAAGCAGTATCTAATTTCGTTTGAAAACCCCAGTAAAATGAAAAAATTGTCAGACAAAAGGTATGGGGGGAAATTTATAATGCTTTATTTTTTTTTTTTGGGTTTTTGGGAAACCCAACGGGAAAAAATTTTTCGTTTTCCCCACGCCTTTGGATTTAATTTTTTTTTCCCCTTTTTTCTAATCTTTTTTTCAAAAAAGGGAAAAATTTCCTGGCATTTTTTTCTGTGGGTTCTTGTTCTTTTAAAAACTCCCTTATGATAGGTTCCTCTGTCAGATCTTTTAAAGGGCTTACTTTAAAGGGGTATTAAAGAAATTTCCTTTTATAAATTACAAAAAACCTTTTCGCCCCCGGGTTTTGGATTTAATTTCCCTTTTGCAAAAACCTTTTTTGTCAAAAAAATTTCTAATTTTTTTCCCCAAACCCTTTTAAATTTATTTTTTGGGGTTTTACTTTTTTCCCATTTGTAATATTGGTTTTTTAATTACCCTTATTAGGTACTTTATAAAAGGTTCGATGTTTTGTGTTATTATATTCCCAAAGGATTTAAAGGAAAGGGGTTATCGTGTACCTTTGGTGTTTTTTGCGGGTCATATGGGTTTTTGTAATTTCTCGTTTTTGCGTGCGATTTTAAACTCTCAACAAAAAGCTTTTACCCTCGTTTGCTGGGAACCAATTTTTTTTTTATTATTTGTTCTAGAAATGGGTCAAATTTTTTTTTTAAAAAAACCCTTTTGATCCGTGGGTCGTTCCCGATTTTATTTGGGTTTTTTTTTTTTTTATTAAAAGGGTTTTTATTTGTTTTAAAAGCTTAGTCAATTTAAATCCCCCGTTTATTTGAAAAAAGGTACCGAAAAACGTATTTTCCCAAAAAACATCTTTACATTAAAAAAAAACCCCTTTTTGGAGGAACCCTCAGCGCCAAAGTTTAAAATTTTAGCTAATGGAAAACATCCCCCAATCTTTGCCCAGAAACCAAACTTCACCATTGCGACAAAATTGACGTCGGGGGGAACTTTTTTTTTTTGGTCTGTGCAAGGGTCGGGTTTCAAGATCCCTTGTATACCCTTTTTTTCCCCCGGGGAAAGGGCTCCCCCGATCCAAAAATTTATATTTTGCTTATCATTTTCCCCGAACAAATTTTTTATCAAAAAGTTCTCGTAGATTTTGGCTCCCTATTTACGTAATTTGCTAAAAATTTCTTTTTTCCCAAAACTGCTTTCGAGTTTTATGATCCCCCGGGTAACAGTTTCTGACGCCCATCGCTATTGGATCCCTTTTTTTAAATTTTTAAGGCTTTTGACCCGGCCCCTTTGGGGTCCCTTTTATTGGGTTTTGATCTAGGGGATTGTTTTTGGTCCCGTTTACCCATGACCTGGGAATTTTCCCCCCTTTTTTGGGGTTTTTGGGAATTTTCAATAATTTTATGTTTACTAAAACCTGACCCCATTTTTTTTCTCGTTGTTACAACCCTTTTTCAGTAGGGAAAAATTTTTTTTTTTGTTCAAAGACAAAAACTCGTTTAGGGAAACCCCGTTGCAAATCATTTTTTTATTTTTTTCGTTTGACTAAAATATTTTTTGGGTGGGAAAATCCCAGCGAATTTTTCGCCTTTACGACAATTTTCGGGTTTTGGGCGGCTAGAGACGTTTTTCTTTAAAAAAATTTTTCTTTTTCCGTTGATCCACAAAAAATTTTTTAATATTTTTTCCCGTTTTTTTTTGTTTTTTTTTTTTTTTTGGTTTTTTCATTTAAAATTTTCGGGGTTTTTGTTCTACACTTTAAGGGGCAGATGTTGACTTTTTTATATTTTTAAAATTTAGATAAAATTAATTTGGGAATTCATCATTAGCGTGAGAAGGTTTCTTGTCAAACTGGGAAAAATTTAAAATTTTTAAAAAAAAAGATTTCTGCTCATCTGTTGGGTAACCCTTTACAAAAAAATATCCCCAAAACAGACGTTCCAACAGGGTTTGGGGTTTTTTTTGATGGGAAAAATATATTTTTTTTAAATTTTTTGTTTTTTATACTTTTTTTTTTACTTTTTTGGGGGGAAATCCAAAAAGAGTCAAAATTTAATTTTTTTTATAAAATGCTAACCCCAATTTCGTGCCGGGTTTTCCCTCGTTAAAAATTTTGGGATATTAATAAAAACACAAAATTTTCCGTTATTGGGGATTTTTTTGCTGCGAAACATCTTTAGAAAAAAACCCGTGAAATCCAGGAACCGCTTTTAACTTATTTAAAGTTTTCAAAATTTTCCTTTAAAAGGGGGGTGTGTTCCTTTGGTTAAAAGTTTAGGAAAACGTCCCCTCCTAAAAAAATTTTGGGGAGCAGGGCTTTTCCCCCTAGTTTCCCCCAAAAATGGGGCGTTTGGAAAAACCCCCCATTTTTTTGTTTGAAATTTCTTTTTCATTTTTCAATTTTTGGGGTTTGGGGATTTTGGGTTTTTTTTTGTTTTTCTTTTTTTGTTGGCGATTTTTTTTTTTTTGTGGCAATTTTTAATATATCATTTTTCATAAAAATTTTCAATTTTTTTTTTTCCCCTTCCCGAATGATTTTTTTACCCTTTACTGCTTTTTCCCTTTTCGCCAGATTTTTTGCTCCGGACGCTGCTGCTTTTTTCCCCTTTTTGCTAAGACGGGGAAAAATTTTAGGTTTTATTGTTTTAGGAAAATGATAATGGGCCCGGGCCCAAAAAAACCACCTTTTTACCCCCCAATATAAATTTTCAATCCCCTTTCATTTGTGCAGACTCAAAATTTAAAAAAAAAAGTTTTTTTTCGATATTAAATTTTTTAAAATTGTTTTTTTTTTTAGCAAAATTTTTTTTTTTTTAAAAAAAACCATTGAAAAAATTTTGGATTGATTTTTAATTTATTCAAAGTTCTCGCTTTGCAATTTGGAAACTACTAAAATTTTTTTTTTTTGGCCCTCGGTTAAAATCTTTTTTACAAATATTTTGCCCTTTTATATAAAAAACTGTAGATTAAAATTTTAAAATGTCATTTTACCCCCAATAGAATCTACCGTGTTTAAAAATATCAATTTTTCAAATTAATTTGGGATACGGAAAACGGCGCTACTAGAACCGCCCCAAAGTGAAAGGCAAATTTTAAAATTTTCCCCTTTTGTGGGCTCAAATTCGCTCGTTATTTTTTAAAAAACAAAAATTTAAATTAGGTAAAGGGTACGGGAAAATTTCCCCTTTTGATTTTGGGGTTCCATTTCCCAAAATCTTTTATATTTTTTGTAAATTTTTCGGGCAAGCGGTAATTTACGGTCGAGAAATTTTTTTTTTAACGGTTTATCAGCAAAATTACACTCGATTTGCTCCCTTTTGGATATTGTTTTTAATTTTTAAACAGGTATATTCGTTAAAACAGCTTTGGGCAAAAAATTGCATTAAATTTTTTTGTTTGGGTTAAATTTGTCGGGGATGCTGTTTAAATCGGGAAAAAAAATTTTTTCTGGCAGTTTTTCGCTTGGTTTTTGTTTTGGGCCCCCCCCCACGGTTTGTCAGTAGTATTTGGAAAACCCCTGTTGATATATTTTTTTGTGCTTTAAAAAAAATTTGGTTTTTTATGTTATCAAGCGTTTTTTTTGTTCTGAAATTTTTTTGTCGGGCGGTGTTATTTTCCCCTTTTGGGATCCACAAAACAAGTTTGTTTATGAAAAATGTACATCAGCCCCCGAAACTAAAAAACAAAACGTTTTGTTTAAATCGATTTAAAAAAAGCGAAAGTTTTACTCCCGAAATACCTTTATCATGAAAAGCGGGAAAAAACCCAAAATCTTTCCTTTGTTTAAAAACATCATTGTAATTTGGTGATCCTGGCCCAAATTTTTTTTCGGGCCCAGCAAAAAACCCTTTGTTATAACGTGGATTTCTCACGTTAAGAGTGTTTTAAGAAGAAATTTAAAATTAAAAGTAAACCCTTTGGCCCTCTGCAGTGGGGGTGTTTTTATTTAGATTTTTAAAAAAGGCGTAAGGAAACTCTTGTAGGTTTTGTTTTGCAGCTGCCCCCTGGTGGCGACAAAAAAAAATTTTGCGCGTCTGCTTAGCAAAGAGAAAATTTCCCCAAAAAAACAGCATTTTCATCGCATTAGGGGCCCCCCTTTTACTTTTTGCAAAATCTTTTAAAAAATTTTCCCCGGGTTTATTCAGATATACAGCGTCCGTAACTTTTTAAAACCAAAATCTATTGTTGCAGTTGGGTCTTTGAGTTAAACACTGTAACCCAAAAACATATTTTAAAAAAAATTTTTCTTGGGAATTTTTGTTTTCCCGAAATTTTTTTTTAGTTTGATTTTGGGTAGTTGATATCTTTTGAAAATTTTGAAATAAAATCCCGGGCCCTTAATTTTTTAAGGAAACACTTCTGCTCCAAAATGCCAAAATTTCAAAACAGGTGGATTGGCTACTGTCATAAACTGCCACGGAAATTTTTAAAAATTGCTTATGTTTGGGGGTAGAAAAACTTCCCTTGTTTTCTGGGTTGTTTAAAAGGGTTTTGATCCAAACTTTTTTTGGGTTTGTTGGGAAATTTTAAACCCAAAGGGAAATCAAAAAAAACTTTAAAAAATTTTGTCACATCATGTCGATGTCTTTTGTTTCTGTTAAATCGAGTAATTTTTTAAAAGGGCATTTTTTTTTTTTTAGATTATATTAAAAAAAATTTTTTTTGGGGGCATTTTTTCTTTTTGTTTTCAATTTTTGTAAGTTTTGCTTGCCCCTTTTTGGTATTAAATGTTTTTTTTGTTGTTTTTTATCATAGCTCACTCGGTTTTTTTTTTGTTGGAAACGAATTTTTGGATAAAAAATTTTTTTATTTTCAAGGGTTTTCAAATGGTGGATCACCTTTTATTTTTTAGTTAAAATTTTTTGGCCCCCCGTTTCCCCAAACGGCAGTGCAGCCCCAGTTGGGAAAAGTTTTTTCCGCGCAAAGGGAATTTTGGGGGGAACTTTACTTGCTAAACCGGGGTTTTTCCAAAAAATTTTTGGAACTTTTTCCAAAAAAATCCTCCTACTATTTTCTTCGATAAAAATTTTTTTTTTTTGTTTCATTATATTTTTATGTTGCATAAAATTTTTTCTTTTTTTCTCGCGTTTGATGTAAATAATAAGTTAAACTTAAATTTTTAAAAAAATTTAAACTGTTTTCCTGATTATCTGTCAATTTTCATTTTTTACTTTGATATTTGATCTTCCCAAGTTTAAAGGAAAAATTTTTTTAATTGTCGTTTGGGGTTTTTTTGAAAGAGGGAAAACCTGGTGGGAAATTTGGTGGAAAAAACTGTAAATCGTTTGACCTTTTTTACCTTTTTATTATAAGAGCCAGAAGGGAAAAGGGGCCAAATTTTCTAATTTTTGTATTTTTCTTTTGTTTATTTTGCTGGGATTTTTTTGTCATATGTTTTTTAGGCTGATCAAATTTCGGGGTATGTTTTTTCAGTTTAAATCCCAAACAGTTGTGAATACTTTTTTTTCTTGGGTTTTAAGATTTTATTTTTATATTTTTCAAAAATTAAACCTAGTTGCAAAGTTTTTATTTTTGTGCCATTTCAAAAATTATCAGGCCCCAACCCCAGTTTTGTGATGAGCTCTTTGTTTTCCTTGTTTTTGGTAGTTAAAATTATAAACTCCTTGTGGAATTTTTTAAAATTTTTTTTTAGATATTGAGTATTGTAAAAGGTTTAAAAAACTGCTTTTTTATCGGGTTAAAAATCAGTTTTCAAAGTTAAGTATAGCTTTCCGGGAGGTACAAGAAATTAATTTCCCAAATTTTCATATTTTTTTGTAGGGTCTATTTTGATTGGTGGAATATTAAATTTTTGAAAAAAATTTTCGCTTCTATCGCCCGCTACTAGAGTTTAGTAATAATTCCTTGTTTGCATTCCCTTTAAAAATTTTTTTCATTTTTTCTTTAAATTTAAATTTGCCCGGGGGGAAAATTTCCCTATTCGTCAGGTTTTAAAAATTCCCCCTCGATCTTAGATGATTAAATATGGGCAATTTATTTTAAACAAATTAAACACTAAATTTCCGCTTCCTTTGACGATATTAAAAAAAAATTTTTACCCCATCATTTCAGTATTTGAAATAAATATTTTTACACCGTTCCTTTTTTCTTACTTTTACTTTTTTTTTATCAAGATTTTCAAAAGTTAAAAAAAATTCCTTTTAAAAATCCCCCACACCAAAAAGGGTTTTTTCTTTATATTTTTTGCTGTTTTTTAAAAATTGGGGAGCAAGAAAGTTTTTTTATTTATCAAAAAAGGGAAGATTTCATCAATTTTTGTACCGGTTTAATTTTTAAATTTTTGCAGCAGCTTCGTTCTTTAAAATTACATTTAAATTTTTCGATTAAGTTGATATTCTGGAAAAAAATCCCCCCTTTCTTTATTTTTTAATATCCCTTTTATTTTTTTTGTTTAAAAAATCATCATTTTCCTACCTTTTAATTCAAATTTTCTTTTTTTGGAAAAAAAAAATCTTTGAAACTCCAACTTTCCCTTAAACTTTTAGGAAGGGTCACCCATTTTTTGTTTCTCCCACTGATTTTCTTTTATGTTCCCCGAAAAAAAAGTTAAAATTTTTTGTTTTTCCTTGCGTTGTTCTTGCTAATTTTGTTTAAAATTTCCCCGCGGGGTTGTTTTTCAATCGATCTGTTTAAACTTTTAGCCGCCCCGGGGTCAGCATATTTGCTTTTTTAGTGCCCAAATTTTGTTTTCCCTTTTTCAAAAGATTAGTAACAAGTTTTGGGAGGCCGGGTGCTTCCCGGGTTTTTCTCTAACAAAATTTCCCAAAAAAAACCCTTTTTCCGGGGTTTGGTTTAAATTCTTTTTCTGACAGTGGGTTTAGTTTTCAGGTGTTTACCCAATAATTTTTCCCGTAACGGTTTAAAATTTTTTTGTGTTGCTTTTGTAGAAATTCTTGCCCCGTCGTGTTCTTGTTTCTTTTTTCTTAAAGTGATGCCTGAATTTGAGAAGTTTTTTAGTTTTTTTTATGTTTTTTGGGCTGGAAACTTACTCGTTTGCCATTATTTTAAAAAAAAAAATTTTATAAATTTTAAAACGCTTTACTGTAATTAAAAAGGGGAATACAAAGCGAAAATTTTAGTTGGGTCATTTTGTTAAAAATTTTTCAAACAAGAAAAAAATTAAATTTTTTTTTGTTTGCAATTTTCGGTAAAGTTCCCAAAAAAACTTATTTTTGTCCCCCGCCACGCAATTTCTCGCTTGCAAAATTTTTTTAAAAGTCAAAATTAAACCCGTCCTGGAAATAAAATAAAATAAAAAACCCGTATTTCCTAATTTTAAAACCCCCGTCAAAAATTATAAAATCCTTGGGGCCGGAAGGGTAAACGATTTTTCATGGTTTTTTTGTGACGTGAGGGAAAAATGATCCCTTTTTTTATTTTTTTTTCCATGTTATTTTTTTGGAATTTTCTTCCCAAAAAATAATTCTTTTTGTTCTTTTGCATCAAGGGTTGGGTTTAAATGGAATAAGGGTCTTTGGTTTCCTAATTATAAAAAAAAACTTCACCGCTTTAAGATCATCACGAAGCTTGTTATTTTTAAAATTTGGGTTAATAACTCCCTTTTTTATCTTGTGTTTGGGTTTATTTTGGTAAATATAAAAAAATGTTGTAGTTAAAATTTTTCAACCCAAGGGAAATAAAAAAATTATAAGCAAAATTTGTTTTTTCCCCCATTTCCCGTTGGCCCAAAAATAAGGGAAAGGGCAATCAGGGTTTATTGTTTTTGTTTTTTCTTCACTGGGCTTCCCCTGTAATTTAAAAATTTAAAACGATTTTTCCAATTTTTTATAAAATTAAAATTTTTGTTTATAAAAATTTTTCTAGGACAGTAAATAAGAGTTAATATACAAAATTTGGAAAAAAATATCAAAATTTATCCAAAAAGGTTCCAAGGTGGGCTTATTCCAAAAAGGGAAATCTTTATCGTCAAAATTTAAAACATTTAATTTTTTAAATTTTTTCCGTGTTGAACCAGGGTGAAGTTTGTTCATTTTTCAAAAAAAAAAAGGGGGGGGGGGGATTAAAAAACGAGTGATGTAAAAAAATGAAAAATAGTTGTTTTTAATTCCAAAAGCCCGGGGTTTGATAAAAATCATAACTTTTTTTAAAATTTAAAAGGGAAAATTTTCAAGATTTGGTAGGTTTTGTAAATGATTTTGTTAAAAAAAGCTGGGGTTTTTTTAATGGGGAAAATTATTATGAACCGAACAAGATTTTGTTTTGGTTTCCCAAAATTAAAAGAGGGGCGCTGTAAAAAAAGGAAAAATTTTTTCAAAAGATCAGGGCGTTCCAATCAAAAATGAAAATTAAAAAGCGTCAAAAAAAGGGAATTTTTTTGGTATTGTGAAAATGTTTTTTTAAATTTCGCAGAAAAAATAAAAAAACACTTAAAAAAAGGGAAATTTTTTTGGGAAAAAAATCAAATGTTGGGAAATTTCAATCGTAATATTAATACAAAAATTTAAAGGTTTTTAACAAAAAAATCAATGATAAAATTTTTGTGGGGAAAATTTTTAAAATTGTTTAGAAAAAGAAGGTTTGGTTTAAAAATTTTCACAAAAAAGATTAAAAATATTTTTGGGTTTTTTTTTGTTACTGGGTTTACTAGGTGGGGCACCCAAAAAAAAATTTATCAAATATTAAATTTCAGAAGTTTTCCGGGGTTTTATTGATTGTCAGGCTTTTCGTTTCAAAAATTTTTCAATATTCCAAATATCTATTTTTGTATCCAAATGGTGACTATCTGGGTATTATCTGTAATAAAAAACAAAAAAAAGAGAAAAATTTTAAATTGAACCAGTTGAAAAAACTTTTAAAATTTGCAATTTTTTCTGGTGTTTGGAATTTATAGTGAAAAAACCAGCTTTTTATAGATTAAAAAACAAGGACTATGTGAAAATAAAATTATATTTAAAAAATTAGGGAGTTGATTTCAATCAATTTCAAAAAATTTTTCCAAAAACAAAATTTTTGACGAATTAAAAATAATACTATAAATATTATCATAAAAAAACTTTGGTGCGTTGGGGGAAAAAAGTTTCAAAATTTAAAAAGAAACCTTGAGTAATAAACTTATTCCCTTTTTAAAGGGCCCGTTTTGGGATAAAATTTTAAGTGGGGGTTTTATTTAAAACTTTTTTTTTAATTTATACCCTATTGGTGTTTCCTTACAGGGGTGTTAAAAAAAAGAACCCAAGGGCTTTGATAAAAAAAGGCGGGGTTGTTTAAAAAATCAAATTAAAAACCTTTCAAAAAACTCTTGATCAGATTTGGGCTTTCCTACGAGGAGTTAAAAAATAATTTTGGATGATTTTTACGTGGGTTTTGAAATTTTTGGCAAAATGTTAAAAAGGGCATTCTAGGGAATGAGGGGGTTTTTCCAAATTTTGAAAAAAAAATTTTTAAAAAAAAAAATGGTAACGTAAAAATTTATCTAAAATTTAAAATATAAAAAAATAACTAAAATAATATCCCCTTACCTTATCATTTTCATTCTAAAGCTATTTAAATTTTTCCCCCTTGTTTAAATGGAAAAAGTTTTAAAAGGTGTGGGGGGGTGGTGGTGGGGCCAAAAAACCCTTTTTTTTCCCCATTTTTTGGGAAAACCCCAAATTTTAAATTTATATTGTTTGGGGGGGGTAAAAAAATAAAGTGGGCTACAACCCTCATTTCAATATGAGGGAGTGGGGGGGATAATTTAGAACTATAATTTATACTTGTTTGGAGGGTAAAAAAAGTGAGTTAAAACCCTCAGTTAATTTATACTTGTTTGGAGGGTAAAAAAATAAAGTGAGCTAAAACCCTCATTTCCCTATGAGGTGGGGGATAATTTAGGACTATAATTTATACTTGTTTGGAGGGTAAAAAAATAAAGTGGGCTAAAACCCTCATTTCCCTATGAGGGAGTGGGGGGATAATTTAGAACTATAATTTATACTTGTTTGGAGGGTAAAAAAAGTGAGTTAAACCCCTCATTTAATTTATACTTGTTTGGAGGGTAAAAAAATAAAGTGGGCTAAAACCCTCATTTCCCTATGGGATAATTTAGGAGTATAATTTACACTTGTTTGGAGGGTAACAAAATAAAGTGGGCTGAAACCCTCATTTCCCTATGAGGAAGTGGGGGGATAATTTAGAACTATAATTTATACTTGTTTGGAGGGTTAAAAAAAAGTGAGTTAAAACCCTAAATTTATTTTATTTATGTTTGGAGGGTAAAAAAAATAAAGTGGGCTAAAACCCTCATTTCCCTATGGGATAATTTAGGACTATAACTTATACTTGTTTGGAGGGTAAAAAAATAAAGTGGGGTGAAACTCTCATTTCCTTATGAGGGAGTGGGGGGGATAATTTAGAACTATAATTTATACTTGTTTGGAGGGTAAAAAAAGTGAGTTAAAACCCTCATTTAATTGATACTTGTTTGGAGGATAAAAAATAAAGTGGGCTAAAACCCTCATTTCCCTATGGGATAATTTAGGACTATAATTTATACTTGTTTGGAGGGTAAAAAAATAAAGTGGGCTGAAACCCTCATTTCCCTATGAGGGAGTGGGGGGATAATTTAGAACTATAATTTATACTTGTTTGGAGGGTAAAAAAAGTGAGTTAAAACCCTCATTTAATTTATACTTGTTTGGAGGGTAAAAAAAATAAAGTGGGCTAAAACCCTCATTTCCCTATGGGATAATTTAGGACTATAATTTATACTTGTTTGGAGGGTAAAAAAAATAAAGTGGGCTGAAACCCTCATTTCCCTATACTACTGTAACCACGTGACGTATTGCGTGATATAAAATTGTGTTTAAGGCTAACGATTTTAGTGATTTTGATTTAGTTGTATAAATGCCTTCAGGAGATCGAATGTAGTTTTTGTTGTTGCCATATTTTGAGTTATTTGTTATTTAAGAATAATTTATACTCTCTGGAAAATTAGGGTTTCTTCATCAAAGTTTTGGACAAAGACATACAGTGGAAATTATTTGGAATTCTAAGGCTGGAATATTATTCCTGATTCACAAATTCAACATGGACACATCAATACTGCATTTATCTGAAGTCATCATCTGCCATCTTGTGAACGTCATCGAGATTCAAACCCGGATTCAATTAGAACTGTTTAGTGATAGGACCTATATTTGTCAATTCTATGATTAATTTTGGATTATATTCATAAACCGTAAGTCTTATTTTATATTTTTACTGTGTTTTATAAGGAACTTAATTATTTTGTTACAATTTACAAAATTTGTTGAATTCACTCTTTTCTTTTGTTACATTTGTATGATCCTACACGTAACACTTTGGGTTTTGCCATAAATTTGTTGAAATACTTTCGGTTGGGATAGTTAATCATATTTTGAAGACAGTTTATTTAATATTTGATGCGGTTTCATTTTTCAGTCATTTCTTTAATATCATCGAAGACAGTCAGACGTCCACAAAATATTCTGTCGCTTGCCGAGAGTTTCCATGTTGTTTTAAACTAAGAAATTTCCCTACTTATTCAACCAGTGACAAATTACTTGAAAACAACCCCCCCCCATTAGCCAACTGATTCTTTTTGTACATACTGAACTTTTTCATGTGAATGTTTACTAATCCAGTGGGGGCCCCGAGTGGCCGAGTGGTCTAAAGCGCTGTCCGTTACGGATCACTGCCATCTCACCTCTGTCTGCGTGTGTTCGAGTCTAGGATTCGGCAAATGTGGATAGGTGAGAAAGCTTGCCGGTAGCTTCTCGTGGGTCGGTGGTTCTTTCCGGTGATTTCCCGGTTTCTTCCTCCACCATTAATACTGGCCGCTATGAATAGCCTATCGTGTGCTGAAAAATGGCGTTAAGCCCAACAACAAAAACAACAACAACAACAACAACAACAACAAATAAAGTGAGTGATCTTGAAATTGCTCTGCATAAACAGTTACCATCACTTCCTACTGACATTGGTACAAGATCCTCTAAAATTGCTGCATGATATGTTTAATTTTCCACAGTAACTGCACATTTCTCTCCATTATTAGACATGTGACCTGGTTCTGGTATAATAAAAGAAAATCCCGTAGGTGATGAGAAGTTTACTTTCGGACTTTGCAGACAAGTGCAGTTTCTTCAATGTGCTCGACATTGCTAATCTTTATAGATCGTGTGCAAGACGTGATAGGTATCAATGAACACTCACGGCTGGTGTAATTTTTCACAGGATTTTAATTAATCTACCAAGAAAGGTAGGTCAAAGCATTAAGTACGCACGAGGGCAAGAATGGCCATATATAGTTGGAATCATATCAATTTGATCAAAATATTTATTTGTGGAATAATAACGACAAACAAAATATCATTCATTATGATATCTAATTATCTGTATGTTATGACTAAAATGCAAATGTGCGAAACGTTACGGAAAGTTACACAAATATTGAGAAAAGTTACGAAAAGCCCATTTCAGTTACATATTGACCAACCATTGTGATTTTGATTTTCAGTTTCATTTGCTTTTTATATTTCATGAATTGAATGATATTGTGTAGTAATTCGTTATACATGACATTTAATGTTTCTTTTTGTATATTAAGTATTTTCAAAAAGATCCTTTTAGCGAATGATATCCTTTTCGCGAAAAGAACTTACCCGTATGCAAAACGGACCCACCAAGTTATATTATCAGTTGCAATCCATAATTTTGTTTAACAAATCAAATTATAATGTCTATTAATTCATTTTCCATTACATTTAACACAATGTTTTAATAATGAGTGTGTATATGTTCTTGCAGCAAATGGGATCATTTCTGGAATAGGACTTACATGTCAATATGTTCTTACCACTATTTAAATCTGTATTGTGATAATAGTTGGGTTTTTTTTACATCGAAAATGAGCTAAGTGAATTCAACGCTGCATTAAACTGTCCATTCCGAATTCAGCGACTCAAAAACGATTATTTTCTTAATTTGAATCAGTGGGATCAAAGGAAGGATAATAAAGGTGTGTGCAGTCAATTAGAACATGAATTAAACGATTTAAAAACAATAAGAATTAAATTAACATACACTGTCCGTTCCGGAGATTACCTCCATTCCGGATAGACCAGTCCTTATCATGCCACTTCCGGGAAAAAATGGCCACTATATGGAAAATTCAGCGATATCAAGTCAAGAGTAAGGATACTGACAGTTTAAAAAGATGAAGCCAGGAAAATCCCAATATACATTTATGTTATGGGTTTCCTAGTGAAAACTTGGTAAAGCGGCTGTGAGAAAAAGAAAGGGCATATCCTAAGTACAAACAAGTAGGTCACATTCCATACGACTGTAAAAATTAGCCTGCCCAAAAACTTACGCAAGCATAGCAAATAACAAACATGTAAACCTAAATGACGCAGGAAATAGAGAGATACAAGAAAATATTGCTAAACTTCTAAATCAAGAAAGGGAAAAACAAGAAAACTTGGAGACAAGTAAAACAAAAGACTGAGACAGAACCTACAAAATAAACAGTTGAAACGGCAAACGAAACAAGTGTAGACCCACCAAATGTAATTCCAGAAAGCCAACCACCAACAATAGATGAAACGGAAATGCAGAGCAAAATTGTACAGGAGTGGGGAAACTGTTTGAGCCCTAACAGCACTGGAATAACTGAGACACCAATGAGAGATCCGCTAAAAAAAAAAGAAAATTTTAGTTATATCAGCGGAAGAAAAGGAAGAAGGATCTTCCCAAATGGGAATCCCAGAAATGGGTAAAGAGATGTCAGAACTGATAGGAATAAAACCTCTAACATCAACACCATTGACGAAAACTAGGACAAAAATGGAAGATTGCCCAATCACTGTCGGTATCATCAATCGGGAAGTGATCAGACGCCGCAAATAGAAACGGCACCAGTGGAACTGAAAGGGAGTAAATAAAAAGGAAAGAAGAAAAAAGAAGAGAACACTGAGAGTGAAAGTGAAAATAGGGAAGAAACCGAAATGGAAACGGATATGGATATGGAGGATGAAATTGAAGGAAAAGAAAAAGGACGTAGTGACTTGAATGATGAACATGAAGAGGCTGAGGTAGATAAGACAAAAGACGATGAGACAAGGACTACTAGTACTGAACACACTGACAACAAACCTCAAAATGAAGGGAGTGCCCAGCTCTATCCCCTGCAAGATTCAAGGATGACAACCTAGAGTAGAAAAATAAAATGGATGGAAAAAAAGAACTCCTATATAGCTTTAGTAAATGTTAATGGAATAAATAACGAAAATATTTTAAAATTAAGTAATGAAACTAAGTACGATATAATTTTAGTACAAGATACACTTAACGGGTTTACAAAAGACCTAATTACAACGCCAGAAGAAAAATTGAATTCAGTGGTCATTCTAAGTAACCATAAATGAGATGATGTAAAGAGAGGGGTAGCAACGATCATAAAAAATGATAAATTGGAAAAGGAAAGGAGAAGGAGGGTTTTTGGCTGGGATGCTTTTACATATAGTGGTAGATAATCCACACGTTATGAATATATATTTTCCAGCATATGAATATAGGAAACAAGAATTCATTGAACAACTAGATAAATATATAAGCGATTACTCAATGAAAGATTTGATACGGGGAGGGGGATTTTAACTGGATAGGTGACCCAACAGATAGGAAAGTGGAATTAACCTCAAATGATAAAAATGTTAGTTGTCAAATGCTCAAATTAACAAGCACAAATTACATGATATCTGCAGGTAATTAAACATACCTAGAACAGAATATACATATGAATATAAAAATGGCTTGGCCATTACGTTAGATAAATTGTATGGAACCAATTACAGTGAAAAACTATACCAAGTCTATAAAATTACCAAGGTAAAAATTTCTGATCATTTCTTAATAGAATTAGACATAAACAAAACTAGGAGGAATAAATGGGGAGGAGTGATTTGGAAAATTAATAATAAAATTTTAGAAGATAAAGAACATGAAGATGAAATTAAAAGGAAAAATAAAAACATTTATTGAAAAGGTAAATACTAACATAATAAAAAAATGGGATGATCCAAAAAAAAGATTTCGAAAAAAACAAAAACAATTAGGAACATAAAGAGGGGAAGAAAAATAAAAAATGAAGATGAAATAGAAATTAAACTATAATTAAAGCGATAAAATTATAAAAAACGGGAAAATGAACCGAAAAGAAAACTAAATCAAGTACATGACGGGAAATATAAAGGCAGGGAAATAAGAGCTATTAAGTACACAGGAATCTATAAGAAAGCGGAAGGGTTAAATAGACGGGAGGAAATACGAAAAGGAGGGGAAAATGTATGAAAAAATTAAAAAAAGAATAATTACAAGGAATAATATATTTTAAATAGAATAAAAGAATACTATACAGAACCATACACGACTCAAAAAATAGACGCGAAAATTATATAAAAAAATTATTTAAAGGAAATTACATGTGAGAGAATATCATCAGAACATAAAAACTTATGTGATGAATTCATCTCCATGGTTGAAATAACAGAAACATTAAAACAACTATCGAAAAGGAAAGCACCAGTGAGAGATGGATTCACAGCGAAACTTTAAACAATCCAAGTTTAGTTATCGCCGATCCTAAAATTTTTATATAACAACATAATGCTAGAAGGAAAAACTAAGACAATACAATGAGGGAGGGATTGATTTCACTAACATATAAAGGAAAAGATGAGACGAACCACTTAAAAAAAGTACAGTGATTTCTAGTCCAAGTTTCCTCTGACCCTTGCCAAACCTAATCTCCAATATTTGTTTGGTCAGTCAAGTCATGCCTATGAATGTGCAAGAGTTTGTCAGTGTAATTGATATCAAAACTAGACCTAGCTAATGATGGCTTGTATGCCCCAACATTAAATGTCAAGATGTCTTAAATGTCCAGGTGTCTTAAATGTCCAGATGTCTTAAATGTCCAGGTGTCTTAAATGTTCAGATGTCTTAAATGTCCAGATGTCTTAAATGTCCAGATGTCAAGGTTTAATTGAGACTCAGACTAAGGGAAGTCTGCCATTATTTCTCCATTAGCCTACTGGTTCACTTACAGTTTCAAACTAATTTTGTGATGAAATAGGGTACAAGATATCCAGAAAACTGATTCTTTTCTGAAAACATAAATTGCTATTTAGATAAATTGCTATTTACATACATTGCTATTTACATACTATTGTTAAAGTTTCAAAACTCCAGTCTGCATGTTTTTTTATCATCAAAGGATAATATCAGAAATTGGTCAGTGATACTTGCTGACTTGGGGGGGGGCATCTAAAAAATATGATTAGTCAATGTAACTCTAAAAAAAAGCAAAGTAATTTTCACATTCCTAATATGAGAAGGCTAAGTTTACATTTTTTATGCAACTTAGTTGCCCACTTCCCCTGATAGCATTACCCGTAAATGCATTGCTCCTTGACCATAGAATGAGAGCTGTAGAAGCAGAAATACATCATGACCATAAAGTGGACATTAGGAGGTTCATATTTGTTTCATTAGGAATCAATATTATGCAACATCAGTATAGAATTCATTATCACTATGAATAAAAGTCAATTAAATATACATCTTTCTTGTGAAAGAAACATACATTATTCATAATTTTAAAATAAATTCTATTGGTCAACCTTATTGATGAAAATCACATACTGTGTGTATGTGTTGACAAAATTCTATACACTGGTCACCCTTCATGATGGAATCACACAATGTTCATATGTTCATCAATGCCATGACAATATAGTTCGTTCCACACAGCATTGTGAATTTGGTCTTATTTGTAACTCCAAAAATTATCAAATTAAATACCTAATTTGTTGTACACAACATATTTAAAACATGCTTGGTGTCAATGTAAACCTTCAACTGCAGCATGGCAAGATCATGTGACTCATAATAATCCATAAATAGAAACCTGCAAAATTCCAAACTAAGTTGCCCCCCATGGTTATTACTTTGTTATGAACATAAAAAAGCACCAACATCATTTTATAAAAAAAAGCATCCATTTATTTCATGAAATTGTTTATTGCATTACCAATTCAAATAAAAATGAAGCAGATGGATTGGATTAAAATTTGAAGCAGAGAAAGGAGTGCTTTCATTTATATTGCTTTTGTCTTGAATATCAAAATCTTGCAATCCATCAAAGAGTAGCCAACTCTACTTCTGGTACTGTGTTCTTGCCAACGATCAGTGATCAAAGTCGGAGGGATATATGAGTAGAACTGTATGAATGGAAGAAGTTGGCTTTATACAGAATTTGATATTTTGGACAGTTATCTTTAAAGACTTCAAAACATATTTTACAGCATGTTGGTACATGAATACCAACAGCCTGATCTTTTTCTGGTACAGAATCAAATTTTTAAGGTAAAAACCAGCATATAAAGGAACCTCTGACAATCAAAAATATATTGATTTTCACGAAAAATATTGGTCAGTTAAATTTTGTGCATTAGAAATGCCATTTGTTTTTAGAAACAAAACTCATTTTTTGTATTTCAGATGCATTGTCATTACTCTGCAGAAGATTTATCAACTAAACCCTGATATATAGGGACCTGGTTATGTTGACCACTTATTGACACCACTGATGTGATCAAGATAACAGGGTTAAACACCCTCTGTGTGTGTGTAATGCAAAACATGTCAAATTAAATTTGTGTGGAAATTCCTAATGTTTTGCAAAATCCATTTAAACAATTTATTAGAGTAATAGTTGAAATGAGCATTCCTTCTTTATGTGTCTTAATATGATACATTTTCTGTAGTTTAATGCAAGCCCTGAGACATTTCTAAACTCATCAAAAGATATTTACTTCTAAAAATCAATTCTAAACCATCAATTAATGTTGTGGCATCACAGGCAAACTATTAGAAGCATATTTTTTAATATAACCTGTCTGGTATTCATCAATAACACTGGGAAAAATGTTTTTTTTTTTTTTTTTCTGGCTGCAACAGCTATATTGGCAATTTTATAGTCTATATTTAGTAAACTGACTGGTCTCCTCATATGGTTTTGGGATTCAATATATTGCATCAAGATTCTGAATCTTCCTTCTTAGAAACTGAAGTTCAAGGATCTGTGAAATAATTCTTGAATGCACACTACCAGCAAAATATTTTATAAAATTCTTAAGTGATGTAATCTCTAAATGGACTTTAACTGTAATGCTTATGTACAGTAGTGAATTCTTAGAATGATAAGAGACATACACACAATTCTTTTTCATCCCCCATTTACTTTCATAGGTCCATGTAAAAAAAATCAAGGCTTCTTGGATACACTTATTTCTTTTCATAGGTCCATGGAAAGAAATCATGGCTTCTTGGATACACTTATTTCTTTTCATAGGTCCATGGAAAGAAATCATGGCTTCTTAGATACACTTATTTATTTTCATAGGTGAATGGAACAAAATCATGGTTTGTTGGATAGATGGTTATACAGCATTTTAGATTTTCAGTATTCATTTTCTTTATCAAAATAGATTTTTCATCATATATTTCCTTTCCTTCAAATTTTAGCTTTCTTACAAATTTATTTTCAAAAATTTGTTTCTGATCACTAGAAAAGAATTGACTGTTTATATCTCCCTCCCCCTCCATCCATATGCTAGTTATATAGTTGTGCACTGGTTCCTCAGTAATCAATATGTGGAGTCAAATGCATTTATTGCTGGTCACACTCTGCACATGGTCACTTATGACATGAGTTTATATTTATTATTATTATTATTATTATTATTATTATTATTATTATTATTATTATTATTATTATTAATTAATTAATTAATTAATTAATTAATTAAAATTATCATTTCCTATGAACAGAAGAATGGTCAATATGCAAGTAGTTTTGTCCCTTGGCACGAGAACATTGTATAATTTTAGAGTCGGAACATTATTTTCACTAAATCTGAAAAGTAATCTGCTACCAGCAATGCAAAATTATGTTCAGTTATAAAGCCGACAAATTCCGTCTCAGTACATGTAACTTTATCAACATCTAAATTAAGAGAATGAATGGAGAAACATACCACACAGCTTATGTACCCTCCTGAAAATATTTAGAATAAATATATTATTTAGTAAACAATGTTAAATGCCTTTCAAATAAAAAATAATTTGCCACATCTATGGTATACAGAGATTGAGACTGCGTATTTAGGTACTAATATTTATAACAAAACAAGGCATTGTTCATTTGCCAATCTTTGCTGGTACTTTTCATAACACTCACTGTAGAACATGGCTTCTTTAAATTATGTCGGAGGGCCAGTCCTTTACACTAGATAACAGCAATGCCAAGGATTAACTGTTAATTAGTCATGCTGGTTTTCTTTCTTGTTTACTTAATACTAACATTTATCTATTAGGCAGTTTAGCCACAGATGACCATTATATGAAAATAGGGCACATCCCGGAAGAAAATAAGTAAGGCACAACAAAGGTAGAAATGGATCATCCAAAGAGAATTTTACATGTATTGGACCAAGCAGATTGATCAATATTTGATGAAAACGATGCTTAAAAATGCCATGATAAACCTCTCGATTTTAGGTCCCAATCTCCCTATTTTTTTCATTCAATGTAGCTACTTAACTTTTGAAAAGTTGACAGGTAAGTGCAGCATCATGTCCCACCCAGTTACATTATGCTGACCGACCAGTCCTAACACTAGCTTCTTAATGCTGAGTGCTTAGTATCAGTTTTATAAGTCTTGGGTATGACTCAAACGGGCTTCAAATCCATGGCTTACCACATCTCAGGGGGTGCTCTAACCACTATGCCACCAGAGCAGGCAATACTCCAATCACAACTTCAACATAAACCCATATATACTCTATTATATGTTCACCCATTTCCAGGCTGCTTTCCCCTTTTTTTCCAAACAATTAGTACTGTGTGTTCTTCAGAGATGTCACATGTAGTTAAGTTTTCAAAGAATGTGTTTATACCATAAAACACAAGAGAATTATCACATTTCACTGTTGTTGCATTTTTTAAATCTGTCAGGATTAACCTGTCAATAACACCATTTCCTTACTCCATATAAAATGTGCTCTTACAATGGAACAGACAACCTACCATTATACTCACTTACAAATTGAATCAAACTGCAAACAACAAAGAGCCAAATCTGCTACAGCATATTACGCCTCAAGATTAGGGTCTATGTTTTTTGTTCTATTGATGACTCCCAATAAACTACACAGATCCAGACCTGCCAGTGCATTACCAGTATGTGATGACAGACCTCCAGGTTTGTAGTTGTTTAGTCTTATAAGTGAGTATGCATGATAATAATAATTTATTTAAGCATCAAATAAAGGTTAAAACAGTAGATTTTTCTTGGACATTTTTAACATGGTTATGTGAAATGACCCAATAGCTGTTGTGCACAAAGAATAACTAAATATGATCTATTACAATGTGAAAAATTAGAAAATACAGTGTTTCACTGATGATCAGCAAAGATGAGACCAACTCTCTAAACTAGTGTTAAAAAATAGCCATACTGGGGAGGTCAACCTATCAACAAATAAACCTATATTAGCAAAGAAAATGTGCCAAAATATTAAATACAGCTATGCTATTTCAATAGGTCACCAAGAAAAGTGCCCATGCATTTTATTACATATTTCCCTGATCTCCCAGACGTCCTGATCTCCCAGATGTCCTGATCTCCAAGACGTCCTGATCTCCCAGACGTCCTGACCATCATGACCCACTTACAAATCAAGGCTATATACTGTGTCCTTGTCTTCTAACTGCATGTCTCAAGTCTTGGTTTAAAAATATTCTGCAAGAAGCATCCCTGTGAACTTTCAAAAGCCAAGTGAAGAAAACAGAAATTGTATGCATCATGCCTACCTTGCTGAGACTTGTGAATCCAACTGAAACAGCAAAACCATTCTGATTTTACTTTTCACAGATTCTTCATCCCTTTTTATCACTTTCAGTCATGTGATCTTTCATCTAGCATGCATTTCTGCATTGTGAAAATACTGAAAATGTTGATCAATGCCATACACTACCATATGATATTAAGTCTTTCACATTAGCACACACTTCATAATACAAAAGCCCATTTTCGATTAATTATCTGGCATTTAACCTTAAATAACGGATAATGACAAAAAATACTCTTAAATACATGGGTGAAAGCAACTTAATTCTGAACTAATTGTCCAGTGTCAGATGATATTTGTACAGTGCAATTATGTCACAACAATATGCACTGGATAAAAAAGAACATGGTTTCTGTAGATTTGTATGTGATTTAACTATTTATGTAGGATGTCTTTTTTCCAAAATATGAAAACCAGCAGGCATAATGTAATAATTAATGTAATAATAATTCTCTCCAAAAATTGGGAGAAATTATGAGATCTGGAGGTAGACACAGAATGACCTCAAAAATTGGTAGGTTTATTCTCTTGGAGTTAAAGTTGACAGGTATGCAAAAAGTTGTCAACAACTTGAGCTAGCCCCAGAGCTTGCATGTGTTATTGTACTCATCAAGATGTGTCCAAAACCCTGCAATATGATGATCAATTATAATGATTGTGATGAGAAACTGACCATAATATGCCTTTAACTCTGAGGGTGTGGATGCACAAGCATGTGTACACATGGATGTATATACATGGACTGACACCTTGACAAATGCCAAAACAGTGTGTGCTTTGCACAACTTCTAATAAGATTGACAAAAATGTCCTTGTAACTACAATTTTTTTAATGCAGTCTTTTGTTGCCTTCCCAGTAATGTGGATAAAGAGGACCCCCAAACTATACCCTTCTGGCCAGATTATTACATAGATAAACTATGTAAACATGTTTGGTGAATTATCATCCACCAGTGTATGATGTACAAACAGATGAACCATAAAAGTGCAAACAAATGACAATACAAAAATATGTTCAAAATCAATGTTTATATAAAGTTTGTTCTGAAGTTTTACATAAACATATCCTTTTGTACATAAAAAGGTAAAAATATGTATTTATTCATATGATCTGCAAGAAAATATAGGTATACATAGATTGTATTAAAAACATGTCAAGATAGATTGCATTAAAAAAATGTATACATAGATTGTATTAAAAACATGTCAAGATAGATTGCATTAAAAAAATGTATACATAGATTGTATTAAAAACATGTCAAGATAGATTGCATTAAAAAAAATGTATACATAGATTGTATTAAAAACATGTCAAGATAGATTGCATTAAAAAAATGTATACATAGATTGTATTAAAAACATGTCAAGATAGATTGCATTAAAAAAATGTATACATAGATTGTATTAAAAACATGTCAAGATAGATTGCATTAAAAAAATGTATACATAGATTGTATTAAAAACATGTCAAGATAGATTGCATTAAAAAAATGTATACATAGATTGTATTAAAAACATGTCAAGATAGATTGCATTAAAAAAATGTATACATAGATTGTATTAAAAACATGTCAAGATAGATTGCATTAAAAAAATGTATACATAGATTGTATTAAAAACATGTCAAGATAGATTGCATTAAAAAAATGTATACATAGATTGTATTAAAAACATGTCAAGATAGATTGCATTAAAAAAATGTATACATAGATTGTATTAAAAACATGTCAAGATAGATTGCATTAAAAAAATGTATACATAGATTGTATTAAAAACATGTCAAGATAGATTGCATTAAAAAAATGTATACATAGATTGTATTAAAAACATGTCAAGATAGATTGCATTAAAAAAATGTATACATAGATTGTATTAAAAACATGTCAAGATAGATTGCATTAAAAAATGTATACATAGATTGTATTAAAAACATGTCAAGATAGATTGCATTAAAAAAATGTATACATAGATTGTATTATTCATAAGAAAGAGCATTGTTAGTTCATTTGCACAAATGAATCAACACTTGGCCAGCCATTACAACAATGTTGCTTTTCATGCACTGAAGAGTACCATAGTAACCTGATTTAAGCAAGAATTTTGTCAATGACATGCTAACAAAGAAACAATGCAGCAGTCATATCCCTGGCATAGACAAGCATCAACTGGCAAAAAGTAAACAACAGATGCAATGAAACAAAATTCATTTCTGAATTCCTCCTGTACGACAAATTAAAATATAGCATTTGTTTTGATCCAACAGCATTACTTACTCAGCAGATCAAATTCATTCTAACTGTTTTTCTTAATTCTGTACTACTTTTAGTGGAAATTGGGTCACTGGTCTACCTCAATAGCCTTCAGATTGTGTGACCTAGGGAGATTTCTGATGCAGGTTTACATGTATATGTCTACTGCAAATTAAGACTGAAGTCTCGCTTTTATTTTCTGTTGCCAAAATGCTTAAATACTGCTGAGATGAATGAAAACCCTTGTTAAGCACAATTCTATAAAATATTTGTACTCTCAACAATGTCTTACCTTAGCCAATTAGAAATAACTTGTCTGTCTAAATCACTTCTATAAAAAAGAATTTCTACCCTTCCATATCAATCTTTGCATAGATTTTATGTACATTGTCTTGTAACTGTCATCATAAAACCTCCAATAATGTACACCAGCTAACAGTACAAGTTCTCTTGGGTATTTTTGGGTTTTCTCTTTTTCCTTAGCCATCCATATTGGAATGATACGCCCTCGTTTCTGTGGGTCTTGCAGACTCTGCATCAGACCCATCTGCATCTTGAAGTGAGTAAGAGTATCCTCAGTGAAGTTTTGTGTCAAAAATATGAAAATATGCCGATACCTGTCAAAAATATCTTCCATCGCATTAAAATGACTTTGTCCAATTCCAATATTACCTATCAGTTCCACTTGGACATCCTCTACCTCTAAATCTGTTATCAAATGGTCTCGATATTTATATACCATGGTATTGGTTTCGTTAGAATCATCATGAATGATTAGGACGTCATAATGATCAGCTGAAATAAAACAATTTTCATCTATAAGAGTCTTCAACACTTACAGATCAATATGTAATTAGTCACAAACCTTCATCCAACTAGTTATACATTTTATCAATGTTTAGTAACCTAGTGTTACATTTTATCGATGTTTAGTAACCTAGTCATACATTTTATCAATGTGTAGTAACCTAGTCATACATTTTATCAATGTTTAGTAACCTAGTCATACATTTTATCAATGTGTAGTAACCTAGTTATACATTTTATCAATGTGTAGTAACCTAGTCATACATTTTATCAATGTGTAGTAACATAGTCATACATTTTATCAATGTTTAGTAACCTAGTCATACATTGTATCAATGTGTAGTAACCTAGTCATACATTTTATCAATGTGTAGTAACATAGTCATACATTTTATCAATGTGTAGTAACATAGTCATACATTTTATCAATGTTTAGTAACCTAGTCATACATTTTATCAATGTGTAGTAACCTAGTCATACATTTTATCAATGTGTAGTAACATAGTCATACATTTTATCAATGTTTAGTAACCTAGTCATACATTGTATCAATGTGTAATAACTTAGTCATACATTTTATCAATAAAGCTTCATCATCAATTATTGTGTGTCATGTTTCAAGTCTTACATTGACAAACAATGTTTGCTGCTTAATGCTTAGCACACCAGTATGTGAAACATGAACATGTCCACTTCCATTCTCAATTCCACTTTATGATTCCTATAAGGATAAATTTCAAAATGTATATACCACAATGACTGTAACTGTGTGATTATGTTACAACAGTAAAACCTAATCAGTTTTATATTTCTATCAAGAAATGATAAATAGAAATTCCTTGCAAAATTGTACTCAAGCAAACAAAATTTTTTAAGTATGACACTGCAATAAAATGTGACTGATTGATTGATTTGATTTTAATTGACTGCTTTAATTGATTCTTTAAGATAAAGAGTTATAACATGCATAATTTAGTTTATTACAGTTTAATAAATGGAAAAATGATAAAACTCTAAGCATAGAGAAGATGCTTGTCTGTCATTTTGAAACATAAGACCCTTCAAATGTCTGATACACTGATAGCCAAAAATGTTTTACAAATTCATTATAGACTGACAAAATGTGTAGATTCATTCTACATCATGAAGACACTGCATCATATTTGCATACATAGAGATGATCAATCGAATAATGAGGATTTTTCTTTGAAATTCAAATTACACTGTCTACAATTGCTTTCAAAATGCTTCATTTCTTTAAGGTCTAATTTTCTTCTTTTAAATATATATCTAAATTAAAAATGTTGCTTGAAAGTTGAAAAATGAATTACAGTAAGTACAGTGTTTTGAGAGCTTGATTTTGGTCATATTTTCGTTAATGTCCCTTATCAAAATTTGAGAAATCAAACTACAGCATTCTTTAAATGCAGACTAATAGTTTTCTTGCAAAATATGTGTGCCAACCAGAAACTATGTCTCTCTTTCTTCTTTTCTTTCTATCTCTCTCCATGAATGAAAATATTTTTGAGATATTTTTTAACTTCAATAAAATCCCAAGTTTGGTCACAGTCAATTACACTATTGTATCCTCAAATATGAAAGTCATGACCTTTACCCTGGAAGTTTAATAAAAGATCATGTTTAATTTTAATGTGAATCTTAAAATTATGGACATATGGTGGCGCTCACCAGTTATTATGTACTTTTGAGAGAGTGATGTATGTAAGGTGAAGTTGTTTGCATTTTTAACATTCATAGTGGAGTGAATGTTGGCATACCTATATACTACTTTCATGTAATGTAGCTGAAATTTCTTTGCATATTGTACTTTTGGAAATTTTAAATGAGCTTAGGACACTGCTAACTAAAATGACTGCTCCCTTGTGCTCCAAAAATCAAAATGAATTTATCTAAAGTACACTATTCTTGGCAGCTATTAAAATATGGAAAATGAATTTTGCCAAACTAGACAATACCAGCTTCTAAAAGTACAATGAATGAATTACCAAATACATAAAATGTAAAAAAAAAAAGTTATTGGCTCTATTTTTTACAATTTACCTCTGAAGTTCGAGAAGTGAAAATGAACAAGTAGAGCTAGCACTTTTTTGAAAGGTGCACATCTGGAGTAAGGCCAAGCCGTATACTCTCTAACCCATATTACACCCATCAATCATACATCAAAATAAAGGGAATTAAAGGTTCTTTGAATAATACCTAAGATATACAAAGTCTCTTTTAAATAGCCAGTATAACTAGTGAGGAAACCCGGGGAAACTCTTTTTCTTTAAAATTCTAACCCTGTTCTACATACGAAACTGTAGAGTGCCACCATAATGAACAGTTTGGACTTTAGACTTCCATTGTGGCACACAGTATGACATCATTTCTGAGTCCATGCCATTATAGTTTGACACACATTATACAACAAAATGCACTACCTTGATGAGGCTGGACACTGTGAACATTCAGACTGGACATTTCACTGTGCACTTGACTGGTGTCACTGTTTTATATGATATTTTGGATAGCTTTAGCTGTCTTCTTGATGTCTTCAATGCCAATTCCTATCCCTGCATCTTCCATTATCTGTATCAATTTATCATATTGTCCTATTGTAATTAAAGATTTAACTTCAAGGTTACACAACAAATCTTTCATTGTCTGGATTTTGGCCACTCTTTTAGGTTCCAGGTAAGTCCTTGATATTAGTTTTAAGCTCTCAAGAGAGTCATCTGTAATAAGCCCATCCAATTGATTTAAAAGATAATTATGTTTCATCCGGGCATCAATCTGAAAGTAAAAATTATTATATCGTTATCAAAAACAATGCAGTGAAGCAAACAAATCAGGAAATATTCTTAATGATAAATTATACTGCATTTTCAATTGTGTTCCCATTTTAATTATTAAAAATCTTAAAAACAAATTTTTATAATAAATATTTGATCTATTTGATGATAAGAGGATGACTTAATTATATTAGTTATAATGTTTATCTGACTGCAAACATTAGGTAGCTAGGAAGAGATATGATAAATATGTCCAACTTCTAAAAAGTAAATCAGGGTTGGGATGGTGCTAGAAGAGAGTTTCTTTGAACTGATAAATTTTAAATTCAAGAAAATAAAAACCAATTTATGTATAAATGAGACCTATTAAACATTACCATATTAATGAAAGGTCATAGCCAGTTATTCTCCCTTAATTTGACAGATGGCAGCATGAAAAAATACCATCCAAAAATACTTCCTGCTAGACATGTGTGTAAAGAATCAATAGCATCTTCAACATGCTTTAAGAAATATTTCAATCGCAGGAATCATGGATATTTCCATTACTCAGATCAATCTTATGAATGAGACATTTCCATTACTCAAATCAATCTTAAAAATCACTGACATTTCCATTACTCAGATCAATCGTAGGAATCATGGACATTTCCATTACTCAGATCAATCGCAGGAATCATGGACATTTCCATTATTCAGATCAATCGTAGGAATCATGGACACTTCCATTACTCAGATCAATCGCAGGAATCATGGACATTTCCATTACTCAAATCAATCTTAAGAATCTTTAACATTTCCATTAAATAAGATTAATCTTAGGAATCACTGTCATTTCCATTACTCAGATGAATTTTAGGAATCATGGACATTTCCATTACTCAGATGAATTTTGGGAATCATGGACATTTCCATTACTCAGATCAATCGTAGGAATCATGGACATTTCCAATACTCAGAACAATCATAGGAATCATGGACATTTCTATTACTCAAATCAATTTTAGGATTCATGGACATTTCCATTACTCAGATCAATCTTAGGCATCATGGACATTTCCATTGCTCAGATCAATTGTATTAATCATGGACATTTCCATTACTCAGATGAATCTTAGGAATCACAGACAGTTCTGTTACTCAGATCAATCTTAGGAATCATGGACATTTCCATTACTCAGATGAATATTAAGAATCAAGGACATTTCCATTATTCAGATCAATCATAGGAATCATAAACATTTCCATTACTCAAATCAATCTTAGGAATCATGGATATTTTCATTACTCAGATCAATCATAGGAATCATGGGCATTTCCATTACTTAGATCAGTCATAGGAATCATGGACATTTTCATTACTCAGATCTATCATAGGAATCATGGACATTTCCATCACTCAGATCAATTTTTGGAATCATGGACATTTCCATTACTCAGATCAATCTTATGAATCATGGACATTTCCATTACTCAGATCAATCACAGGAATCATGGACATTTCCATTACTCAGATCAATCTTAGGAATCATGGACATTTCCATTACTCAGATCAATCTTAGGATTCATGGACATTTCCATTACTCAGATCAATCTTAGGATTCATGGACATTTCCACTATTCAGATCAATCGTAGGAATCATGGATATTTCCATTACTCAGGTCAATCTTAGGAATCATGGACATTTCCATTACTCAGATCAATCATAGGAATCGTGGACATTTCCATTACTCAGATTAATCTTCGGAATCAAGGTCATTTCCATTACTCAGATCAATCATAGAAATCATGGACATTTCCATTACTCAGATCAATCGCAGGAATCATGGACATTTCCATTACTCAGATCAATCGTAGGAATCATGGACATTTCCATTACTCAGATCAATCTTAGGAATAATGGACATTTCCATTACTCAAATCAATCTTATGAATCATGGACATTTCAATTATTCAGATCAATCGTAGGAATCATGGACATTTCCATTACTCAGATCAATCACAGGAATCATGGACATTTCCATTACTCAGATCAATCGCAGGAATCATGGACATTTCCATTACTCAGATCAATCGTAGGAATCATGGACATTTCCATTACTCAGATCAATCACAGGAATCATGGACATTTCCATTACTCAGATCAATCACAGGAATCATGGACATTTCCATTACTCAGATCAATCGCAGGAATCATGGACATTTCCATTACTCAGATCAATCGTAGGAATCATGGACATTTCCATTACTCAGATCAATCTTAGGAATCATGGATATTTCCATTACTCAGATCAATCACAGGAATCATGGACATTTCCATTACTCAAATTAATCTTAAGAATCATGGACATTTCTATTACTCAGATCAATCTTAGTAATCATGGACATTTCCATTATTCAGATCAATCTTAGCAATCATGGACATTTCCATTACTCATGAGTTAAAAGAATGAGAAGTTAAGCTATCAGAGCAAAGAAAGGAAATATCAATCAGTAAGTAAATATTAGGTATAACTGGTGACATTTTTGACGCAATTGGATAATCACAGTTTCTCATACCTGATTTAAAAAAATGAATACATATCACTTTCACAATATTATATGTATTAGTCTTTTTTATTATTGTTATTGTTTTTCAGCAGATTCACTTCCCTAAAATTATATAATTCACCCACCATTCGGCAATTGTTTTGACAAATTCTTTAGATGTTTAGTGGGTTTAAGGTAATTTAGTGAAAATTCAAGACCTCTTTCCAAATGATTTTAGCTGTTATGTTTGGAAATACAGCACACTGTAAAACAGTGAGAAATATGACAGAAGTGGAAGTAATTGTTATGAATATGTAACTAAATTGCTTGTGTGTTTTTTTTTAAATTCTTTTTCATTTTAAATTTGTTTCATTGCATTTTATTGTAGTTATTATTTTCACAGGATAAAATATTTTAAGTACATTCTGTTTGTACAAAACTTAAATTAAAAAATTAAAAATTATTTCATTAGTGTTATTTTTAGCTGCCCATGTTTAGACATTTGGTTACATGATGTTTAAATGATTGATCAGTATCAAGGTCATACATACATTACTCATGTGATCACCTTGTGTCATCAACATTTGGGCACATGTGTCAAGTGGCTGGTAGTAAGTAACCATGTGAACTATTGCAGGATTTTAAATTGTGATTTTAAGTCTAGCGATTTTAGTGATTTTGATTTAGTGGCTAAAATAACTTCAAGAAATTAGAAGTATTCTCTGTTGTTGTGCCAATTTGGAGTAATTTGCTATTTAAGAATAATTTATATTCTCTGGAAAATCAGTGCTTTGTAATCAAAGCTTTGGAGAGAGACATTCAGTGCAAATTATTCATAGTGCTAAAGCTGGAATGTTCGATGTGGAAACTTTGACAATTCTTTTGTCATTCATCAAATTCAACATGGAACTTTTGATATCAATACTTTATTCATCTGACATCATCGTCTGCCATCTTTGAACTTCACTGGGATTCAAACTTGGATTTATTTAGGACATTTTAGTGATAGGACTTGCTTTTCAATTCTGGGATTAATATTTGGATAATATTCACAAACTTTAAGTCTTTTTTTTCATATTTTTACTGTGTTTTGAAGGAAAATAAATTATTTTTGTTAACAATTACAAAGCTTGTTGGACTCACTATTTTCTTTGTTAGTTTCAATGAGTCAAGATTTGTGATATAACAGCAGATTCAAAAATGTATGTCAATTGTTTTGTTTCTCCTGTTGGGATAAAGAAGAGAAATGTGAAATTTTGTGCATGAATGATATATTTCATAACAATTTTAAAAACAATTACCTCGGTCAGAACCTAATCTGAAAGCCTTAGTTTGTTTGTAGCGCAGTAGGAAATAAATAATGAAAGAAGAAAGATTCAACATAAAAAGGAAAAATAGGAAAACAAATTGAGAGGAGCAATTTTAAAAAAAAAGTTTGATCATGCAAATACAAAATGGTATAAAAATAAATCTGGATGCCACCTTTAGTTTCAAATTCACAAACTCATGTTTGGCAACCAGATTACCTGTCATCGGATGGGTGTGTTAAAAGAAAGCTTCAATATGGAAATTAAAAAAATGTAAAAAATATATTGGGTTAATATTGGAATAATTGAGTTTAAAAGAAAGTTTGATAAAAATATTTATTTTAAAAAATTTGGGATCCCACTGCAAGTTCTGAACTCACAACCTCTTGTTTGGCAGCTGAATTGCCTGTCCCAAGACGGGAGTTAAGAAAGAAAATTTCAACATGGGAATTAAAAAGGTATTAAAAAATTGGGATGTTACTGCTAGTTTTGAACTTAGGATCTCTTATTTGGCAATTGTGACACCTAAAGAAGAAATATAAATGTGGCTTTCTTGTTATTGTTGTTGTTGTTGGGCTTAACACCCTTTTTCAGCACACTATAGGCTATACATGGTGGCCAGTATTAATGGATGGAGGAAGAAACTGGAAAATCTGCAGAAAGATTCAATGACCAACGAGAAGCTACTGGCAAGCTTTTTCACATATCCACATTCAAGGAATCTTAGACTCAAACCCACACACACCGTAGTGAGATAGCAGTGATGCATAACGACAGCGCTTTAGACCACTTGGCCAGTCAGGGCCCCTATAAATGTGGCATTTTATGCATATGATACAAGGGCTTCAATACTAATCATTATTATTACCAAATACAATGCAAGCGTACTGTGCAAACAAAACTAAATGAATGTATTGACTGCACTTTATGTGACATGAAAGCTTCTAGAATTAAATGGAACAATTATTTATTCTAGGAAGAAAATTATGAAAAGCCTCACCATTGTTTACAAATTTTTCAAAGCTGTCATCCTTGAAAAGGATTTTGATAAGTCATTTAAAGGACAAAAGTTTGTTACATTAATGGTATTTTCCCCAAGAAAATAATTTGGGGTAAGACTATCATAGTCTTATTATCTGTATTATGAACACTATGTCTTGTCATTTAAAATGGGTGTATACATTTGATACTCTGCTCATACACAAATGTGCTGTTGTTCTTGTTATTGTTGCTATTGTTGTTATGAGCTTAATGCCAAGGAAGCTACTGGTAAGCTTTTGAACATACTCACATAAGCTGAACCCAAAACTTAAATCCATGATGCGGACAGAGGTGAGATGGCATTGACTGAGATGGCATTGACTGGTAAAGACAAGTACTTTAGACCATGCGGCATCTATCCCACCACCACCAAGGACACACACACACACACACACACACACACACACACACAAACATACATCGTTACTTATAGTTGATTCAAATACCCCAAATAAGCAGCAGGAGAGTTCCAAAATTGTTGCTTGTCTCTGCATATTTATCAAAACTCTAAAACATTGATCCAATACACTTACAAGGTGTGCATAAGAATGGTCATTTATTGCTTGTCCCCAAGCAAAATGAAGTTGTCCCCAAGCAAAATGAAGACATCTGAACTGTTCAAAGGGATGGAGATATAAACATACACCTACATCATGATTTTCAAAATTGGAAACTGAGAAGATATGTAGTTTGGTGTTTGGATCTCAGATAAATTGAATTTTTATTGAGGTTTCTCAGATATTAGTTCATGTGGTATCTCAGTATCATCGTCAACCACCATGTCTGTCACATTTAGGTCCACATGAAGATCTGCATTTTATGCCATGTATTATGAAAACATGAACCAAACACATAAATAATCTTATCTCAAATTATGTTGTTGTTGTTGTGGGGCTTAACACCATTTTTCAGCACACGATAGGCTATACATGGTGGCCAGTATTAATGGTGGAGGAAGAAACCGGGAAATCCGCAGAAAGAACCACCGACCCACGAGAAGCTACTGGCTAGCTTTCTCACATATCCACATTCACTGATTCTTAGACTCGAACTCACACAGACAGAGGTGAGATAGCAGTGATCCTTAACGGACATCGCTTTAGACCACTCGGCCACTCAGGGCCCCACCTCAAATTATTAAACACTTGTCATGAGAATATCCTAATGACTCCTTTTTTAGCAATCTGACACAGACCACTAAATTATGAAAAACAAATCCATGTTACCATGGTCACTCATGAATACAATTTATTATGAATGACGTTGTACCCACTAAATGGCTAATTACTCTGTGTGATAAAATTCTTTCCTATGCCAATTCCTTCCCAATGCCAAAAACTAAAATTTAACAAAGCTATAAACAAAGACAAAAATACAAAAACCATACACAATGAGTTTGTTACATTACCCATGCCTCCAAAAATCACATATTTTTTATTTAAGACTGACCATGATCCTCGAGATCAGATATGGCTTTGATGCCGAACATTGGTGCCTAATTTCTCTCCTAATCACTTCTTGCCCAAGCATCAGCTTGAATGTTCTGCATATCTATATTGTGTGCTAAGTTTTGTCTCTGATTCAGGGTTGTGTAGTTAATTCTTAATTGACTTCTATCATTCTAACAAGTAAACAAGAGGTTAGATTAAATTTGAGCCAAGACCTGACCATGTTTATGAGTTAGTAGGTTCTAAAATATAAAATTCTATTGCAGGTGAAATATGTGTATACAGACTTTGGCAAACAAGTAATCATTCCTGTTTATGATAGGTCTATAGAAACAATTACAGTTGTGTTCTAAGATAATTTGACAGGAATATTGTAATTATTCATAGGAATTACAAAGTACTCAATGGCATTTTGAACTAACACTCTACTTTATGATTAGCGAGAACTCATTCAAAGACATTCTTGATTATATCATTCTAGTAAATAAAAATATTCAAGACTAAGGGCACATCAGCAAATTCATGGCAACTGTACTTCAGGACATGCAAGACTATTGGTACATCAAGACATTCAAGATTGTTGGAATTCATTTGGAATATTCTATACTTTTGGACTTGTCATAATGTATCAAGGTTTAATTCACAATACAGTATTTATTAAATTTTCACCTTGTAACTAACCACTCTGGTGGCATAGTGGTTAGAGCATCCACCTTGGATGCGTGAGGTCGTGGGTTCAATCCCTGGTCAAGTCATACCAAAGGCTTACAAAAATGGTACTAACAGCTGCCTCGCTTGACGCTCAGCATTAAGAGGTTAGTGTTAGGACTGGTCAGCCTGGTGTCAGGATAAAGTGACTGGGTGGGACATCATGCTACATGTCTGCTGCATAATGCCCCAATGCTAGACATCACTATAAACTGCCACACTGCAGACATTGTAGCGATATAAATGAAAAATTGAAGCTACATTAAAGATCATAATCACAGATCACATCACCTTGTAACTTATAGAAATAAATTATTTGTTGATTTTAAAAACTTGTTAGTTTCCCATTCTTTCTGTTACACAATTTAAGACCTGGAATTGTAACAGAATTAAAAAAATTCATTAGATACTAATTAGTAACTAAATCTAATCTTAAAAAATTTTAATTTAAAAAAATAAAATAAATGCTAATCAGTGAGACAAACATAACTCAGTAGACATGTAAATTTACTTACTGGTACATCATTTTCTGTCAAAGCCTTCTCTGCAATGGTATTGGTATGTGTCCCTTTAAATATAGGGTACAGTTAAGTAAGTTTAGCACAACACATGCAAAAATGTGATTACATCCAAAAAAAAGAAAGTAAAAATACCACAGCTATAGTTATGGAAAAAGCAAATTTGGAACAATAAGAATAAAAATAAATTTTGTAGATGGAATATTATCTCCAATGAATGCAGGCTAGGTTTGGCCATTTTGGGTTTAATACCATTTTTCAAAACCTGATAGGTTATATATGGCAGCCAGTATAACAGGTGGTGGAAGAACAACTGACCCACAGGAACCTATTGGCAAGCTTTCTCATATACCGACAAAGGCCGAGCCCAAGACTCAAACCCATTCGAACAGAGGTGAGATTGCAGAGATCAGTAAACATGAATGCCTTACACCACTTGGCCACTTATGGCACCCCAATGAATCAATGATGAAAATAGATATTTTGCAGATTTTAAGAGTACCATCATAACAAGATCAATATTAAAAAATAGTATTGAAAATAATATCTTAGTAAAGTATGCTACATGAACATATTGATAAAATTCATAAAGAAAAGTTGTATAGTGCTATAATATAATCTATGGTCCTAAGATATTTTACAGATTCGTAATCCAGTCATAATCACCCAAAAAATGGTATTAGTGAGAAAGCGTTATACTCAGAGATGCTTCATCAGAATGTTCCATAATAGTGCAAAAAACACAAGTTTTGGGTATTCAATAATTTGATTCATATTATAATTGGTTTACATTAGCTGCAAACTACAATTTTATGGAAATATTTAAAATGGAAATGATAAAACAAACTTCATAAAAATTTAATGGGGGTCCTAGAACATATGCACATTACAATGAGGTAGCAGTATACTGAGGAGTATTAGAACTAGGAACCACAATAATACTTTCATATGATGATTTATTTGTAATTAAATAAAATTCTACTGTTGCCGATATTGCTGTTCTTCACAAGATTTTATACTATAATTTTCTGTGATGTTATTTTCTATTATGTAATTTTCTGACAGTTTTATTCAATATACAATTGCATGAACATGGTGAACATTATTTTAGTTTTATGCAGATTTTTAAAATTCTATCTTTAATAACTGCTGATATAAAAAGCAAAAGTTACTGTAGTACCTGGCAGATTGGTATCAGCTCAGAAAAGGAGTCATGGTTGCTCTTTAGTTAAAGCATTAGATTTCTTATCAGAAGGATGACAATTCAACTTCCACCATAGAATTTCCCAGATCGGCAACTATGGTGTTTCCTTGTGCAAGGCACATTAATTTACATGCATATAAACAATACAACTTTCAAAAGGTTACAATGCACTTAGATATGCAATTGCCAAACCAATAACAAGTTTGGCTGTGGATTCAATACTTGGTATATATTTTGCTTTGATAGTGAACCTATCTGAGTTTAAGGTGACCTAGTACCTTATAATATAATAGTCTTAGAGCTCAATCACAGACTAGACCACAAAAATCCAACACCATAGCTGTTAACAGTGCTCAAAATAAATGGGTTAAATTGTCATAAAACAGAAGGCAACAATTTTACCTCTATTGATGATGATTCGGTATCCAATAACTACAAGGCTTGTAATGCCAGCACCAAATGCTGCCCCCAAAACCAGCTCTTTGCTCATTAATGCAGGCATTTTCTTCTTTCACTAAACTGTTCTGTGTAAAGTTCATGGAAAGAAAAGAGGGTTATAATACATGTATGCACTCACTGCTGTAATGTTGTTAAGAGAATATTCAGCAAACCAAATGTTTCCATCTAAAACATTATAAAAATCAAAAATTCTACATTATAAAAATCAAAAATATGGTGAAATCCCTCATAACCAAACTCCCTTGTGACCCAAAATTCTTTTGGGATTCATACATAGTTTTGGTTCACTGAAGTTTATGCTGATATGAAAAAGTCTCTTTCTGCAAGCTTATGAGATGAAAGAGAGAGAATGTAATTTATGAGAGCAACACTGTGTAAGAGTGCACAAAATTAAATAATCTATTATTATTATTATTATTATTATTATTATTATTATTGTTATTGTTATTATTATTATTATTATTATTATTATTATTATTATTATTATTATTATTATTATTATTATTATTATAAATGCAAGTATTTAATGAAGAATTAGCTCAACAATATACATTCCTACCAAAAACTATATCCCTGCATAAATAAATACAGCTGCTCCACACAGAAATACAGACTTCATCACAAGGAACATCCAAGGAATGAAATACAGTACATTTCTAACTTGACTTCAAGTGCACCAGAATCATGAATGATACAGCACAATGTTTCAATACTCTTTATAAATAGAGAAAATTTTCTTTTCCTATGTTAGCACTCAATATATCCATCATATGATGCCAAAACATTATTGAGTAGTAAAGTCACAAGTTTAAATATGCAGCTTTTTGTATTGATGTGGGAAAAAGAATATTGTCTTTTTATTCTGTACAAATGTTGCTCCAGAATCAAACTGTTGAAGTTTAACCTCACTCTTTGGCACAACAACTCATTTTAGAAATTCACCTCTCATTCATAGCCTGTTCATATCAATATACATGACTTAAGAAAGTGGTATGATACGGTTGACCTAATCTGTCAAAGTAAATTACATGTTTGCCATTTTGTAAACTATTTGACCATGTCCAAAAATAATGTGAGTCTCATTCAACAATGCATCACACTGGGTTTGCAGTTGTTGTCAAGAAATAAGGGGAAATAACTTCAGAGATACAAAGATGCAGCTGGTCAAATTTCTTTATTAAAAGACTAATTTCCATGTATTAAAAGGTTAAGTAGCATCTATTTATTTGTTCCAGCTCACAAAGTATTCATTTTTGTTGTTCCAGGTACAACATTTGAAAGTACACACAAAATTCAAATGGCATGATAAAAAATCTCATATTTTCAAAATATAAAGATATATTTATCACATGTAAAAATATAAGAATGAAAAAAACATAAAAATTACTTTGCCAAGCAGTCTGTATATTTCAAACTTAAGTATATAATAATTCACAATGTTCACAGTTTATGAGCCTGACTTACAAAAATAAATGAATTATTGATTGATGTTTCATTAACATCATTCTTTAACTAATGCGGCTTGTATTAATGACTCCAGTTCTTTTAACATAGTCAAATAACAGTCATGTAAGTTTTTTAAATCTCTTTATAAGATCTAAAACTTCAGGGTGTATTTATATATCTTCCGATAACATACAATTCTCATCATCGTCTTCATTGCTTTCATCATCATCATCAAATGAACATTATCATTGTTAGAATTAATAAGGAAGCCAGCAGCTTCAAAGATGTTAAAAAAAGTTGTTGTCAAAATCTTTTTTAAGGCAGCCAGGTCCTAACCTCTACAATCAGCATTATCTTCATTCAGGACCAACTAAACACTATACATGTCTTCTGGTGAAATTTCTTTTCAATATAATTTTGATTTAGGACTAGTAGCAGCAAGAATTTGAGATGGTGGTCATTTCAGACTGGTATCATTTATAAAGTTTTTAGTGAAATCCTATGTTGATATTAACTTCCATTCTGAATGAGCATTAATAACAAAATTTTCGATACGGCCTCTGTAACACAGTTTTCATTTTAAAAAAATCCACAACACACAAGAAGTCGTCCTTTGAAAACCCCATGATGATAAAACTTTCAGTTCAGAAGGAGTACCAACAACAGGAATTTTAAGATGGTGTATGGTGACCATACTGGCAGACTGGTGCAATTTTCATTTAGGACCAGTCTTTTCATGAAAATTCTAGGACCAAAATATTTGGGTGGAGTAGCGACAAGACTTTCAAGATAATTGCTGTTGTAGTCATAATGAATGTCCAAGATTTCTTATAAAGGAAGTTCAAATTTATTTAGTGTACAGGAAAGTGATAAGGATTCAATCTGGTCAAAACTTAAACTTTCATTTCTGAAGGAGTAGCAATAACAATATTTTCAAGAGCGCTGCTATAGTGGTCATATTAAACCAACTTGACATTGTAAGAAGTCTTTTAATGAGAATCTCTTCTTTATATGATATTAAATGTTAGAATGGCATCATTTTTCAAGTAGAACTAACTAAACATCACAAGAAGTCTTTAAATGAAAATACCATCCTTTATGGATGAACAGCAAAAAATGGATTTCAAGATGGCCGCTGTGGTGGCCATATTAGATGTCTGAGAGTCACCATTTTCACTTTGGTTAAAAATGACCTTCAGATGAATTTATGCATAAAGTTTCATGGCAATCTCTAAGGAGTTTTGAAGTAGAAAACTTGTAGTAATGGACCCATGACCAATATATAATTGGTAACTGGTCATCATATACTTTCCTCTCTGGAACACATAATCTGTTTAACATTTTTAATTGTTAATAGCTAAATTCATGTAATATTTAGATTATAAATTTATTTTTAGTCAATATTTATTAGTCTTTTCCTTTATCATCCAAATAAATTATATCTTTCGAGTCTAAGATTCGGCCAATGTGAATATGTGAGAAAGCTTGTCAGTATTTTCTTGTGGGTCAGTGGTTCTTTCCATGGATTTCCCGTTTTTTTCCTCCACCATGATTACTGGCTGCCATGTATAGCCTATTGTGTGCTGAAAAATGGCATTAAGCCCCACAACAACAACAACAATATATCTTTCCATTTATGTTTTCTTGCCTTGAATGATCTCTGATGCCAGAACCCCTCATTCCACCATTCTTGCTAGAATGCCATGGATATCTATGGAAAATCCTGATGCTGTACCAAGTGTAGATTATAGTTTGTACATACTATACGTGTTATAGAAAGTGTAGATTATAGTTTATACATACTTATGAAAATATGTTGGACCATACTGAGCTTTTTGAATGCATGACAAGACCTGGTTTTGAAGACTTTATATGCATTTAAGGGTTTTAAATTTAACTCAGTTTAATAAAAGAACAATAAAACATTTATGACATATCAAATTTTTTTATTGATAATAAAAAAATATCTTTAAATATTTTTTTGTTATAATGGGCACAAGAGCAATGAGTATTAAGACAGCAAATCTATGTGGTATGACACCAAACTTCACATAAACAGTAGAAATATATAAACACTACCGCTATTCACGGCCTGAAAAAAGTGAAGTTGGTAAAAGACTTTTGAAATTAAATAATCAAGACATCTCATTATTTAAATACAAAGTGAAAATAAGTATATAATTGATTTTGTTACATGAACTAGAGCTTAAATGATCCATGTAAGCTGTAAATAATAACTTCTAAGTTTTCAAATTTCTTAGTGTTTACAGTACGAATTTGGATAAAAATCCACTTTTATTGCCATCTTTAAAGTAACAAAACTAATATTGAAAACAAGAGCTCAATCAGCCTATTATCATTCATATGTCTGGCATCAGCCTAACAGCCAAAGACCAGGGAAGTCGGTCAAGAAATTGAGGTCAGTAGGATGCTACCTGTACAAATTTTGTTCAATGTCCAATTTTTAGGCACATCTGCACAATATGCCTAAAAACCTGAAAGGCATCATTGCCAGAATGCTTTCTATCAAAGTTGTTTAGTATCAGTTAAGCAGCTTTTTTTTTTCAAAGATAAAATGTATGCTTCTCTACTTTTAGTAATGGCAACCATATCTGATGGAACATTAGAATCATTTTTATAAATCTGAAGGGCCTTTAGATTTCTTTCTGTAAAATGTGGTCAAATTTTATTGCACAGTTTTGGAGAAGTTATAACATTTTTCTATTTATAGTAACAGTACCCATACTGGATAGTGAAATCAGTGTTAAACGTTTTGTAAAAGCCTTTCCAACCACAATGCTTTAAAAAAATTTCAAATTCTGTTGAGTGATTTTTCAGAAGCTGTGTTTTCAAAGATTTTATTTTAGTAATGGAAGTCACATATTTGATTGCAAATCAGCATAATTTTTACAAACTTGCAAGGCCTTCATATAATGTTTCTGTCATACTTGGTCAAAATCTGCCAAGAAGTTTCTGGTAAGTTGTTTCAATACTTTCTTTTTTTAGTTCTATCAGCAAAAATTTTATGGTAGATTGGATTTATTTGTTTGAATCTAGATAGCTGCTATACTAGGATGCCTTCAGTCAAATTTGGTAACATTTTGTTGAGCAGTTTCTAACATTTCTGTTTTTACTAACAGCAGCAATATTTTATGATAGATTGGCATCATGAGTGTAAACTTCAAAGCCATACAGGATGCTGTCAAATTTAGTCAAATTAAATCCAAAAGCCATACTTGTATGCTGCCAAATTTGGTCAAATAAAACCCAGAAGCCATAAAGGATGCTGTCAAAATTGGTCAAATTAAACATGACAGTCACACCAGTATGCTCTCAAGTTTGGTCGAATTAAACCTGAAAACCATACAAAGATGCTGTCCAATTTGGTCCTATGAAACACGAACGCCATACTAAAATAATTTTAAATTTGGTCAAATTCATAGCAGATTCTGAGCAGTCATTTAAAAGACTTTCTCCTTGACATATTGGTGGCCGTACCTGATAGTAGATCAGCTTCATTAGTACACTGGTCTACAATGTTTGGTTGAATTTGATTTAGAGGTTTTTGAAAAGACACTAAAAATAGAAATGGTTAATGGATGCATGACAGAAAAGGCAAAGTAGACATAGTTTCATCCAACTAGCTCTGTTGGCCTTATGACTGCACGTCGACCCCATTACTAAAGCATTGCTGTAAAACAATACTGACCCCAAGATCATACGGCTGAGTTAGCATACTTCAGAAAAAAATTGTTCTGGTTTCATAATAATTCAAACCTTAATGCAAATTATCTCCAATTGTGACCATAACCTTGAGTTCAAAAAGTACATCGAAGAATGAATTGGTCTAAGCTTTATAATAATCAATGCCAAGTATGATGTGAATCTATTTAAAAAATATGTGCATGTGAAAAACGCTATCCAAAACAATAAAAGAATTATTGATGAAAACACTCTTTTATCTCACATTCCAAAGAAAATGATCTCCAACAAATTCAAGTTAACTAATTAACTGTTTCTGTTGAAAAAAAACAACATTGTACCTTAATAGTGATAAGTGACCTACTTAGATGGTTTTTATAAAAGATGTTTATGAAAAATTTAGGTTTATTACATGAACCTTCTTCTAATAAACATAAAAAGCAGATTTATTGCATGAACTTTATTCTAATAAACATAAAAAAATAGAAATATATAAAATATATCTCACACTAAACAAGCATGGATAAACCGATCTCGGTTTTTTGTTCAATGAACTAGACATACTATAAGTGGATCAAACATGTTGACACATTTTATGAGCAACAATCTGACAATTTGATTAAAATCATATCTCCACAATGAAGATCTGACAGTGACTGCTTCCATATCATGTTCTGGTGACCTTTGATAATGGAAATGCAGCTTTCAGAAATATGTTAATGAGTCAATTGTTTAGCACACATTTATGCCCTTCAACCATACTGCCAATTCTCCCAAATGCAAAGGTATACAATTTTATCTGACTGAATGATAAAATTAGCAATAATGGTAAAAACACTGGTCACCAGAACATGACCTTTAAAAAGTAGCTGTCAGATCTTCATGTAAGACAGTGGAGATATGAATTTAATCAGATTGAAGAGTCTGGAAACCATCTAATACACCAGATAAATTACTTACAATTCAAGTGACACATAATCAACAGAGTTTTATTAGATGATAAATGATATTTATAGTTTAATAATCAAAGTACATTTTATTTTGTATACAGCTTATATTTCATCTTGATTCCATCCTAAAATGTCTATATCAACAAAAATGGAGAACCATTAAATTGTGTCAAAAATATCAATCAAAATCTTTAGTGTACCTATAATTAGAAAAGATCAAACAACATAATATTTTCTTCATTCATATTTTCATTTCATATTAAATCAATTTACAGATACCTTAAATTAATTTTGGTTGGTAGTTTTGTTACACTTCAGAGTATCATAAGTGAAGGAAATCTGTTGATAGATTTGATGCTCAATGGATAATTCTCAAAGAAAATGTGACAGTAGTATTTGTACTTGTTCCTATGTCTCACTGGAAAACTGGACATCAAAATGCCCACTGGAATCTTGTTGGTACAATCTTGTTTGTCTCACAAGCTTACAATTGCCAAAATTGCCCAAAACATCCCAGCAAAATCTCAAAATTTTACACAAGACTCAAAAATCTCTCTCTCCCCCCCCCATAGATATGATAATCAGTAGGATCCACTCTACCTTCCTGGAACCAGCCAGCCAACTTATCAGGAGTCCAACTAGCCATTGGCAATGTGTCATGCACATTGATGTTTACCTTGATAATGATGTTCATATTTAAAACCAAAAAATGGCTTAGTCAAACAAAGCCTACACTGCAGATTAATCTATCAATTTCCATTCACCCCCTAAAACACTTTCAATAGCAATCATTCAGAAATGCTGTTCATACCTAAACATCTAAATACAGGAAATATATTGTATTTTATAAGGAATCTTAATGCAACTAATTAAAATGCAAACTGTTTGTGCCTGACAATGAGAATACCAGTCTACTCTGTTTGATTAAAAAAAGGTAAGTATTGGAATAGAAGTAAAGCCCCAGTTCCCAATGCATCCTCTATTTTGAGACTAAGTCTTAAAATATCTGGATGCAAGAGCATACTACAAAACTTCCTTCAACAAATTTACTCAGATATTTACTTGTACATATACAAACTGTGGTATACATATTCCCAGAGATTTCCATATTCCACCTGGAGTCCAAAACTGGATGCTACAATCCAAAGTTTACAAATATCTCCCTGATGACCAGGGAAACTCCCCGTGTCTGATCCAAAAATTTGGAACAAATGAAAATAGTCCTGTACTCTATTAACAACTTTCTTAATTATTTTTGAACATTTTGACAAATTTTCATGAAGAGAAGAACAATCTCAATGATGGCTGTTCATTAGATACCACATCTATCTAATTACAATGCAAAATGACTGAATTGCTGACAAGCAAAAGTATTATGTAAGCAAAGTTTTTTAGTTGATGGCAGTGCATATCAGATCAAAACATAGCAATGATGAGAATCAAGCTTTTGCATCAGTCTTTGCTTCTTCAGGCAGAACTTGCAATCCACAAATCATATTTGCTGGCAAAGCTCGATCTATGAAAAGAAAGGAGTTTGGATGTGACTTGTTACATGTATCAAGTTTTATAATCAGATTAAAAACTAAAATCCATACCTTTATTCCTCTCAGGTAAATAAACAACTTTCCTGACCTCCAGTTCATCAACGATAGCAATTATTATGGATCTTTTCTCACTTAAAGCTACAAATTGTTCTATAGTACTGATTTCTGCCTGATGGTTTTTGTTCTAATGCAAAATGATTTTAATATAAATTTTAAGTACTCACCAATGCAACGCTATTTTTTTTTTTTCTTGACTGGCTGTATAAGATGGGTGGCCCTTCCAAAGGGGGTAATACTATATATTGGTGAGAAGTATATCTATATGTGTTAAGAAATCCACATGTAATTTCAAAGCATTTAATATCTTCATTTAAAAGTAACATTAATTTTTAAAAGGTTTATCTTGTCTTAAGAATAGACTTATTTCAATTGAACATATATTAATAGTTTTAGATTCTTAAGTGTGAGATGTGAGTGGGATATTCTTGGAAAAATGTTACTTAAATCTTAGTATAAATTGTTGGTGTGTCGAATAACTTACTTTTTCTTTCAAAGTAATAATTTTCCATTTATTTAATGACTTAATAAAGTTTTGTGATGATTTATTCCTACATTGCTAATTATATATTGCTGCAATTTAATCATGCAGATAAAACTTTTTGTAGAGTAGATGAATTGTCTTGTTTATAAAGAAAGTCATACATGTAATGTCAAATGATTTTTCAGTCTGGCAGCCTGTTTTGTTCAAGGTTCATTTCTCAAGGTTAATTTCTTTTCATGTGTGATTCCACAAAATCTATACTTATCTTATTTTATGATCTTCACATTTACATCCTGTTGTAATTATCAAAAAGAAAAACTAGACAGCTGTGGTGGCACTCTACAGTTTCATATTTAGTATAGGGTTGGAATTTTAAAGAAAAAGAATTTATCCGGTTTCGTCACTAGTTATACTGGCTATTTAAAAAAGACTTTGTATATCTTAGGTATTGTTCGAAGAACCTTTACTTCTCTTTAGTTTGGTGTATGATTGATGGGTGCAATATGGGTTAAAAAGCATACTGCTTGCCTTTACTCCAAATGTGCACCTTTCAAAAAAGTAATAGCTCCACTTGCTCATTTTCACTTCCTGAACTTCAGATGTAAATTGTAAAAAAAAAGAGATGATAACTTTTATTTACATTTTATGTATTTGGTAATTCATTCATTGCACTTTCAGAAGTTGTTATTGTTCTGTTTGGCAAAATTCATTTTCTCTATTTCAATAGCTGCCAAGGATAGTGCACTTTAGACATGTTCAGGTTGATTTTTGGAGCACAAGGGAGCAGACATTTTAGTAAGCAGTGTGCTAAGATCATTTAAAATTTCCAAAAGAACAATATAAAAAGAAATATCAGCCATATTACATGAAAGTAGCATATAAGTATACCAATATTCTCTCCACTGTGCATTTATTAAATGCAAACAACTTCACCTTACACGCATCACTCTCTTAAAAGTAAATAATTGATGAGTGCCACCTGTGTGAAGCCCCAAACAACTCTGTCTCAACAATGCTGAGCCCATTTACTGTAAACATTTATAATGATATAATTATTAATCCTAGTGGTACATCTTATAATGTACTTTAGCCAACACATTATTAAGTTACAAAAACCTGGCATAAGGAAACATTTTCAAATCCACACCCTATGATATAAATTAACAGATAAAACCAGGTCATGGGACAGACCTGGCGAACAGGCAGTATTTTGCCCACCCCTGTTCCAGTGGGAATTATACAGTGATACTAAGTCTTCATCATCCTTTTCACTTCCAATAATTAAATCATTAGTCATGTGAGCCAATCACTAACTTAACAAATAATATCTTTATCTTTAATAGCTGGCATACATCATCATCATCATCATCATCATCATCATCATCATCATCATCATCATTATGATCATCATCATCCCCACTAGAGATGCTCACTAAACCCTGCCTTTAACAAAAGGACCTTCAACACAGTGTCTGTAGAAACATTCAAACAATGCATGACAAATCATATCAATTACAGCCAATACATTTATTTTGTTAAAGTTTATGAGGTATCTTTGGATTAGTACATGTCAATACTTTAAGTTCAAACTTACTGAAGTATCTTTGGATTAGTACATGTCAGAACTTTGACTAAACCAACTGAAGTATTTTGGGATAAATACCTGTAAGTACTTTGATTTCAATGGACTAAGTTAATTTTAGTACATGTCAGTACTTTGTCTTTAAATAGACTGAGGTATCTTTGAGTTAGTTCATGTTAGTATTTTCACTCAAAACCAACTAAAGTATCTTTGGATTAGTACCTGTCAGTACTCTGACTTCAAACTAGCTGAGGTATACTGGGATTAATACATGTTGGTACTTTGATTAGAAAATGACTACAGTAATTTTGGATTAGTATGTGTTGGTTTTCCGACTGCAAACTGTCAGAGGTATATTTGAATTAGTACATTTCAGTACTTGAAACTGAGGTGTATTTGGATTACTATGTGTCGGTACTTTTGACTTCAAACTGATGATGACTTCTTGAATTTTACTTCAATTTGTATTCAATTATACATGACAGCTAAAAAGTATAACTATTTTTGTCAAAAACATAACTTTTAAAAAAATGAGATGAAAATAACTGAATCAGAAGTTTAACAATTTAACCTTATAATGCAGTCTGCTGATGGAGAAGTATGACATTATGATTAGTAGATGCCTTGCAAAAAGAGATTTATCATCCAAATACATAATGCAGAGAACAAAAAAATAGGTGGCAACATTTATTTTTGTATGAATAGTGTTCTGTGCCAAAAAAACCCTATCACAGTACACTATCTGAAAGGGTATATAGGTAACCAACTTTGCCAGCTTCAAGAAGTTAGATACTATTCTTAATGGTGGAACAGTACACTTCATTCTTCACTGTTTTCATTACTTTGCATAATCAAGCCACCACTTTCTTGCAGTTGCAAAGAATCAGTCATTTTCCACCCATATATCCAATTATAATCTCCAAAAATGGACCAAAGTTCATGCATGTGCAAATGAGAAGCAACATAACAACAGCAGAATCCGTTCTATGTACACATTTTTCTGCTATAAATAACTATCGTTATTTCGAAGCATCCATTTGTTTTCAACTACATCTGAACACTTCAAGATGGACTGGTATGTTGATTAAATAAGTATCCCTACCTTTCAAATCTTTTTGTAGATTCTTATGTATTCAGCTTAATAATTGAATAAGAAGTCTATACTGTGCATATTCATAACTTTGAAATATTCCGCATGTATTCTCATTTTACCACTGCTTTCCAAGAATACAAATCTGCATAGATATTTGCATAATCTATAAACTAATGTACATTGGCAGTATGGACTAATCTGCAAACTAATGTACCTTGGCAGTATGGACTAATTAGCAAATTAATGTACCTTGCAAGTATGGACTAATCAGCAAATTAATGTACCTTGGCAGTATTTACTAATCAGCAAATTAATGTACCTTGGCAGTATGGACTAATCAGCAAATTAATGTACCTTGGCAGTTTGGTCTAATCAGCAAATTAATGTACCTTGGCGGTATGGACTAATCAGCAAATTAATGTACCTTGGCAGAATGGACTAATCAGCAAATTAATGTACCTTGTCAGTATGGACTAATCAGCAAATTAATGTACCTTGGCAGTATGGACTAATCAGCAAATTAATGTACCTTGGCAGTATGGACTAATCAGCAAATTAATGTACCTTGTCAGTATGGACTAATCAGCAAATTAATGTACCTTGGCGGTATGGACTAATCAGCAAATTAATGTACCTTGGCAACATCTCTGAAGTATGCCTTACAACAAGCTTCAAATGAAAAATCATCCAAAATTAATTTTCATTACTTGCTTCCAAGAGTTTAGATATTACAAAGCTGACACTAAAGATAGGGATAGAAATACCAGAATTCATCCTAGCTCAAACTAGAACTATGTTTTGAGGTTTTAAGATCAAGAAGTACCATTCTGGAATATGAATGTTTATTAAGTTGCATCAAACTACATGCACCTCTTTCTAATTTAAATTTATCCAAATAAAACAAAAAGAAAGAAATCCACTGACATATGGACAGAAGAAAACAAAATTGTTGGAAAAAAAACCCATTATTATAAGGTACAGAAAATGCATACCTAATTCCCTCCATCAGTATTTTGAAAACTAAAGATAGAGTCTTGTAAACTTAGTAACAAACACTGAAAAGATGTGAAATCATACATGCGTTCTTACCAATTTGTTTTGGGTAGGGCAAGTTTAATTCTTTCATGATTTTCACAAACTCTGGCATGGTTTTGGTCAGGCGTGGGTTGCATTTCTTTTCCTCCTCCACAGTTGTAGATGTCTGTCCTGTGGATTAAAACAAAATTCCATTGTAAAACAAACAATTTACATTTAAAAAATTCCATTGTAGAAAGATAAGTGTTCATTCATAATTCAGCATCATACCAAATTCATTCACGACAAAGATCAGCTGATTTCATGCCCAATCTTTATAAAACATCATCCATCAACAACCACCTCTCATTCTAACTAATTTCTGATTATCCTTCATGACATTTATATTTCTAAAGTTTACCTGTCTTTACCTGCCAAAGCCTAATTGTTTTCCAATGCAATTGGTCACTTTTTAAGATGGACTGCATGATAAATGGTCATAATGATGTTTATGTTGATTAAAACTATAATGCAACAGGTTGTATTAACAAAGAAGCTGTCAAATTTAAGGATAAAACTAACCTGCTAATACAACATGAGGCCTAAATATCACTCACCTACACACTATTTATATATAACTGAACATTTGAACATTTCACAATGCAGGTATATGTAGTACAATAAGAACACAGGCGATGTAAATTATCTCCCAAACTTAACAGCATCTTAATTTTACTTGTTGAAAACATTTTATCTTATAAACTTCTTTCCAATGATAAATGCATAATTAATATGCATATTTTCCTGCTGACAGTCAAAGGCAACTAAGATCTTTATGATGCAAACCTATTTACCAACATTTTGTCTAAACTAAATGAGAAATAGTCTCTTGAGGAAGAAAGGTAAACATCTCAGCCAAAAAAGTGCAAGATCCTTCCATTATATTTGCAGATTTCACTTATTATAGTTCATGTCAAAGACAATGATACATTTACAAAGTTGGAGCAGATCCAATATAAATTTGGTCTCCATAGTGATAACAAGCTCAGCCAATCAAATGCAAGATTACCTCATTAACATGCAAAAATACCGCTTATAATAATCTAATATCTTGAAAACTTAACTATATTCTAAGTAATATTGAACACATAACACTACCATATTCTAAGTAATATTGAAGATATAACAATACTATAGTTTATGAATACTAAGTAATAATAAAGATATTACACTACCATATTTTTTGTAATATTGAATATATAACACTACCATATTCTATGTAAGATTGAAGATATAATACTATATAATATGGAAGACAACACTGCCATATTCTATGTAATACTGACAATTTAAAATTACCTTATCCTATGAAATATTGAAAATATAACACTACCATACTCTGTGTACTACCCTCACATGCCTCAGGATGTGCTACATCTTATGCCCCAACAAAGTCACATTATCCTGACACCAGGCCATCCAGTCCTAATACTAACCTCTTGGTGTTGAGGGCCTAGCAAAGCAGCTGTGAGTACAATTTTTATAAGTCTTTGGTATGACTCGGCCTGGGTTTGAACCCGCAACCTCCCACATCCAAGTTGGATGTTCTAACCACTAGACCACAAGTGAGGTCCAATTATAGAATTCAAAAAGTCTGATCAAAATGAGATGAGAAATATAGTTGATTGAGTGTTGACAAGCCCAGCCAATGTGATGGAGAATCGTGTCAATAATATACATAAGGCTCATAAGCATAGTCAACCAAGATCATAACATAAGACATAAGCCTATTTACCAAGTTTGATCATAATTCTATTATAAACAGGCTCAATCACAATACAATGCCATGTTTCTTTAGTACTAGATAAGAAAGTCAGCCTCTACAGTAGCAACATGTCAAGTCAATAAAATGCAAGAACTCTTCATTAATATGTGGACCTCATTCATCCAAGACCTTAATGAATTAAGCATATATTTCAAGTTTCATCAAAATCAGATCAGGCATATGGCTTACAGAGTGGTAACAAGGTCAGCCAATCAGATGCATGATCACATCATTAATATTAATCATTCCCTTTAACCTTATTTGTCCTTTCAAACCCCCAGAATTTTTAATTTGAGCCCCATTTTGATACCAAAGTTTGTTTTTTACTGAGTCCTCCAGATTCGACACAAAAATGACTTTTTGCTCTCCGTCTTTCAACCCTAAGAGATACAGTGAATATTTATGGGTCTTGCCCATTACTGAATTTGTCAGAGATTATATGATATTAGCACATGTTCCATGTTTGATCAAAACCAAATAAAAAATAAAACTCCTGAGTGGTAGCAAGTAATTGTTGATGGATGGATGATGCATAATGGACAGATGCAGGGTCTTAACAAAAAAAACTTCACTTGGCTAGGTAAGCTAAAAACTAGGAGGTGATAGATGAAATGCATATATGAATTGCAGGCAAATTTAATGCAGCAAAATGAATGCCAAGTGCAATTTAAATATAATATAAGTGCCAACAAAATGTAAACAAAATGAATGCTTAATGCATTTTAGATACAACCAAAGTGTAAACGAAAGGCAAATAAAATACAGATTTTAATCAATTGTCTCTTTCAAGGATCGGCACAAGTGTTCTATGGAACCCTGTCTAAAAACTATGTTATATGCCTGACTTGCCAAAACTTTTGCATACAACTTTACAATATATTCCTAATGTTGACTCCATCATCAATTCAAAGAAAATTATTACTTGTCTGAGTTTCATTTGCTGTGGCAGGTAAAATATTAACCAAACTCAAGAAATCTGATGTTACCTGTGTAATCATGTGCAGGGAACAAGAGATAATCTGGTGGCAAGGAGAAAATTTTTTCATGAACTGATCTGTATAATGTTTCTGCGCTTCCTGAAAAATATAAAAATGAAAATTGCTAAAAACAGGAATAATTACCTTCAAATCCAATATTGTTTCTTAAAATTATCTGGCTTAAAAAATGTCTAAATTATTCAGACTTAACAGGAGTGTGCTAACCTAAAGCCAATAAATTTCCTGTTGGACAAGTAGTTTTCATGTGTTTAGTGGGAAGGACTAGTGAAGATTCAGCAGGACTAGTATCATGCCATTCCAGACATAAATTTTTACAGTTAGAAAGGATACTGCCATGCCAAACTATAACAGTTACAAAGGATACTGTCATACCAGACAATAACAGCTACAAAGAATATTGTGAAATCATTTATTATTACAGGTAACAATTATTGAGGTTTAGAAAAATATTACATTTTCATCAGTGCATAAATATATGGATTGGCTTTGACAAGGTTCCAACTGTTTTTAGTATGGATCACTGTTTATTATATTTCAAAATCGGTGGTCTGTGGCAGCCATGAAATCAACCAAAACTAGTACCCAATACAAAATTGTGAAATCACATAAAAATTAATCCCTGATGAATATATGCTTGGTAAGGGATGCAATCTCAGTTCATTGTGGACATCCCATATGTAAGAGTTGTCTCCCTGTACATGTAACCACTATATCCCCAGCTCTAAATGTCAATGTCAACAACATATGCCTTACAACCAACCCCTCAGTAACTGAATGAAACCTTCTTGGAGAAATTTATTGATGTCTTCCTTCCATTTTTTTCTTACACCACTTTTGTTGGTTTTAGAATTATGTTGTTACTGTTGTCAACAGGATTTGTAACAGTTTTAATATACAGTTTCACATATATATCTCAATTAATATGGTAGGTCCAAGGCTCCAATATGAACAAAGCTTTATTGATTTAAATAAGTTATTATAAAATGCATCTTCATACGGATTAGGCATGATGACAACAATGCATTAAAAAAGTCCCATAGAGTATCTTCAATATGTAGGATGAATTCATTACATATTAAATGAATAGCTAATACATTTTATTTAATAATATAATCTTTATCTAAAACTGACAATATATAATTTCTTTTTTATAATCTGAGCATGTGTTCTCAGAAACCAAGATGTACATGTCTGTATATGTAATTTATGATGAGCAGGCTATATGTGTCACCTCAATGATCACATGGTAATGCTTAAAAATATGGCTTTTTCAGCCTTCTAATGATGTCCCAGTCTATACATTTTGATAAAGGTAATAAATATAAAAAAATTACTTCTTGGGAATAAAAATTGCATGGGTAACTTGAAAAAGTTGATAACAGAAATGAAAAAATCTGTCATAGGGACATGGGGCAAACATACACGTGTCAAATTCCTTATTTTATGTATATCATTTTTCACAACAAAAAAAAGCTACAGTAATAATTACATTTTTCCAGCTGAAATGTTACTGTAAATATATATAACTAATTAAATTTACTGACCGTGCCTTAATAGTGTTTCTACTGCAAGGTTCCTTTTCATAAACTTCTCAATACATAAAATAAGGATTTCTACATTCATTAAATGTGGATACACCATACTAACTTGTAAAAGTGAACCAAAAATAACAGCTTTACATCAAAGTATGATGAGAAAGTTTTTTTTAAAAAAAAAAATCCTTTATCAAATCTCAAAGTCTTAATCCTGGAAAATATCAAGGAAAAATAGGTCCATAACAAACTGGCCCTTGATGCACCGCTACCCACCTTCCCCACAAAAATCCATTTTACAGTATTTATATACGGTAATTACAAGCACATTCCTGAAACAATATTGGACTTTAATGAAAAAGTCTTACATCATGATTTTTGAAGTAATCAATACATTTCTTGCATTTTAGATATATTTCCAACTCATGTGTTATACAATCTTACCTTGCTGGAAGTCTGTTCTACCACAGCCTCTTATAAGCAAGGCATCACCTGTAAATGCCATTCCTTTGTTGTGCAATACATACGTCATGCAACCTGTACAAACAGATGTTTCATTAGTTTCTGAGTCAAGTGTAATATTTTTGTCATTATTATTAATAAAATCCGTGTTATACATTGTAATGACTAGCAATAAAGTCAAGATCATAATAAGCTGTTTGTATAGCACAATATATATTAATCATGATACAGTAAAGAAAAGAGGATCAACTATGTCAGAATACTGCTGATGGAGGGTGCAGGTGAGTGTAGTTCAAGGCGCTAAGCCAATGAAATCTCATATCTCATAGCTGTACTTCTCTCACCAGATTTAACTTTTATCTCCACTTGACAAGTGGATTCTACCTGGTATGTGGATTATCTATATATCCTTAAATGATTGACTGAAGGCAATAACATGATGGACTAAAATTAATTAAGTCTACTACCCAAAAGCCGTGTTGTTTATACCTGACTCCATCCTGTAAATTCTTGATATCCACTGTGTAGGGAGTGTACTTCAGTGGTTACTACACAGACATGAGTGGAAAATGGTCAGTGCAATTTGTGTATACTGTACATATTGTATCCAAATCTCTAGATCCATGTATACATAGTATTATGCTGTCATGGTAAAATGTATACTTGTATACCAGTTTGTTGAAAAAAAATCAATGTGTCAATCTATGCCAGATAATATTATTCATTGTAATTCTCTCTATATAGGAGGCAGCTAGATTAGCTCTATTGATAGATTATTGGACTTGTAATCCACAGGTCATGGGTTACGTACCCATCCAGGCCAGCCCAGATTGGCTGCCTTGATCCGTCCTTAAGAAAGGTCCTTAGATCCCCATCATCAAAATCATGTGTTAAAAGTGCAGCTAAAACCCAGATAAAACAAACTCTATGTATGATTCTCCATGATGTAGGAATTTTATCAATATCCTAAAAATATGTTCTTATTTTCATGTTTCTGTAGAGAATTTTTACTTGGTCCCAATTAATTACACATCCACTGGTAACTGAGCCCTCTGATGTATATGTCAGGCTGATTATGTAACAACCCATATGATGGATTTTTAATTTTTATGTAAATTTAATGTCATTTAAATTTTTATGTAAATTTAGTAATCAAAATTTGTCACTATAAATGTTGTTTGACAAGAAAGTACTTGGTTAAATCATAAACTGTACAACATTTTTAAGTACCTCTTAAACAAAATTATGCACACAAATTCTATTCCACTAATAAAGACCTATATATATATTTTAGCTGACTCAATTAGTGTACATGTATTCATCATTGTTGTAGATATAGTCTCTATATTTAGCATGGTTCCTGACCCTTATCAAACTATATCAAGTATCTATTTCTGCTGAAAGTGGAAGCTTGATAATTATGCTATGTGTTCTCACATGATGCCTGAATGAAATGTTATGTGTGCCCTGAACTCTAGCAAATGCTATGTGTGTCCTGAACTCTAGCAAATGTTATGTGTGTCATGAACTCTAACAAATGGTATGTGTGTCATGAACTCTAGCAAATGCTATGTGTGTCCTGAACTCTAGCAAATGTTATGTGTGTCCTGAACTCTAACAAATGGTATGTGTGTCCTGAACTCTAGCAAATGCTATGTGTGTCCTGAACTCTAGCAAATGTTATGAGTGTCCTGAACTCTAGCAAATGTTATGTGTCCTGAACTCTAGCAAATGTTATGTGTGTCCTGAACTCTAGCAAATGTTATGTGTGTCCTGAACTCTAGCAAATGTTATGTGTGTCCTGAACTCTAACAAATGTTATGTGTGTCCTGAACTCTAGCAAATGTTATGTGTGTCCTGAACTCTAACAAATGGTATGTGTGTCATGAACTCTAGCAAATGCTATGTGTGTCCTGAACTCTAGCAAATGTTATGTGTGTCCTGAACTCTAGCAAATGTTATGTGTGTCATGAACTCTAACAAATGTTATGTGTGTCCTGAACTCTAGCAAATGTTATGTGTGTCCTGAACTCTAGCAAATGTTATGTGTGTCCTGAACTCTAACAAATGTTATGTGTGTCCTGAATTCTAGCAAATGATATGTTTTTCCTGAACTCTAGCAAATGCTATGTGTGTCCTGAACTCTAGCAAATGTTATGTGTGTCCTGAATTCTAGCAAATGCTATGTGTGTCCTGAATTCTAGCAAATACTGTGTGTCCTGAACTCTAGCAAATGTTATGTGTGTCCTGAATTCTAACAAATGCTATGTGTGTCTTGAATTCTAGCAAATGTTATGTGTGTCCTGAATTCTAGCAAATGTTATGTTTTTCCTGAACTCTAACAAATGGTATGTGTATCCTGACTATAAGAAATGTTATGTATATCATGAACTCTATAAAATGTTATGTATATCATGAACTCTATAAAATGTTATGTGTATCATGAACTCTATAAAATGTTATGTGTATCATGAACTCTAGGAAATGTTAGGTGTACCCATAACTTAGAGAAAGTATGATCTGTTGTATACATTAATGTCCTGTATTACTTTTTATTGGGGAGTCTGCTCTGTTGACTAAATTTTACTAGATGTGAAAGGTTTATACGAGTCTCCACCATTATGGCCAGGCATTTAGACATGTTGTAACACAAAACTTTCTAAATACTTAACTTAGCATCAGTTACTGACAGCATTTAGCTATGCAAACATAGGCAAATCATAAGGTGAATTGTTAGCCTAGGCATTCTAAGGTGCATCCAAAAAATAAAAATTTAAGTCAAACCTCTGGTTCTGGAATGTGTAACTTGGGTTAACAGTTGCCAATATAAAATAGCGTTTTCTTAAAGATCCTCCAGTAGTTTCCAGCTGATAGTTACCCTAATTGTTATTTTGAATTCCAAACCATCAAAAGTAGTTTCAATTTTTTAGACTAGTTTTATTATTAATGTCAACTTTATAAAGCTTTGATGCTGAATATATAAAGTTTAAATTCATAAACTTTTAAACATAACTGATGCATAGGTACCATTTGTATGGCCTGGTGTGCTACGGCATTCCAATTCAAACTTTCCAAACTTGATTTTGTCTCCCTCCTTAATCTTTACATCGGCCAGGGCTTCACTAACTTTACTGATGACACTCTTACATGTAGGAATTTTCTTCTTGATCTCTCCTGTTCCTGTGATGTGATCAGCATGGACATGGGTATTCACTGGAATATAAATAAATGTAATATATAAAAAAATGACTAAAACACAGCTTGGCGAGTTAATGAATTCAAAGCTACTACCCAACAGCCACTATATCACACTTATAAAACATTTACCTTTCATTGGCCTTATTTTATGAATGTAAACTGTGTTATTTATATTTATTTTGTGTGAGTAGTTATTGTTCTAGACCTTGAAAAAACGTTTTATTAAATCTTACATATTTTATTGAAATTAAGGTACAAAGTCAGACAAATACCAATGAAAATAGGGATGACTGGTGTGTGGCAGGGTGGGTTTGGATAACCTGGACTCAGACAAAAATATGGCTTTTTGGTGCAAAGCTATGCCAGAGTTAGCAAGCAAGTGATATTCATATCAATTTGCATTACTAGCTATGGGGTCTAAGTATTTAAGAATACATATTTTCTCAGTTCGTCTCAAGTTCAAAAAGCCATAGTGCAATAAATATAACAATTAATTATTATCTAATTAGAATCTTGAACAGCAGCAAAGAGTAATGTAGTCCTGGTGAATCTTTGCCTCAGGGATGTTGACCATCTAACTTCTACTTCAGGTATCCCTCTAAGAAAGAATGGCTGAACTCCCCTTGAGAAGGATAACCTGTTCTCCTAACTACATAAGCAATACAGCCTGTGGTCACTTGACCAGTGACCCTAACATATGGTTAAGAAGATGTTTATTGAAATCTAATTAAAATTTAACCAGCAAATCAACTGAAGCCAACAGGCTGTGTTTATTGCTCTGGTGGCCATCTTCTTTCTGCCACTAGACCTACCAGATTTGAGGTTGCCCCTGGGATGCCACATTTCTGAAATTGAGGCATGAGAAGGTTGATACTGCCTGCCAGGTAACAGCTTCTATTATATCTCAGGTTGAATCTTTTCATTTGAATGCCAGTCTTGCAAAAATTGCTCTAAACTTCTGAGCAGTAATCTATGTGAGGCTAGTCTGATCTTGTGATACCTCAATGTACACCAAGCACATGACCCACCTTAGCTATGATTGTCCTTTTAACATTGCTGACCCAAGAACTTTTTTCCTCATGAAGAAAAAAAAAAACGAAAAGACCAAAAAATTCAAAAACATGTAAATACAAAATTGCATTACCTGCCTACCCTAATTTTAAAATCACTGCAACCAGAAACACAAATATTTTATTGTTTTGCCTTACAAAAAGAAAACCTGAAAAGACACCAGTGTCTTCCAATTGTAAGAAACAAAAATATTTCACCTCCATATATGAGATTGAGTCCCAGATCATGAACAAGCTTGACATCTCGTTCTGCCATTTCAATCACTGGATCAATCAAGATGGCCTCTTTGGTTTGGGGGTCTGCCAGAAGATATGTGTAGGTGAATGACTTGTATTCCAAAAGCTGAAATAAGTAAACAAAAAATTAAATCAATGGACTACATACAGGATCAAATATAATATTTGTTAAAATCATTTTTTACTTTTTCACTATCTGAATAGTGTAGCCAAAATCAAGACTATCTAAGTATCCTAAGATTTAATTGATAAACATATTCCGGTATGCCAGATTTTGAAAACTTCAATTTTTTTGCACTTCCACAGCCATAATAGAAGCATATACTATGTTACCATGTTACCCTTCTTGGTTGTTCTGGTTTAGTTTTTGGTTGGTTCTCTGTAGGGCTACTGGCATGCTTCTTCAAATATTTATGCTAATTGAGCCCACATGGATAAGATGAAATATCAATAGTTTATAAAGGCAAAGGCCTCACACCACTCTTCCAAATAAACACAAATATAAAGTAAAATAAGAGAAACTAGATAAAATGTACCAGTAAATACATTACATTTTTGCAAAAATAAATTAAAAAACTTTTGAGTACTGAATACGTTTGGCACAAAATATTGTACATAAACTTTAATGGCCAAAAACTATTTTTTGGCCACATTTTCTGGCAGAAATAGTTTCTGTGCTAAATGGGTCAAACTATTCTCCTAGACTGTCACTCCAATGCACTTCTGAATCACTTTGGGCATATTGATTTATGTACTGTACTCTTGTGGCAAACTTTTTGTTTCTGTAATGAAAAAGCTAAGGCAAAATAAAAATGTAATCAAACAAGCAGGTGTAAAAAAAAAATTATATGGAATACATACAGAATAGAATTTTATACCAATTAAATTTACATGTTATCAGTGGCATAAGGTAAGGTTTTGATAGTGACTGAATGAAAACTGTCCAAATTACCTTGTCATGGATTACATTCTTATCAGGAACTACACCTATGTTTGTGCCATTGTATATGTGTTGTAAATAAACACATTTTTTTTTTATTTAGAAAATAAGAATTTTGTATCTAAAAAATTAATATCTTCAGAAATGTTAAAAATATTAAGTAGAATTTGTAAATGATGATAGTCCATTTCAATGAAGAGGAAGAATGATTTGTCAGATAACATATCTGTCAACAACACATATTAGCCTCAGTTTAAGTAAAACATTTCCTTATGTAATTTTGGTTTCAATTTAGTATGGTTTTCAATGGTTCATCGGGATTCATAAGGTACAATCAGGGTTTAGAAAATATCACTTGTGCCAAGCAGAACCTACACATGTAACAGATCTTTGGCTATAACAAATGGATAATGGTTCTTTGACTGGGACTGTTTTCCCTGACAACAGAAAGCCTTTGACCTAGTTGATCATGAAAATCTGTTGCAAAAGTTGAACTGTTAAGGGTTTGATAATTCTCTTTTAAACTGGTTTAGATCATAACTAAACCAAAGGTCTCAACAAGTAACTATTGGCAATATTAACTCACAAACTTACACTACTTATTCAGGAGTCCCTCAAGGGTTTATTTTAAACCATCTCTTATTTCTTATTGATGTAAATGATCTTCCAATACTTTAATAAAGTTATGTGGCACAAGCTTCCACTGAATGTAAAATCTGTAGAAAATATTTCAGTGTTTAAGAGGCGATATCAAGTGTATTTATGTGTTATTAATATATTGTAACAGAATTTAATAAATGCATGTTAAAATAATATAGTAATCATTATTATCTTCTGACTGATTGTTATATTTTCTTAGAAGGGTCTCAAGAGCTAATAGCAATGGGCTTAATGAGTCACCCTCTATCAATAAAATATTATTATTAATTTTTATTATTATTATCATTTTATTATTATTATTATTATCACCATCATCATCATCATCATCATTATCATCATCATTTCCTTCTGTTTAGTTCTGGTATCATTTGTTTGATTTTCCTTTGTTTGGGTATATTCTTGATCATCTGTATTCTTACTAGAAATTCAGCTATTTCATGGCAATGATAATGTTTAACAACTGTAGTAAAGTGACTACTTTATTTTTGATCCAGTACAATGAAATGTACACTTAATTCTTCTAAAAATATTGTTGGGAATAATTAAGATAAATAAATAAGTTAATTCATTAATTAGGTCTGAATATTTACAACTGTTATAATCAATTTATTTTACTTCTTTTATTTTCAAATTTCATAAACAAAAATTGTGTTTATCTTTTACACTCCTTCAAATAAAAATTTTTTCATTGCATTCTTTTGTCTGATAAATTAGTCCCCAAGTCTGTGTTGATGGACTATAATCATCTATCAGTATGTCACAGATTTGGGGGGCTCATCACACTATTCATGCTGTTGTTGTATATATATATATATATATATATATATATATATATATATATATATATATATATATATATATATATATATTGTATTATATACAATTCTAATTGAAGGGGGCACAATATTTGAAGGAAAAATGGTGTAAGAATCATTGGCTGAATCATTGTTTTAAAAAAAAGTTAATAAAATTGGTCATTATATTTTTAATCCAAAGTTATAAAAAAAAATGGATTTGGCAAAAAGAATATGGACACGCGGACGTCAATGAAAACCATAAACAGAAATCTTGCATTGGATTATATATATATATATATATATATATATATATATATATATATATATATATATATATATATATATATATATATATATACGTCTGCAATAAGTAAATACGGAATGAACAACTGCTGAACGCAAGTAATCAACCACGCAATAACAATAAGTATACTATACCTGTCTGAAAATTAAATCATTCCCTTTTCCAGCAAAAGTTGCCATTTTTTTGTACTGCGAATACATGCAGTGTTCTCTCTCCTGGGTGTCCAAGTGTCCCTCGAAACCAGGGCGTTGAACTGCCACTGTTGGTATAACTCCGCAAAAAGTCGCCTTAGCTTCACGGTTGGTAGGCAAGCAAATTTTTGTACGTCCCATGGCAAATACGCGTAATAAACATTTTGCCATTTTCGATTCACCAATGGTCACTGCCACATACAATCCGGTCACCCAATAGGATTAATATCCACTATTGTCAATAAGTTGCTCTTGAATACTATTTTTGTAAACGAGTCGCGGAATTTATGGTGTTGAAAAGTCAAGGTCTCCGATATTGATTGGACCGGTGATTAATACGTATTTTGGTTTGTGGCTATACGAAAGTTAGTAAACCAAACTGGAGGCGCGTCCTTCCGGGTGGTATTCGTCCTCACGTTCGCAAAGTCAAGACTGTAAGCATGAGTTATTAGTCACGTCTGCCTCAATATCAAGAGGTAAATTCATAACGCAAGTATGTTTTACTGAAATTCTTCCTCACTGAAATAATAAAGAAATATTGCATCAAGTTGATACTCTCTGCTACAAAGTCAGCAAATAGCATTATAAAGAAAGGCATTATCAATTCCAGAATGCAGTTATATCAGAATTTTGAGATGGGCTTAACAGTCGATTTTTCTTCACAATATTCAGCGGGGAACATGGTTGTTTCTTCCAGTTCGGTTCCATACATCTCACAGAAGTGTGAGGATGGGAGTTGTTACAGGCTAGATATAAGGAATTTTAACTTTGGTAGTCAGAATAAAATACACTACTGTAAAAAAAAAAAAAAAAAAAAAAACAAACGTGCACACACCCAAAGTCAATCGAATCATAATTATTGAATGCAACGCACCTTAATTGTCATCAAGAAACCTCCAAATGACAATTATCGATCACTGGACATTTACAGTGTGGTCAGCTACTAAACTGGGACAAGAAAAGAGCACATATCGAGTCTAATCGTCACAATATAGGGTAGTTCAGATTTGTTTATCAAGAGTCATAGTTTTCGTTGTGACATCACAGTGCACATCACTCAATCCAGATGTATTGGATCACACCTTTAATTTGATCTTTCCAAAAGTGATTCTGCAGGATGTACTTCTCGGAGCATGTAAATAATGACCTTGCACAGGAATATGGATGTATGAAGATCCAAATAAAATGAATAATTGCCATTAAAAGGTATGACTATGTAGAATCAAATTCAGAAAAATTAGACCCATTACTGAAAGAATTGGTGCTAAATTTATTCATAACCTGTATAACTTTTACTATAGCTCCCATGCAGACTATTTTACCAATAAGAGTGTTTCATAATTCAATGGACAGGTACACTGATAGTACATATTATTTGCAGTGTAGCAGTACACATGTAGCCATTACACTGCTGATGGTTACGGATTAAAAGATGATGCAACATTAGATAAAAGTACATCATCAAATTTAACAACACAGTAGTCATCTTTGCTTGCCAAGGTTCCGTTAACCCTATTTACACCTTGGCATATGGAGCAAATATTGATGTGCTTTAGGTCTGTGAATTTCATTGGATGCAGTGGCAAGCATCAAAATTAAGTAGTTTAAATTTAACCACTGTTCCATTGTGATCAAGACAATCAGAGCACATAATGGACTGACAAATAAGCACTTTTTCAGTAAAGGTCCATATTTGAACAAATGCCTTTCACTCAGATAGATGGCTTCCCTTTGGTACATAGTCATAATTTTGATGTTGAACTTACACAGTATCATTTTTAGGTCAGTTTTCATAGTCATTCTTGGCTGATGTACAATACTGAACCATGCTATAGGTTAGTTGGCATTACCTACTAAGGGAGGCAACACATGAAATTCAATAGAGGTCACTTGGACAAAGCACCAATATAACTATCTGATCTGCCAAGGGTGGAGAACACTTAAAAATTATATAAGGAAAATGACTTTTTTTTGTATAGTGTCAGTGATTACAGCTGATTAAAAGACAAAACAGCAGTATATTTCAATAGTAGATTGCATACAACTAAAGGTGTTCTTTGGTTAGGAAAAGTGATATTGGAGAAATGAGGGTGCTAAAAGTTAAAATGAAGAAGGTTCATACTTAAAATAGACATTATGGTAGCAGGATTTATGTTTGAGTATCGGTGAAGAAAGTAACCCAGTTGCTGAAGTACCATTGACCACTAACTTGATAGATATAACTGACATAACCAGTATGGCCTGAATCAGCCTGTTAAATTCTTTGGAATCGGAGATTGTTATTAATTCCTTGGGCAGGCTGTTTATACTCTGGGAGCATCAAATTTGAAAGACAGTTTACCTTGTGGTCATTACTCTTGGTACTGTTTCCAGATTTTGGTTTCTTAAATTGTATTTGCAGTTGTTTTTTTTTTCAAAGAGACCAAATTTATCAAACAGGTGTTTTCTGTGAAGTATCTTGTATGCTTCTTGCCATACATCTTAATCTTCTAATGTGAAGAGTAGGAATGTATGCTTTTCTTAGCAGAAAATCGTATGAGCTAGTAAATTCATCCAACACTACTTTTGGTGGCCTCTGTAGTTATTTTTCCATTTTTTCCAAATTAAGTTTGCAACAAAAATGCCAAATAAGGGGGCAGGAGCTGAAATTTGACCTACAAGTGTTAGTAGATTAGCGGTTTGGTGGACAAACAGTGGTTGAGACATTGCAAGGTATTTAATTTGTCTTGCTGCTGTTTGACAGGTCTTGGATATGTGGTTGCTAAATTTAATTGAGTCAATATCTAATCTAATTCACAGAGTCCTTACATGAAATTTCATGGTTTTCTATGGTGATAATGGTTATTTTTTGCAAGTTTTTTTGCCAAGAACAATAGCTTGGAGTTTTTATTGGTTTGCTTGCATACCATTTGCTGCAAATCAGTCAGTTACTGTCTTGCTCCCATTTTGTAAAAAAGGTATTACATTATTTGAATCTTTATTGATATAAGATATGATATTTTCATCAGCATAATTATTCAGTGTTGTTTGTTTTGTGAAGTAAATATCATAGGTCCTAGTATTGATTCTTGGTGTACACCTTTAGAGATATATATCCCAGTTTCTGTATAAGGACCACAGTTGAATGTATGCACACTTAATACAGTTTACTTTAATGTCCTAAACTCAGTTTTGTAATCTTGTTGTTTTCTGATGATGATGAATACACTCATCTCTGCAATGCTGTAAGGAATAATAGTTACAACTTTTCCAGCCTTAAGAAGTAAATGAGACACCAGCATATCTTTAACAATGTTAAAAACATTTTCTGACAACTTGGGAGAGATTGTTTATTAATTGGTTTATTAATTGGTATTCTTTGAATTCCTCCCCAAGCTGGTCTGTTTCCTGTGTTGAGAAATTGAACACAAAGGGCAAATTCTAAACAGTGCAGACATTGGGACAATTGCGATTTGTTACGCATATGTAATTTAATTACATTTTTTAGTTTTAAATATTTTTTTTATTTTATTCCATCACATGTTATTGTAATGATAACTTTGTTTACTGGATTTGATTTTTTTTAAAATTTAGTTCAGTTCTGTTTGACCTGATAAACAAATAACAGTTGAATCGTATCTACTTTCTGAACTTAATTCAGAAATCAGGTAGAATTCTTGTAAACAACTTTTTTTTATTTGTTTTATTCATTCCAAGAATAAGACTAATTCAGTGGAATCAAGGTCATACCGAGAGTATGTAATAATTAGTATGTAAAATATATTCTACATTGTTCTAGAAGGTGACCACGTGACCCTCATATGGGAATCTGTTTTGGGTCTTAACTTACTCTATAACCATTTTCTTGAGAAAATCTTGCCAGTTGGGCTTTCAATCTTTGACACTTAAAGGTGACTTGTTGAATTTTTTTATGGAATTATTGATTCTTTCCCTAGAAAATACTAGTGCTTATACAGATATTCTTGAACAAGGAAATTTATCTGAATTTATTCAGAATTCCAGACTGAAATATTATTTTTCTGAGATTCAATAAGGAACTGTTGACATGACAACACCTTGAAGGTCACAACATGAGTCATCACTCCTTTTTCATTTCATTGGGACTTAAACACGGATTCATTAAGTACTTTTCATTGATATGACTTTCATTTTTAATTCTTGGATTAATATTTTGATTCGTTTCGTAAACCATAGTCTTTTTCTCATTTTTACCTTGTTTTTTCTTGGGAAAAAAATTATTTGTTTAATTTTACAAAGCTTATTGTCTTCACTCTTTTCTTGTTACTTTTGTTCAATCCTAGACATGTAACAGACTGTAATCATTTACATTGTGAGCTGTAATCATAATCATTCATTTTAGAAACTGTAATCATCCTTCATTGAGAGTGTAATCACATAGACTATAATCATGATTACAAATGATTACAAACAAATAACTAATTATATTCTTTATAATTGTTAAAAATAATAAAAGTTTCCATAAACAAAACTGTCCATAAATGTTGACTAATTCAATATGGAATTCTGTGGCACTGTATTGAAATTGTTTGTTTCTCAGTTATACTACCTATGATATCTGCACCGAACAAACTAGATAAGCAAATACAAAGAAATCATAATGATCCCCTGTAATCATAATCATAATCAGTGTCCAAAATAAAAGGTAATCATAATCATAATCATAGTGTCCAAAATAAAAGGTAATCATAATCAGTGTCCAAAATAAAAGATAATCATAATCATAGTGTCCAAAATAAAAGGTAATCATAATCATAATCATAGTGTCCAAAATAAAAGGTAATCATAATCAGTGTCCAAAATAAAAGATAATCATAATCATAGTGTCCAAAATAAAAGGTAATCATAATCATTAGTGTCCAAAAATAAAAGGTAATCATAATCATAATCATAGTGTCCAAAATAAAAGGTAATCATAATCATCAGTGTCCAAAAATAAAAGGTAATCATAATCAGTGTCCAAAATAAAAGGTAATCATAATCATAGTGTCCAAAATAAAAGGTAATCATAATCAGTGTCCAAAATAAAAGGTAATCATAATCAGTGTCCAAAATAAAAGGTAATCATAATCATAGTGTCCAAAATAAAAGGTAATCATAATCATAGTGTCCAAAATAAAAGGTAATCATAATCAGTGTCCAAAATAAAAGGTAATCATAATCATAGTGTCCAAAATAAAAGGTAATCATATAATCATAGTGTCCAAAATAAAAGGTAATCATAATCAGTGTCCAAAATAAAAGGTAATCATAATCAGTGTCCAAAATAAAAGGTAATCATATAATCATAGTGTCCAAAATAAAAGGTAATCATAATCATAGTGTCCAAAATAAAAGGTAATCATAATCAGTGTCCAAAATAAAAGGTAATCATAATCATAGTGTCCAAAATAAAAGGTAATCATAATCATAGTGTCCAAAATAAAAGTTAATCATGATCATAGTGTCCAAAATAAAATGTAATAATAATCATAGTGTCCAAAATAAAATGTAATCATAATCATCAGTCATAATCGTAATTGTGACTGAACAGCTGTGATTGACCCCATGCACTAAGAGAAATGGTGTGTCAAATAGCCAAAGTTTAGATACAAAAGTAGTTCAGTATTGAATGAAAAACTGCATCATGTATCAGTATAGAACATAGCAACTTGCAAGAACCTCTTTTTCGGAGTTTGAAAAATATCACCACTGTTTTCAAGCTGACACAGCTGTTGTTCATTGATGAATCCAGCTAGCAATACAGATTGAAACAGATTTTATGGATTAAAAAAGCAGATGGCATATATACTTAGCAACACTTCATAGTTTACTATGTTTATGAAAAGTATTATAACTGCCTGAAACAGTTATAATTTGTTTGGGGACCAGGGGGTTTAGTATTCTAAGGAACTCAACCTTTATAGATTAGTAACACCTCATCTCAGTGTGGGTTTGAGTCTCAGGCTTGGCCAACATGAGTAGGTCAGGAAGCATGCTTGCAGCTTCCCATAAGTCAGTAATTTTTCCCAGTTTTCCTGGGCTCTTCCACCACCAAATATACAGGCTGCCATTGTTCATGTACTAAGAAAATGTCATGAAACCCATAAGAACTTTGTTTGAATTTGTATAGTTTTGTTTAAATATTAACTGTACAAATCCAAAATCTAATTTGTACAATATATTTAATTAGCATTACACTGTCTCAGCCAAAATCTATTTTGAATTAAAAAAATTTAAAAATGTACTTTTACATTTAAAAAAAAAAATACAATATTTGCCTACTTTCATTGCTTGTAATTAATGATGGGGAATTCTTTTATGTTTTTATATTTTGTGTAACCATTTGTACATGATGGTACATGTATGTATATTGAGTGCAATTTTTGTTGATGGTTGTAAATTGTTGAGATCAATCTATAACAAGGTATAACTTAGCTAATTTTTTTGTCCAGGGGTGTTGTCAATATATTAAAACCTGTTGACAAGTATGGAGTAATTTCTCATTGGTTAATGAGGTCATGTGGGTGGGTTCTTAGAGGAGTTATTTCCCATTGGATGGGTCATCAGGTGGGTTCTTTCACAACACTTGGTGTATTGTGAAATGTCACATGGTAAGTAGGGAAAACATTGTATATTAGGATTATATGGTGTGGTGTGTGTATTCACACACAAACACAAACACACACACACACACACATAAATATATATATATATATATATATATATATATATATATATATATATATAACTTTACAAATGATTCATTCTTATTTCCAATATTCTTATTTTAACATCAGTCTGTAGATTTGAAAAATGTTGTGCTTAGAGATGATTTGAGAGGAAACATTTGTTTGGATCATTCATTGAAATTACAAAGTGCTCAAGCGCTTTAAATATTGTTCTGGAAATTTTGTAAGAAATCTTTACTTATCTACAGCAGCTTCAGAGAATTGTTTTGTCTCCATGTTATGAATGCTGATGCATATATAACAGTTTAGGACCACACCATTTACTTTTGAATTCTGATGATATCTGCTTTAACTTTAAAAAATAAAATCTGATTCTATTTATATAGTGAATATAACGGTTAACCCAATTCTAAGTAAATATCACATCATTGTTAATCAATTTTTAGGAATTCCATTGTGAAAATACCAAAATTTACCTGAGAGATTTAATCAAATAGGTTAAATGTATGACATATTTTAAGAATGTGTGAGAAAAGTCATAACATAACTTTAGTACATAAGTCATGCATTTCATGTTCATTGCATGACACTTGACATGTTTCTAATGTTGTAGGGAATTCCCAGTTAGACGTTGCAAAATATTAAGTTTCATATTAAAAGTAAATGAAACATTCACATTTCTTTAAAATATGCTATTTCTCATTATTTGCATGGCACCTGGGGCAGTTATAAACTGCATTTAAGGTAACAAAATCCAGTTTTTCATGAGATAATCTCCTAACTCCAAAGACAGATCAAATGAAATAATGTAACACTGTTACCAACTTAATAGTGAAATATTTTTAGGGAAGCTTGTTTATCTTTTGCACATTATTTTCAGCAAAACAGGATTTATGGACAGTGAGGTGGTTCGTGACGGACGTCTTATGGACATTATTGACGAAAAGTGGCGAGAAGATAAACTTCCCGAAGAGGACATCGCTGTACCCCAGATGGAGTTGCCAGAGTTAGAACCAGATAATGGGCCAACTAATGAGACACTGCGAGAACAAGAACAAAAGTGGCTTGATTTGGCGCTGTCATCTTTGCATGAAAGCCCACCAAGCTCTTCCAGTTCCTAAGCATTCGTCTCCATTGAATTCCTGTGTTGTTTGTTTTTTTTAAAAATACCCAGCCAATACATATTCATACTTAGTGGATTCATCTTTATCATTGAATTGATAGCAACAAGGACATTTGATTTAGCTTGTAGGAAAGTGTACCTGGCTTTAGTTGGTTACATTGAGGGCCTCAAGGTAGATTAGTTCTTAGCTATATGTACTTGTTTACCACACTGTAAATCACACCATTTTAGCAGTGGTTTGATTGTATAGGCTTTAATACTAGATAAACTTAACATATTGAAGGATTATGAGATGTAAACAAGTGCAATGACAAAGTTATGGAAATCTGTAAAGGAGATACAAACAGCTATCATTTATAAGCCCTAGGCTTTACTTAGGTGTACATGTATTTCCAAGAAGTGATCAGATAGGCTTGAAAATATTCATTTAAATGAATGCTCTAATTTATATGTTGTGTCTCATTTTATATATGAACATCACTCATTGGTAGGAATTGATTAAAGTTCAACACAATCCTATTATTCCATGTTCTTTACTAAAGCAGGTATACTTCATGCTCATATATTGTGCTACATATTGCATTTGTTTTGAATCAGTAGGTCAGAAACCAACAATGGAATTTTCTAAAATTTAATCTCCTGATTATTAAAGATGATAATATGCTGTAATTTACAGTATCTTATTTGGGTTTCAGCCTGAAATTTTTTAAATACAGTGTGACCAGTATTGGGTTTGACACCAATGAATCCAGTTTTGATACTGACAAAGTATTCACCATGTCTTGTTTAACAGGCAGGATCAAGAGAAACGGGACCATGACAATTCCTACAAGAAACTATAAATGTGTCCATGTAACATTGATGCCTCCACTAATGTAATCCATTTGAATAGTAAAGTTCCAAGTTGAATAGGGATTATAACTCCATTAACGAAACAACAAACCTGCTACAAATGTGTTACTTACCTGTTCCTTGATGCAAATCCCCATGTTCAAATCAAATATTTCCATCTCAAGTTAGTATGGAATGGTCCAAAAGACTAGAAGGAACACTGTCGCATCTGACTCTATATCATAGACCCATATAAAACACTCTTCTCAATCTGGGCCAAGAGTACTCCAGGGATATTAGAAGTTAAAAGAAGGAATGCTTGCAATAGTGGCAGGTAAGTACATACATAAGTACATAATTGAAATTAGTAAAAACACCCCCTTCCCTGCCAAAAAAAGAAAACCACATAGTAATAGAATTACCTACCACTTTTGCATTGCTGAAGTCACTCTGTAAGCTGGTAGAAAGTTGGGCCCTCTTTGTGCCACTGCTTTTGGGCCCAACAAAAAATGATTGTCCTATAATATGCCAAAGATCTTGGGTATAAGGAGGAGAATGTAGTGTGAGCCTGTCAGAAGGCAGTTCATATCCCAATGAAGAGCGATTTGAAAAGGTTCAAGAAGTTGCAGTTTCCTGCACTACATGAACATCAATTCTCTTGAAGGAAGGTTCAGCCTCTGTAAGGGACTGATCACTCATTTTGAGAACAATCCACTTGGAAAAAGTGATGCCAAATTATCAGTGAGCCCTTGACAAGTAGGAAAACAAGATTGTCTGTTTCTTTTCTTTTTAGAACCATAAAAACCCAAGCTGGGCAAAGAAGCCTGTCTTGCCCATCCCCAAGAGACATAAAATGAGACTGGAAATCACAATAGGAAGAGGTAATGGCTACTGATGGGAACTGATTCTTAGCATGAAAATTGGGTTGACAAAAAAGAGGAACCATCTCATAATTACCATTGAACTGTAAGCAACCCTTTATTGTAGACGTAAAGTTCACTTCTTGCCGTCACCATGGAGAGGAGGTAGTCAGTCATAAGGGTAAGGATCTCTTAAGGAAGTTTCATTAAGCAGTTCAAGAGTGATTTAACAATGTCCACAACACATGGCAGATCCAATCCAAGATTGGTGAGGGAGAAGCTCTGACACATTCATTGGGGACTGACCTGCTGTTCTATTGTCTGACTTTTGAGGTGAGGGGAGTCCAGTGGGATAATAATGAAAAACACTAATCACACTCCCATTTTCCCTACATACAAAATATGATTGGCTAACTATTACTACATAAAGGACAACCCCCTTTACCCCCAGATCATACTATAACTAAATGGTGCTGAAACCCACTCCCCTTTTCCTTACATACAGAATATGATTGGCTAACTATTACTAAATAAAGGACAACCCCCTTCCCCCCAGATCATACTATAACTAAATGGTGCTGAAACAGCATAACATATGACCTAGTTACCCAGATTCATGTTGCTGACCTGTTTACCTAGAAAAAACTTTATATTATATGGATATGTTTTCCTGCTCTCACACACAGTCTACATTAGTTTCTATAATGCTGACCCAATTACCCAGATTTATCATTGCTTCCCTCACGATTAACTAGTTAGAAACCTACTATTCTATTATTTCCTGCTCCTTCAGACTTGTACATTTTACTTTTTCCCACACAAAAAAATCCCTTTGGTTATATCTAATATAATGCCATGTTCTGATGCTCAGAATATGAGAATCGAAAGGTCAGCACTATAGTCATTTAAGGGAGGACAATGAACATTATTCTTTAAAAAAAAATCTGCCTCAGTACTGGGGGACACAGCTAGATACGATCAACATGTTTCCTACTACACCAACTACAGAAGATCCTCCACTTTGCATCATAGACCTTGGAAGCTGACAGCCACCTATACAGAATGATGCAGTTGGCAACCATGCTGGAAAACAGGTCCTGACAGAGAGACATGAAATTAGCCAGTCTTGAAGATGTATAATGGACTGTCGATAACATATATATTGCAACAGCAGGTACCTCCATTGAGATAACAGCCTGGATTCATCTACCAACAGGTCTGTCCTCTCTACTGCACCCTTACTTCTACCTTAAATGCACTAGATTTAACTGGTGAAATAGAATGGGGGTCCATGATAAAGGAGGAGGATGAAGCTGGTGGTCCTCCAAGGTAAAAGGACCCATACATGATGCCTGGCCAGCTACCAGTACATTAGGAAGAGGCAGATGTGGCAAAAAAGGATTGGGTCACAAGGGCCTCCTCTTGCTCCTTGAGGAGTCTTTTAAGACTTTCTCCCATTACTCTTCAGGCCACCTCATCTAGGAATTGATTGGCAAGAGGTGTCTATGAAATTAAAATTGATGTTGAAACCAATGGGCCTGTATCTGCTTGATGAACTGGTAAGAACTTCCCAAGGTGTGGTCAAGTCCGTTTTCTTCAATGAACCAGGAGTAGCTGCAAGAGGACAGTATTGTTGGTCTGAGCTGCCAGAGAGAATGAGACCTTCCAAGAGAGTGTCTGCCACAAGTGAAGCAGACCTTTGAGGGCTCTAGCAAGATATCAAGGTGTGTGAAGCAACATCCCAATGGAGATGGAGCAGCTCCACAGAGAGCATTATGGACATGGAAATAGCATGCCTTCATGTCTTTACAACGACATGCAGCATTTGCAGAAGCGCAGGAGGCTTCAACACCTAAATGGGTATGGGAGGCAATGGAAATAATTATAATGGCCTTAAGTCTTTAGGGTCTTAACAGTCTTAATAGCAGGTAGGCACCAATATTGTCACTTGCAATAAATAGGACATATCAGGGATGGGGCTTAAGGGACCAAGTCTGGGAATGGACCTTGTACAAGATGTTGAAACCAGTTGTCGCAACATAATAGTGTGCAGACCAACCCTTTTGCTGCCTGGCAAACTTGTTCCCTAGAAAATTTTTGAAATTGCTCCATCACAAAATTTGGGAGTGAAAGAAGATCAAAATGCAACATTGGCCATGCAACTCTCTCCAAACTGGAGGGACCCCAGGTAGCATAAAGGTCTAAATCACTTGTCATTGCAGATCAATCACAGCTCTTGCATCTGTCTGCATAAGTTCAAGTCTCAATATGGGTATGTGAGAAGGCTTGCCAGTGGCTTCCCTTGCATTGGTATACCACTCTAGTGGTAAAGGTTCGATCTCCGGTCGAGTCATATGAAAGACTTACACTTACACAAAATGGTACTAACAGCAGCATCACTTGGTGCTCAGCATTAGGATGTTAGTGTTAGGACTGGTTGGCCTGGTGTCAGGATAATGTGACTGGGTGGGACATCATGCTACTTGTCTGTGACATGATGTCACAGTGCTAGATATGACTATAAACTGCCACACTGCAGATATTGTAGCGATATAACTAAAAAATTGTTAAAGCTACGTTAAAAATCATAATCACATCACATCACATCCCTTGCATTGGTAGTTTTTCCCTGGTTCTTCCAACACCAAATATTCTTGTCACTATCTATAACCTATCATGTGCTGAATAATGGTGTTAAACCTACAAATCCAAAATCAAACTCTCCAAATTGGAAACAGTCCAACTATCCTCTAAACCTGTAGGCTTTGGGCACAAGACCAGGGAAAGATGGTAAACTGCATTTGTTGCCTCTCAAAAATTTAAATTTCTATCTTCTCCAAAGCTTGGGCCAGTAGGAAGAGGCTGGCGATCAAAAAGGAGGGGAAGGATCCAACTTCACTAGTTCCCATCCAAGCTAGAGGACAGGACGTTTGTCTCTCAGAAAGTAGATGTGCACTCACATGTTGAATGTGTCAATTTGGTTGGAGATAAATGTTTAGTTCATATACATACATGCATACATACATACATACATACATACACAATTTTATACCTCTGTGTCTTTATGAACAGCTACAGTATTGTTGCATCAGGAACTAATACACACATTCAGTTACTATCAAGTACATGATAATAGACATTTCAAACAAGTTTAGAAATCTTTTCAACTGTCATTTTGTAGTGAACTTTAAAGAATACTAACAAAATTCTTGATTAATAGTAGTTGATTGAGCACTTGTAATTATAATACTGTAATCTAGCTACTCCTATAAGTTAAAATCAATTACAATGTATGGCTTCTATTATGCACTTTCAAAGTCATCTGAATATGACAATTTTTATGTGGTTTTGATTTGGATTTTTAATGTAGCCTTACCAATTTTGCAGTCCTATTGCTACAATGTCTGTAGAGTGGTAGTTTATAGTGATGTCTAGCACTTCTGGGGCATTATTCCAGTCATGTATCATCATGTCTCATACAGTCACATTATCATTACACCAGGATGACCAGTCCTAACACTAACCTCTTAATGCTTAGTGCCAAGATGGCAGCTGTTAGTACCATTTTTTTAAAGTCTTTGTTATGACTTGGCCAGGGTTCGAACCCACAACCTCCAGCATCCGAGGTGGACACTCTTACCACTAGGCCACTGGAGCTGTCCATGTATACATGTATGAAAATGGAAAAATGTTGGAGTACGGCCGGTAACCTTAAATACTTTGCAAAATTTGTCAGAAAAATTGTTTTTCGTACCAAACATCTGAATTTAGTTAAATACACCATAGATGTAATTAATAACTATATTCTTTCATTACATAACACTTTTTCCACTTCTAATGTATTTGACCTTTACTTGTTGACATCAGTTGTGGACAAACGTGTACTTTCTACATGATAGTGTTGATAAAAATATTCTCGTTTTACTTGGCAAACAGTTGCAAACGAACTGAATAAGATTGAATTTATGTCGTGTGTGGCCTTTCGACAATGTACAGTGGACAGCAGGTAGCTTATTTAAATATTTGCTACACCTTTCTTTCAGCTGCCAATCATTTACCTAAGCAGGGTTGATCTGCACAGTTCAGTGATTTAGTTCAGGGAAGATCTATGGATAAACGAAGTGGGTGTTGTTATGTGATGTGATTGTGATTTTTAGCGTAGCTTTAAACATTTTCAGTCATATTGATAAAATGTCTGTAGTGTGGCAGTTTATAGTGATGTCTCATAGTCGCAATATCATTACACCAGGCCGACCAATCCGAACACTAACCTCTTAAGATGGCAGCTATTAGTACAATTTTTATAAGTCTTAGGTGTGACTCCACTGGGGTTCAAACCCATTACCTCCCACATCCGAGGCGAACATTAACCACTAGACCACCAGAGTTGATAATTATAATATACATACCAAATGTATTTATAATATGAATAAAACAGAACATTTTCTACGTTCAAATATGCATTGCTTAAAACCAATGTTACCGTAAATGCAGATATGCAAAATGGGAAAAAGAGGTCATAATTCATGTAAGAGAACAAAACATGCATGCACACACATATTGTATTTCCTTTCTGTCCAAATGGAGAAGCCACTTCTCCCTGAAATTCAAGTCTAGTTTAACCTCCTTCCTTGTAAGTCCATTTTAACTGCAAACAATATAGGCCTTTGTTTGCCATCGTATGATTACTGATTAGTCCCAACATACTGCATATAATACTGATTAGTCCCAACATACTGCATATAATACTGATTAGTCCCAACATACTGCATATAATACTGATTAGTCCCAACATACTGCATATAATACTGATTAGTCCCAACATACTGCAATAAAGACTGATTAGTCCCAACATAATGCATATAATACTGATTAGTTCCAACATACTGCATATAATACTGATTAGTTCCAACATACTGCATATAATACTGATTAGTCCCAACATACTGCATATAATACTGATTAGTTCCAACATACTGCATATAATACTGATTAGTCCCAACATACTGCATATAATACTGATTAGTCCCAACATACTGCATATAATACTGATTAGTCCCAACATACTTCATATAATACTGATTAGTCCCAACATACTGCATATAATACTGATTAGTCCCAACATACTGCATATAATACTGATTAGTTCCAACATACTGCATATAATACTGATTAGTTCCAACATACTGCATATAATACTGATTAGTCCCAACATACTGCATATAATACTGATTAGTCCCAGCATACTGCATATAATACTGATTAGTCCCAGCATACTGCATATAATACTGATTAGTCCCAGCATACTGCATATAATACTGATTAGTTCCAACATACTGCATATAATACTGATTAGTCCCAACATACTGCATATAATACTGATTAGTCCCAACATACTGCATATAATACTGATTAGTCCCAACATACTGCATATAAGACTGATTAGTCCCAGCATACTGCATATAATACTTATTAGTCCCAGCATACTGCATATAATACTGATTAGTCCCAGCATACTGCATATAATACTAATTAGTCCCGACATACTGCATCAACCCAGGAATGCCACTGCATTTGGAGAGTTGGATCAAACTTGTCAACAAATATATAGGGCAAGTTATAATGAACAAAATCAAACAGAAATAGGTAAATAGTAATTTAATTTTACAACATCATTTCCCTTTAAAGTGAGGGCAAACTATTTGCTGACCAATAATGATCATAATTATAATATCACTCAAGAAACATTGAAAACAGGTCATGAGAATCATCTTAGAAGAACTGATAATAAAGAACAATCAAATAATACAGATCAAATATTCTGCATATATAATCCTGTTTTAAATTGGGATGAAAACAATTTTCTAGGATCCCTGAACTGGATTTTTCTGCATTTGCATACAAAAAAAATTTCCATCATATTATATAGAAGTCTTAGCAAGGGATTAAATTTAACTTGTTTAACTGTACATGATGGCCACATAAGACAATTGTTTTGAGTCATAATTATAATGATAGTTTATAATCCTTCTTCAACATAGCACAATAAACCTATGAAATATACTTTCATCAAGAAAGTGGCTTAATAACAAAGGTAATCAGAATGCATAATACAAAAAAAGTTTTGTCAAACCTGCCTTTTATTCGCCTAGAAAGTAACAAATATTAACATGGAGGTTAATCTAATTAGCTTTGTTTGCACACAAATGCCAAATTGATGGCCTTGTTGAAATGTCACCAAGGTTGGTGTAAGAAAAACTGATTCTGTATTAGCAACCTGGTTATAAATGCCTACTTATATTCCAAAATTGCAGTCTTTCAAATTTGGATTCACTGCATAATGTATTTTCACAATTAGAGCTTGTCTTGAAAGGTTCCTCTAAAACTGGCCACCTCATGATCATTGGTCAAATTTCCCCAGCATCAGAAAATAGTACCATTCCCCTCATCACACAAAGAAGATGCATCACCCCTTTAATAAGACCACTTTAATTGAAGGGGAACCCCTAAAAAGGGCATAAGGAAAACTAGAAATATGTAGGTATGTTGGTGTTTCAATACTTTATCATTTCTATATAACATGCTTCACATTCCAGCATTGCATCTCTCTTGATCTAAGTGTCTGGGCATAAAAGGTTATGGAATCATTCACATGCATCTAGAATCTGGTTCATATATGATCCAAAGATTACAAAGTCTCTATCTTGGTGAAGAAAATCATAACATAATAACTTGTAAATCAAGTATTCGCCTATGTGTACCTGCATACATTTTCAAGGAGTAAAAATATAGGTTTTTTAAAACTTTTAACCAACATCAATATTTCAATAACTTATTGTGAAAAAAGAAATTATTTAATATGCCAAATATTCTTAGCTAAATGTTTATATTACACTTTTTGACTATGATATTGACAGAAAAACTTGACAATGATAACAATCTGATGCAACCAAATCAATTTAATATTAATAGATAAACATGAACGAGTACATGAACAATGATACACATGCAATGTTCTCACTTTCCTTCAATTCCTCTCTGGCTAGAAGGACCAGGAACTGTAAATGTTCCTAGTTCTCCAGAAGATTTACTATCCGCAAGATTAATTTACCATTCTGCCAAAAGAACAAATACTCAGATTTGTTGATCGAATGATAAAATTACTGGTGGGTAGGTGACAATTCTAAACACTGAAAAGATACTGCACAGGACATTTAAGACAATATTAATATAGCATGATAACTAGAACACATTTCTTGTGTTATCAATAACTGTTACTGTTGGTACTACTGATGATGATAACGATACCATTAGAGCCATGCAGGAATGTCATCACACATTTTAGATAGTGATACAAGAAAAACCATTCAACCTTGTGTACTGATGAATTAGGAAATGTACTCAATGAATATCATTAGGGAATAATCACAACCTTAGCATAATGCCACAGTTAACAAGAAATGATGATAGCATCACAGGCTCCCAATTGCTTCTTCTCAAAAAAGACTGAATAGTCTCTCCTAATTACCTCATTTCAAAATCACTTTAAATAATCTCTACTAATTCACTTGTTTCAAAATCATCTTAAATAACTTATAGAAACTATTTTCATTAAAAAATTTGTTTTATTTTGTTTGGTTAACTTTTATTACAGAAAGAAAACAAATATCTGCAATTTGTACACAAGAAATGTCATAATCATTACATCTTTTGGTGATGATAATACCCATTCCTGATATAACTCCTGAAATCTGCAGGGAAAAAAAAAACTTCAGAAAAAAAGTTCAATTTACAAGGAAACCTACCTTGTATAATAAACTAAATTCACATGGCACACAGGGAAGGCAGTTTTGTTTTTTTTTTTTAAAATATGAACTAGGGTATCATGATTGCTCAAAGATTTCAGATGAAACTGATACAAAACTACATCTACAAGTAGCTACACCACTTTGAAAGTGCTTTCTCTGGGTCCCAAAACAATCCAACATTAACAACTGATGCATGCATTGATTTATATTTGTGGGTTATATTTTTCACATACATAATAACGGCTTTGCAATGAACTAGCTTAAAACAAGCCCACTGAATAAAACTAATGATGTAATGGCTTAAGAGAATTTGTGAGAATTCACAAAAAGACTCTTTCTCGGAATCGTCTAAGATATTGAGAAAATTTTAATGTAAGAAAACTCTGGCAACATAATCATTTCATATATGTTTATGATAGTATCTGTCATGGCTTCTGACCTTAAACTTGAACTCATCTCATGCACTGTCAAGATATACCATAAGTTCAGATTCATCTATAATTTAATTCTCTCTTTATTCCAAAAACAAAAAGTTACTGAACTGGCATCAATCAATGTATTTTTCAGATATATCAATAAACTAGGTTTGATAAAAAATGTATTCATGCTTGTTTGTGTTACTGGCCCAAAAACCACCACATATAATAAAAGACCCAAGTGGGGCTGATATTACTCACCTTTCTTGCAGAGCTTGCTAGTTGGCTATTTTAGGCAGATTTTATTTAGTATTGTAAGAACACAAATTACATGAATTATGTCCTAAACTTTATGTAAGGCTGATTTGCCTATGTCCCATACTTTATGTAAGGTTGATTTGCCTATGTCAGTACATACTGATAAAAATTCTTCAAAATACAGAGGAATTAATATGCACAGTCTTATACTCCTGATCAAAGACATCAAAGATCTCGATATAAACCCATTTACAAGTTTTAATGTAATTGGAGAAATATCTTCAGATCCAGATCCTCTGTAAATCAGATGTAACGTATCTCATTAATATGCACAGATTTCACTCATTATCAAACCTGTATGTGACTATCATAATAAAAGCTTAAGCAAAGTCTGATGACAGAGCAGTAAAAGTTTTGTAATCTTGTATAATATAATGGAACCTAATTAATATATACAGATCTGTCTCATGATTAGACCTGTCTAAAGTCTTGTTAATAGACAATAACCAAGTTTGCTAGAAATTCTTTAGAAAAATATTTGCTAGACTGCTGACAAGTTCAGCTAATCATAAGAGAGGTCACATTAAAACGCATAAATTTTACTCAGTCAAAACCTATTTACCAACTTTAATCAAAATCCCATCAAAAAAAGTCTTAAAAGTGATTAAAAATAGTCTATGTAAGTAATTTGGTTAACATCTGGTCATAAATAGTTTCTAGTGCCAAGTAGCTTAGCCAATCAACTATAACATCACCCTATTTAATACAATAACACCACCCTATTTAATACAATCATTATATATCTTAATGACATAAACCCATTAACCAATCAGAAACAGAGTTGCTAAAATATTCAGAAACATAACCAATCAGATACAAAATTACTTTTATTTAAATGCATGATCTTACTTGCCTAAGATCTTCATGATTTAAGCCTATTTACCATGTCTGATTAAAAATGGAATGCAGTCTCTAAAGTGGTTTCAACTCGGTGGCTGGTTGCCACAGGATCAAGAGAGTCCTATCCCTGAAGAGGCTCTTATTACTTTTTCAAAATAAAAAGTACTACTAAATACTGATTTTCACAAAGAATTTACAAGATTTGTAGATGGTCCTTCATGAAAAAAATCCATTTAAATGCATGGTACTAAACTGGCTTCAATCAAACAATTCTTTCATACATTAGGCAGAAATGAAATTTATGACTGACATGTGACTAGTGTTTGTGGTATGGCAGGGGTATAAAATAATGGACCTGGTCATGATGCCTTTGAATAAAGCATGAAATATTTACAAAAATAACAAGAAAATTTCCATATCTTGCTTATGAATAAAAAAAGATAATACAATACAATACATTGATGAAAAACAAACAGTATAATGCAACAAATGTGATTTTCAACAAAATGATGTTGTATTTCATAAACTTTTGCTTAAATATTAATAACACAATACATACATCTATATGCAACTGAAAAATCTTAATAAACACTGTGATAATTAACTGGTTCTCTCTCTTTGTACCACTATGCCACAAAGTGTTTTCTCAAAGGTTTCTGGATAAAATCTTTTGAAAGGTTTCACAAAAAAATATAGCTTTGACCTTAAAATGTTTGCCATCATTGCTTGATGATTTTCTCAATCTATTCCAATTTGCTGTAAACTCAAAACTACTTTATGCCAGCATACGATTTATACAGCTATTCAAACATGAAAAAGTCACTTTCCTCAGTATTGTTGAACATGTTTGTGCATGCATGTGTGTATTTTCTGATGCTGACAACAAAATGTGATCTAGCAATCGTAACTATAATATTATTTTGTTATATACCTATCAATTTTCAGATAAATAAAATCACAAAACTGCCAAAAAAAATTACATATTTCAAACTTTCTTGTACAAACTTTATCTTATGTCATATATCTAATTTCATTTGTTTTTTGAGCAGCTGATATGCACATGAATATCTATTTTATGAATAAAGCATGTGTAACAACTCTCACTTATTTTAATTAATATCACTGTTAATATCAAGTTCTTTAAAACATAGGGGCAGTAGACCTATACACATAATTTATAGCTACTGTGAAGTCATCTTGCATCATGAAGATTTACTGAGCTGGATAATGAAGAAAGTTTCTATCCAAGGCCCAGCTGATAGTGTTTAAACTGTTTCTAGTGGAACACTGTGAAAGGCTCCACTGGCACTGGAATTTGACAGTATTATTTTGACAGTTTTTTTACAGTGGGATTCGACAAATTGTTGGGACTTGCTAATATGGATTTTCTTAAGAGAATGCTATTTTTTTTAATGTGTGTGTCAAGTAAGGCTACAGCACAGCTAGTCATGCTTGTTCAGTTGTAACCAGGAATCCTCAAGGAAAAAGTAGTGCCAGTCTTCTCAAGGAAAAAGTAGTTCCAGTCTCCTTTGAGACCAAGCTAATATGGATCAAAAGAAGACTACCAATTTCCCACTTTTAGGATCTGATGGTAAAATTCGGGCTTTTTCAAGGGTAGAAAATCGGTATGTATGTTATGTACACAGCAAGCAACAAGTTTTATGCCCTGCGAAGATGAAAACAAAATGACTAAAATAGCACCAATGATCTGACACGATTAAACTTTAATTATTTTTTTTAACTTTTAAAGAAATGGCATCCACCCTGCATTACATGTGCAATAATTAAGCTCAAAGGTAAATTATGGAGAAAATATTCCATACATACAAATTTCAAGCATTTTTGGAATACATATATGTGTAAATGACAAATTATTTTTTCTGGTCAAATATATTCCCACCGAACTGCTTACATTTAGTGCTAAAGTTACTGCAAAGTGACCAGGTCTAATTTTACTGACTGCCTTAAGGCCATTGACTATGACTGTTTCTGCTGTGCAGAATAAGCCAATTGTCAATTACTGTAACAAGTGCATGGCAGATGAAGTGATTATTTTAGTGGCAATAGCAGTGCTGATGTATGACATGAGGTCAAAACAATGAGTAAGAATAGAGAAGTACCTTCTACTTCTGAATGTGTCAAAATTCAGAAACTATGAATCAAGCAATCAAACTGCAGCCAAATGGAAAGTCAACTGAAGGCAAACGGAAAGTCAACTGAAGGCAAACGGAAAGTCAAACTGCAACCAACTAAAAGTATCATGAGGACTGCAGCTGTTCCACACTGCCAAACTAATGGCAATAAAATTCCACCTTGCCAAATTAAAAGTAAACAAATTATTTCAAATTCCTCTAATTAGTCAAAAGGGATTCCAACAAATACATATACAAAGTGAAACCCAACTACCAACCTAATAAGTCTTTTTACAACAGTTCATCATAAAAGAATTCTATAATTTTGGCAAAAATATCTTTTTTTCTTTGTCACTAAATAAAATGAAAAAAATATGCTCTTTGAGCAGCATCTTTCTAATTCTTTCTGACAACCTGCATCAGTTGATCTATTTTGGGAGTATCTTTTGATTTTGTTTAGCTGTGACTCACAAGCATGACAGGAGTATATACTGAAGTGTTAGTCAATTCAGTTTTTTTCCTCAAAATCACTCCACAAAACTCTTCATGTCTAAATTTTTTGCAAAACATCTTAAGTTTCATCTGCCTTAGTAATTGTACCTCAATTCTATAAAACATGTATCAAGAGGAAGCAACACTTATTCCATATTTCCTACAGTTAACTCTTTTACAATAAATAATGTGCATAATATAGAACAGAATTTAAAGAATTTATGTGATACACAAGTGTTGTCGACTATCTGACCTTTAACACATAAAAGAAAAAAAATAGCCAATGCATTGATACAATCTGGCATTCACTTTAATTCTTTTCATTAAAATTTAATACATTCAGTAATTCTATGGTCTTTATGATCTCCCAACATGCATGCTAAACATGTATTTTCTACATTAAATTTTTTCCTGTCTTCAAAGTCCTGAAATCAAAACATGTTTTTTTTAAAAAATAGACTTTATAAGGTGAAATTAATTCATGAAGATAACGAGAAGGAATTAATATTTCACAGATTCAGACAAAAAAAATACTTAAAAACATGATAAACTTAATTATCATTACGAGAAATCGATGCAATCCAGCCTTTCTTGAGTCTGATAATCTGATTGGATTATGCAGTGAGGTGGAATACATAGCAATGAAACAAGATGATTCGGGATGGGATAAGAATAATTTTCAAATAATATTAAATGTGAAGAAAGAGATACTGAATAACAGATTCCATTTTATTGTAAAATTCGTCATAAAACCTGTCCAAAAAAATGTCTAGATTCTAAAAGAATCATAATGAAGACAATTATGTCACTAATTTTGATCAAAAGACTTCTGCATAATGTAAAGGACTGACTTTTTTGTACAAAATATTTTTTTCTGCAGACAAACAATGTACTCCATATATGTGGAGCCAGTTACCTTACCTATGAATTTGTTATTGTGAGACTGTATACCTATTTGCTAGAAATACATGTAATAGCAACTTCAAAATAAGGTAGGAATCATGAATGAATTTATTTCTCTTGTCATTTTTTACAAGAATTCTGCCAGGTTATATTAACAGAAATGAACTAAATCACATGATATTTGAAAATAATACACATGTATGCATCAATGCAGAACACCTTTATGAGACTTCAAGGAAAGATAACTGGAAATATCATTACTCATCATAAACAAGGGAAGGTCAGCAAAGAAATTTAAATTTCTTCCAGATTTCAATACAATTCTGAGCATGTGAAAGGAAATTCTGCTGATTCTGCAGAACATTTACACCTGTTCTAAACTATTGTTCAGTGGAGTATTCCATTACTGTATACTTATAAATGTCTATATATGAGAATAAAACTGCCCCATCCATCACCCTATAAAGAAAGCTTTGATTTCAAACAGCTGTCACAAAATGACTAGGAACTTCAGGCCCTGAGCAGGGCATGGACCACTGCCTTGGCATTCAAATTCCGCAAATCAGTGTAGGTCTGTCCCGTGCCAACAAAAACAATGGGCTGTCCTGTTGTATATGTCATTGATATGGCAGCCCCAACCTGAAACAAATCACAATGAACTTCATCATATTAAATTGATGATTGTTGTTTCATTCAGAATTTATTAATATTTTTAAATGTCTTTCAAGCTATCACAAGCAAAATTATTCCATAAATGTAATAAATCTGAAATAGGTAAAAGATTATACCTAATACATGACATAGAATCAGGTCTTTATCATCAATTGTCTTTCACAGTGGCATGTCATTAGTGAGAAGTGTAACATTTATTCATTTACATCATGTGGTGCCCAAAATTCCAATGGCCCAAACAACATAGAATCTATTATTTTACATCACATGGTGCTCACAATCCTAATGGCACAATCAAAATAACATACACAACAGCAACGGCCCAATCAACACAGCATCTATTCATCTACATAATGTGGTGCTTACATTCCCAATGGCCCAGATAACACAGGATTCATTTACATCATGTTGTGTTTACAATCTCAATGGCCCAGTCAACACAGCATCTATTCATCTACATAATGTGGTGCTTACATTCCCAATGGCCCAGATAACACAGTATTGATTCATTTACATCATGTGTTTACAATCCCAATGGCCCAGTCAACACAGCATCTATTCATCTACATAATGTGGTGCTTACATTCCCAATGGCCCAGATAACACAGTATTGATTCATTTACATCATGTTGTGTTTACAATCCCAATGGCCCAGTCAACACAGCATCTATTCATCTACATAATGTGGTGCTTACATTCCCAATGGCCCAGATAACACAGTATTGATTCATTTACATCATGTTGTGCTTACAATCCCAATGGCCCAGTCAACACAGCATCTTTCATTGACATTATTTAATGTATGTAACCTTAATAGTATGACCCCAAAGGTAGGAAAATTTAATATCAAAATGCTAAACAAGATAAAAGCCATCAATAAAAAAATACTCAAAATTGCAAAAACATAGCACTGTAAATAATTGTAAATAGACACATCAATTCTTACCTTATCATCGATGGTGTCAAACTTGGTAAGAATAATTCCATCTATGAGCCGTGGGTTTGTCATATTAGAATTGTCTGCCAAGGCCTGGTTGAATTTAGTCAGCTGATCGACAGCTTCATTCCCTACAAGAGCCTCTCCCACAAACAGCACAAGGTCAGGATTGTTCACATTTATCAGCTGTAATTACAAATTATAATTTAAGATTTACCTTTATTATACTCAAGATGATTTAAATGGGTCTTATACAACAATATGACTATTCAAACATATATGACAAACATGGCATCCAGTATATTTTTGGAGAAAGAACCTAGAAAACACTGGGAATAACAAATGTTCCACAGGAAGCTACTAACAAGCTTTTTCACTTCCTCACAAATCCACATTAGCCATGCTAAGACTTAAAAGCCACACAGACTGAGGTCTGTGTGTGAGTGATCTTTAAAGATGAGCACCTTAAACGACTCAGCCACCCAGGCACCTACAATGAGATGTGTGTGTGTGTGTGTGTGTGTGTGCGCACGCACTCATGGTCATGTAGCTCATGTCATTACAAAACATTAAAATTATATGAATCATGAACTTTATTATGAGGTAATCTTCAAGAAATGAAATGAAGCTTGTAGCACTATGCTACATCATAAGCTACAATAGCTTCCTACAATATCCTGGGCTCTAGGGTTTTGCAGTAATTGCAAGTTTTCCCTATTTCCTGCATAGTGCCACCTATCATATACTTTATTCTATATACATGTCCATAAGTTACTAGATCACTTCTTTTGCATCACCAGTTGATTTCAGGAAAATCTTCAGATTGCTGGAGAGTTCACGATTTTAAAAATGCACCCTAGAATATCACTTTTCAAAAAAATAGCAGTACCCCACATTCTCAGATGGAATCTATATCTTTTTTAAATTGATATCACTGTAACAAATCAGTTAATGAGTTTACTGCTTGATAATGTACAATGATTTTATGCAAAATTCTGGTAATAAGATTACCATGTTTGTGAAGAACCAAGATACCAAATCTATGGTAGCAGATAAGAGTCAAAATGTGAAGCACGTTTAAAAATCCTGTTACGCATGGTTACAAAACATTCTTTGATTCTCTAAGTTTCTGTAGTTGGAGGGAACAGAATGAAAGCCATGGAAGCATATGCATCATGTTCTTAACAATATGCCACCATAAAAACATTTTTTCAGTATTACAATATCGAATCAATTCCCCTTACATAGCCTGGAATATATATGGTATCTGTTTATAGATTGTTTCCAACAATCATCTTATTTAAACTGCAAATTAAATACCTTTTAATATTGAGCAAAGAACAACAAATACACGTAAATAATGTTGTGAAGGTTGGTTTCTTTATTTACTGAGCACTCCAGTGGCCTAGTGGATAGAGCATCTGCCTTGGATGTGGGAGGTTGTGGGTTCAATCCCCATCCAAGTCATACAAAAGACTTACAAAAGTAGTACAGCTGCCTCGTTCGGCGCTCTGCATTAAGAGGTTAGTATTAGGACTGGTTGGCCTGGTGTCAGGATAATGTGACTGGGTGGGACATCATGCTGCATGTTTGCGGCATGACGCCCCAGTGCTAGACATCATTATAAACTGCCACACTGCATACACCATAGCAATATGACTGAAATATTGATGAAGCTACGTTAAAAATCATAATCACATCACACATCTTTACTTACTAATTCACCAACTTAAATTACCCACAATACCACTGCACTCCAACATAATCTCACTACAGGACAGCACACTTTATGACTCTTTTGTACAGCATTATACTATGAGAGTAATGTATTGACACAAAAAATGGTACTGTCTATGCTCATGCATATGTAGATCCAATAGTAAACTGCATCAACCCAGATCTGCTGGCACATTGTGTAATCACCTATCCATGTCTATCCAGTTTGTTAATGGTAATCACTAGAACAAACACCATAAGCCTGTTCTGCCAGTACATTATGCAAAAGCAGATCTGGGTCCATGTTATTCATTAATGGAATTGACTTGTACAAGAGTGTGTACAGAACAGTACAGATACAACAGATATGTACAATAATTTTTCTTAAAATATTACATCCTTTCAAGAAAAGTTGAATCATTTTAAATTGTGGAATATTACTTATTACAATTTCTTCAAAGGAAAAGTGGGCATACAATATTTTATAAAAGAATCATACTTGACATGGTAATGTAATCAAATGCTGTAAAATGTGGATAACAAGTAGTTAATATAGTAAATTGTAATTGGTACAATTATTCCTGTGTACCCTCATTATATAGTAAATTGTAATTGGTACAATTTTTCCTGTGTACCCTCATTATATAGTGAATTGTAATTGGTACAATTATTCCTGTGTACCCTCATTATATAGTAAATTGTAATTGGTACAATTATTCCTGTGTACCCTCATTATATAGTAAATTGTAATTGGTACAATTATTCCTGTGTACCCTCATTATATAGTAAATTGTAATTGGTACAATTATTCCTGTGTACCCTCATTATAATTCTGTCTGTGTGCACAATCAAATACTTACTTTAATCACGTTTCAAATAAGCCTCAAAATACATTTAAGCAGCGATAAGCGATTAAATAAGTTACCACTACTTTAACTGATCAAAAGGTAAACACAAAATTCCATACACTATGGTAAACTAACATGAAATTAATTTTTTACCTAATAAAAATGTATGCTGAAGAATGCACAAAAATTTCTTAGCAACCATTGCTGGTTATGCGCTCATGTTTACAAATAGGTTCCTGCTCACAGTAGTTACCTCCCTTGGTTAAAAAACTGATCATGTGATTGATGAATCAGTATATTTTAAGTCGAAATCTAGCCTTCATTTGGGGAATAATTTCCAATAGTAAAAAAACACACAGTAAGCCATACACACACACACACACACACACACACACACACACACACACACACACACACACACACAGACAATAATCTCATTCCTTAAAAATAATGTAATGTTTTGCATTTAAACTACAAGAGTAGCAATTATCTTTTGCAAACTTGTTTCATTAACAAAAAGTTATACTTCCACAAAAGAATGAGGGCTGTTCCATTTAAAGATACATGGTACCCTGGGAAGGCAGTTTTTAAAAAATATATGCCAGGGTACTTTGATTTCACAGATTTCCTATTAAAATGATTTTTAAAAATTCAAAATTGCCTCGATGGCTGATTACCCTACTTTAAAAGTGCCTTTCCTGGGTCCCATGTATGTTTTAATGGAACAGCCCTGATATCTGCCACAACCAAAATTAATGAAATTCTCAATGTACCTTTGCCAGAGCTTTCATCAGTGGCTCATTGTCCTGCATCCTGCCAGCAGTGTCAATCAGAACAATGTCAATGTGAGTATCCTGAGCTATAATAATAATAATAATAAAAATAATAATAATAATAATAATAATAATAATAATAATAATAACAATAATAATAATAACAACAACAACAATAGTAATAATAATAATAATAATAATAATAATAATAATAATAATAATAATAATAATAATAATATAGACCTAGTACAGTGCCTAATCATTAGAAGCTCTAAGTGCTTTATAATATTGATAACACATAAAAACATAGAACAACAAGATCACAAAAACAAACACAAATGAAATTACAAAACAAAACATGCTGGCAATAATTAAATGAGTAAACATTATTAAGTCTTTAAGTCTATTCTTGTAGTCAAAACAGTTTAAAGTGCACTCTTGGATGAGATCAGTCTTCCTTGTGTCTAATATCAATGGGCAACTGGTTCTACATAGATGGACAATGGTGCACAAAAGAATCTGAATGAATTCGCAGTGACATTGGGAACAATGAGAATACTAATGTCAGAAGAGAAACATAAGTCTCTAGATGGGTGTACACATTGGTCAGGTGAGATAGGTATACTGGAGCCAGTCAATCAAATGTAACATAGTGAACAACCTTTACACTTGATTCTGGATCAAACAGGCAGCCATTAAAGGGGAGAGGTGCAATACACAGTACATTTTGATTACACTGTTATTCTTTACACTGACAACAAAGACCAATGGGAAGCAGCAGACTGTATCTTGTTATAACCCATTCATTATAATGCAATTCCTGATAAAATATCCCCATGGATCCATGACTACAACTGACCCAGTGAGTTGAACTATGAAATGTATTACAACATGGGTTGAATAAAAAAAGCATTAGTATATAACTATATTTCCTTTCTAAACATTTTATCATGTTACAAAATTAAATGCACAAATACCATTCAGATAAAAATTATAATCTGATGAAACTAAAATTATTTTCTTTATCTCCCCACTCTACTCCTTGCCTCTCTGACACACATGCAATTACAGGATTTTTAATAAATCTCACTATTCTATGGTTTGGTACCATTAGGCAGTCAGCAATTATGGACCTCAACTACCATGCTATAATGAAGGAAAGCTGTACCAGGATCTTAACATCCATATTATGAGGGAAAAACTGTGCCAATGATATTTAATAATGGAAGGTTGAACCAGGATCAGAAGCACAATATAATGAGGGAGAACTGTGCCAGAATTCCAATTACAATGATCAAATAAGAAACAGCTGTACCAGAATCCCAATGTCTACATTACAGTGAGGGAAAGCTGTACCGGGATCTCAACAACCACATTATGAGGGAAAAGTGAACCATGATAACAACCTCAACATTATAAGAAAAAGATGTTCATGATCCCAAGCTCTACATTATGAGGGAAAGCTGAAACAGAATCCCAACATTCACATTGTAAAGGGAGAATGCTATACCAGGATTACAAGTAATGTTCTAATCAGAGAAAGATTACCAGGATCACAACATCACATTATAAAGAAGGAAAACTGTACCAAGATTTTAACAACCTTGTTAAAATCAGCAAGAGCTGCACCTGGATTCAAACAACACATTATAATGAGAGAGACCACAGAACCAAACGTGTGAGGCTTTAAATCCAACCTTCCAATCAACATGGGATTGTTGCTTTGGACAAGATGTATCCTTGAGCACATGAATAACCTACTCGTGTTGCTGTGCATAAAGTACCAAACCAAAGCAAAACCAAACCTAAAGAGCACAGACTCAGATCTGGGGCTACATAATGTGCCTGCATATTTGAGTATATGTAGTTTTTTCATCAGATAAGTCCTAACAAACCGCACAGACACAGACCTGCTAGACCATTCTGCAATTGGATCCAACCTATAAGAAAGTATATATGGAATATACAGTGGTCGATTAATACCTTTATCTCTGCATGATGATGAAATCGGATTACATGAAAATTCCAAATATGACCCTCTTATCTTGCATTTGGTGAAGAGAGGTCAAAACAAATTCACATTTTGATGACAGACATTTTCAAATATTTTGCACTCACCACTGATATGCTGTCATAGCCCTAAAGACAATAGTTCTGAACGTTTCTGGGGGTCCTGGGATGGGAACTAGACAGAAGGACAGAGAAAGGGAGGGTCCAAAATGACACTTCATATTAGGCAACATTTAGAAAGTGACAAGATTTGTGACGGCAGGCTAATGAAATAGATCTGTTTGGAGTGGTGCCCATATCTGAAGTAGTACAAATGATATTCTTAAAACTATAGTCATTCAGAGAGACCAAACTGTTGACTCCATATCTTTAGTGTAAAAGATCATCACTCACCATATCTGATAGCTTCCATAGCAATGCCAGCAGCATCTTTTCCATACCCCTTTTCATACAACTGGACCATCTGCTGTCCATTGTGTTTTTCTGCTGGATGGAGCACATTCAACTTACGGGTGTGAGTCCGCAGCTGCTCAACAGCGCCAGCTCGAAATGTGTCACAAGCTGCTATCAGAACACGGAAACCATTCTCCACCAGCCAGAAACAAATCTATATACAAAACATGTCCTATAATCAGTGTTTTAGTAGAAACAAGTAACAACAGATCTAAAATAAAAGCCTAAAACAGTTCTAATGTTCACCTGGCTTATATAACTTATCAGTTAACCATTTAATTAAGCAAGCTAATGTAATATTGAAAAAGCACAACTTTATATAGAATATCTCTCAAACTTTATATCACATTTATTTTACCCATTTTCCTTAAGTATGAAAAAAGAAATGTACAAACACAAAAAACAATTCATATACATGGTCTCTTTAACGTCTTGATGTCAAAATTCTATTTGCCAAGTTTCATCAAGTTTAGGATGAAAAATTCAGTCCCTATTCCTCAAGTGATTAAAATCTCAGCCATAAGCCCAAGCATAAGACCATCTCTTTAATACTGGTAAATCTGATTCATTTCTAGATAATATCTATTTACCAAGCTTAATTTTTAAAAATCTGATTGTAAATACTGCTGCTAAAGTTCTGACAAGCTAAACCAATCAGATGCATAATGACTTCATTAATATGCACTGACCTCATAATTATACAAAATCTTAATGAATGAAGTCTAATTATTAGATTTAATCAAAACACAGTATCATGAGTGGCAACATGCTCAACCAATCAGAAGCAAGATCACCTAATTAATATGTATGTATCTCACTCGTCTTCCAGTTCGTGCAAAATCTGGATCATAAGAACCCTTATTCCAAGTTTGATCAAAACTGTTTCAGATACATGTTTGCAGAGTGGTAACAATCTCTTCAATCAAACCTGTCTCAGATCAGGATAATATAAGCACTGATTAAATGTCTGCTCAAAATCACATTAAAAAATATTACATCAAAAGAGGAAACATCCTCAGCAAAATCAAATCCAAGATCAGTTTGATAATGTGCATCAAACTTGTCCAGAACCCCATATTACAAACTTCATCAAAAAAGTCAGAAATATGGCCAACCACATCAGTAAAAACACTACAACTGTTGACCCTGCAGACTTAACAAAAACAAATTCCATGACTTTTCCAAAACTTTTCCAGGGCCATTTCATAAAACTCAAGGACCACACTTTCTTGCATTGTCAAATAAATGAACATAATGACATCTTTCAATCCAAAATAACAAATAAGTTAAAAACAAGTATTTTTAATATGTACGTTTTAAATTTACCTGGGCTAGCACACTTTGACTTTATATATTAATTCATGCCATAATCCAATGTTCAATTTAATTTGTATTCAAAAAAAAAAAGGAAACAATCCTATGTAGTCTTTCTACGTGTTCCTATTTGCAATATTAACAAAACACATTACTTTTCAGTTGCTTTCTTTTTATTTAGTGAACTACACTGGAAAACACGCAATACTTCCATTATAGGAACTTACTCTTGTTATACGAACTGAAACAATTTATTAATTGTAATTCTATCATTTTATTTAATCAGTTCTCGGTGCTCTATGAAATTTAAAGAAATCAATTTCTTTAACTCCATTGTCACAAATTCCATGACTTTTCCAAAACTTTGCAAGGTTTTGACAAATTCCATAACTTTTCAAGGCCCTTGAAATTTATTTTTTTATTTCCAAAACTTTTCCAGGATTTCATGACCTGCAGGAACCCTGTGTTGTGGAATTATTTCTTCACATGTAGAACTGTCATATTCCAAAGATCTTCAATGTGCAGAACTTTCATTCAGTGCAGTCAATCCCAAATAAATATTTAAGTTTTTAGTTGTAAATGTAACTTTACAAAATATATCATACATAAATGAGAAAACCAATTCACCTTTGTGTGATTTTGGGGATATTAGAGTTCTACATGTGCAGAGATAAGTCCACAACAATGCAATAATGGAAATGCAATGCAATGGTAGGAAAAGTGCCAAACTTTTACTTTACTGATGGACTTCCAAAATATAAACCAGTACAATGCAAAAATGGACAAGCCTCAGGCAAGTGGAATACCATAAACTTTTATCTCTGAAAAATGATACTACCATATACTTATATCTCACTATGTGTCACTATAGGCAAGACAAATAAAAATAACCTTGGCTAAATTAGTTGATTTGCCAACTCCATTCACTCCACAAAATACAATGTTGTATGGTCTGTTATGCTGCTTAGCCTCCATAGCATCACGAAGAATGTCCACACGTCTACGTGGGGACAAAATCTGAACACAAGATTCATTCAGCGTATTCTTAACAGTGCTTGTTACACCTGTAAATAAAACTGGGCTTAAACTAAAGAGTCTTATAAATACTTTAATTGAATTGTGTATCTACATGTGTCTTTCTATTACTTAGATATTCACAGGTTTCAACTATCCATCCATCCATCACCCTACTTAATAATAACAAACATGTCTTGCAATTTAAAGATAATAACATCGAGATTAAAGGTATGTTCTTGAAAAATGTTACACAAAAATCTAACCATTCTACCCCAATCTCCATCAATAAGACCAAAAATTCAATGATAAAGATGAACAAGCTGCAGTTAGCTAGCTGTAAGAAGTATGCACTGTCAATTTATCTAAATTCAATTTTGTTATGCAAGAAATGGCTCAAATACAAAGTATATAAACAAATATTATGCCCAGGAAAACTATCACATAATCACTCCAAAAAGAGAACACTATTCAATTGCATTTTTTTACTACAGCTCAGATTTAGAAAACCCCTGATCATTGACTTAAGCCAATACATTTCCTTACCTACCAGATCATAATAACTTAGGAGTATTATCTCCAAAAACCAGCCTTTCAGACTAAATGTTTTAGCTATTAAAGTTAAGAGTTGTCTGTCCAAATAAGTGGCAGTTTTATCTCCCTTTGGTACAGAGTTGGCTGCCAAATTTTGTGAATATTTGAATTGATACTGGAGAAGAGTACATGATCTCTTAGAAGGGCGTAACTGAGGACATGCTGGGAGGGGGTATAAAGATTGGGTAAAATATTATCAAGGATTCATATTTTACACCCCAATTAGTTTCAGCGTTGAGGTTAGTGTTAGGATTAGTTGGCCTGGTGTCAGGATAATGTGACTTGGTGGGACATCATGCCACATGTCTTCAGCATGATGCCCCAGTGCTAGACATCACTATAAACTGTCACACTGCAGACATCTAAGCGATTTGACTGAAAAATTGTTAAAGCTACGCTAAAAAAAAATCTAAATCGCACACACTCAAAGAGCCCTCCCTTGCTACTACTATTAGAATTAAAACACACGACATTAAAATACATAATATTTAAAGAAAAATTCATTTTTACACAGACCTCAGTCACAATATATTATCATCACAGGCCTGTCATATCCTGTCATATTACCCACACAGGCCTGTCATATCCTGTCATATTACCCACACAGGCCTGTCATATTCTGTCATAATATGCTCACTGGCATGTGATAACATGTCATATTACCCTCACAGGTCTGTGATGTCATATTTCCCTCTGTACCAAAGATGTCCTGTTATATTACTCTTGCATGTCTGTGATGTCATGTCATATGACCCTCATGTCTGTGATATTACCATATGCGCCTCTGATGTCACACTGTGATGTAGCAACATATTACCCCCCATGTAACTGTGATTTCAATAGTGATATGTCATTTTACCCTCATATGCTTGTCATGTTGTGTCATGTTGTCATATAACATTCATGTTCCTCAGATGTCATGTCATATGACCATCATGTCTGTGATGACACATCATATTACCCCATGTACATGTGATGTCACATTACATTATCCCTTTGTACCTGTAATGTCATGTCATGACCTCACATTACCATCATAGTCTCTGCAATTGTTCACACTACCAGAGCTTAGAAAAGTTTTACTACTCTTAATAAACAAATCAGATTCTAAAAATCTCTCACAAATAATGTTATTTTTCTCAACATAATAATATAATTATTACCATCATTTTAAATGGCAATTTGTCTACCCTTGACATATCACTCAAAACAAGGGCAACAACTGTATAAAAAAAACAAAGGTGAATTTAAATTGCAGCTCCTAACTTGTTAAATGCACAAGATGATGTAAAAAGAATACTGTGGACTGAAGATTGCATGAGAGAATGGTGCAATGATAGTCTTGCATATTTCATGGGAATTTAAACCAGTACAAGAATTTCTTACTGCTGAAAGTTCCCAGCACCTTCCCTTCCAGCTTGGTAGCAACTGAGTCGCAGAGTTTTTGAGCAATATCAGCAGCAACATTCTTTGCTGAAATTATAGATATACAAGTAAATTATAGATATACAAATAAATTATAGATATACAAATAAATTATAGATATACAAGTAAATTATAGATATACAAATAAATTATAGATATACAAATAAATTATAGATATACAAGTAAATTATAGATATACAAATAAATTATAGATATACAAATAAATTATAGATATACAAATTATAGATATACAAATAAATTATACATATACAAATAAATTATAGATATACAAATAAATTATACATATACAAATAAATTACAGATCTACAAGTAAATTATAGATATACAAATAAATTATAGATCTACAAATGAATTATACATATACAAATAAATTATAGATATACAAGTAAATTCAATACTAATTTATTTTAAAATTTCTTATCATGGGGTGGTCCAGAACATCTACATTTAGAAGGAGGTAATCATAGGTAGTGTACATGGGGTGGGAGGAGAAAATTTAATTTTTTCAGCTACAGTGTTTCTTTTACATATCAGAATGCTATAGTAGGACATTGAATTCACAGGCTTCGTCCTCAGGTTAAAAATTCTTCCTTTATCTCAAGCAAATGTATAAGACTTACCATTTCCAGAACAGAAAACTACCATAGGAGTGAACACCAAAATGATACTCAGCCTCACGCAGATGATAGATAGCATCAATTAACCAATATGCATACATAATATCTTTCCCAGGCATGTTCTCCATTATTTTCTGTGATTTTGGATTGTAATTGATTAGCAAATAATGTATGTTTCCTATGATACCATACATTGTTTGGTCAGCATTTGTTGTAAATTTTTAAACAACATATGACTGACTGAAAAGGTTGAGAAAGATTATTGTAAATACACATGCCCCATGTTTAATAGTCTTCTATGAGGACAACTTGAATCTGTGTCCCTCAAACATTTGTCACTTTTTTATAGTCCCAATGATCTTCATCTTTGATATTTGACCCTAAAATCAACAGACTTCTTCCATCTTTATGCATGCACTTATGTACAATGTTTGGTATAGGTCTGTGATTTAAAAGTAGTGTTATTATATGGTCACCCTAACCACCCCAAAATAAAATGGTTCCTCCTTTCCACATGTGCAGGCCATGCACAAAGATTGGTTACTGCAGATGATGGAAGAACTCAAATTTATGTGTGGGTACCATGAAAAATTTTGTACCCTGGTATTTCCCAATGTACTGCCGTAGTACCATGGCACAATGCCTTTATATTAGGAATCAACAATTCAATGTTCTAGGGGCAGTTGCCTTACTCTTTTATGTTAAATCCATCTGACAAATAACTGGAGAAAAAAATATTGGACTGATTTATAGCAAATAACATCTTATTAAATCCTTGATATTATTAGGAAACAAATGTTTGGCCAGTAAATTAAAGTAGATGAGTTTGCTATATGTTAATTGTTGCACAAGATGTAATCAAAAAAGGTGTGATTACAGTGGGATGATTAAGCTTGTGAAAGACATAGTACTGACATTAAAAAAACCACCAAAAAATAAATATGACATGTTGATGCCGAAGCCTAAAATTTCATAGCTACGCTATTTATAACCATTTTTCTTCTATGTTGGCCTTGTGCTTTTTGATCAAAAGTCAATGGGGTTTTTCTTTATCCTAAGTAACAACCCTCCACACAAATTGAAAACAGAAATAGATAGAAAACATTAAAACAATAACATGATTTGTCTTATGCTGAGTTGCCCAAAACTATTTCTTCATCAAAATTTCAAGTGCTAAATTAATCCAATGTTATGATATTTAACATATATGCTCAAAATAGATGTCTAAGACAGAACAAACTGAAGTTATACCTCAATGATAACTATTTTTTCATCATTGTACTGGACACAAAAAGAGTAACTATGAATGCATTTCGATCTTTGCACAAAAACCTTTCAATTTAAAATAAAAAGCAATACTGTTGAAATTAAAATAATAATATAAAATCAGAGGATATTAACCACTGGACTGGCAAAGATATCTCACCATCAGTGTTAATGAGTTTATAAATGTGTTTTATCAACAGTTACTTTTAATGATAACAAATCTGTATTACTATCTATCAGAATTAATTAGGTAACAAATTGACTTTCAATATTAATAAGGGTACTGTGGATCTCACTATCATAAATCTTCCTTTGGATGCATACTTACAACTCAGACACAAATCTTAAAATGAACAATGACACCATTGCTGCCAAAGTCTCTACCTTTCTTATTCTCATACAAAAAAATGCTTACCAATGATGTGGTCTTTCATTTTTTCCAGGACAGATTGCATGTCTTCTTTGGTAAGTGTTTTACTGCCAACAAGATTCCTGAACATGCTGAACATTCCTCCTGCTCTGGTTTTCTTAGTGCTTCCAGACCTGTTATGAGTATAAACCATGAATATGTATAATCTACGCAAATTCAGAATGGAGCTAATAGTTCTGGGATAATAAATTTACATCTACTTGCTAAGTGGGTAGGAGTGATTACATTTATTTAAAAGGTGTACAAGAAAATGACAAGAAACTGGTAACAGACTGCATGTTAAGCTTGATCTAAAGATTTTGGCATATTGACATTGCACATATCAAGTTTTGTCCATATATAAAGTAACACTATATGGTGGCAAACTGTATCTGAGACTGACCAAATGAATGAATTTAAACTGCAAGTAATGGTGAGTGTATTGTAAAGGGCTATCTATGATTTGCTCTGAGAAGTTTGAAGATGTTGAGAATTCAGGGGCTATAACTCTTCTAAAAGATGATCTGGAGTTCCGGAAATCCAACTCATTCAAGATATCAATAAAAGAAAGATGCATGATAAAGAAGCATAAAATGATAGCTATGTTTCAACTTTCTCAACTGACTAAACTGTTTGCCTGTCAACCCTATACATTGTTTCAGACAATAAAATGTCAATAAAATTAAACAAATTCTTGGTTTTCTGAATGTTGTGACCAGTCCTAATCTAATTTTGCTTGTAGGTAACAGTAATACCTGTTATAAATTCTGACTCCAAAAATTTCCCTAAACTTACTTCTCGAATGTGAAAAAACATCCCAGTTGTAGATTTTTAGATTATGTGTTCCACCAAACAGATAGAACAAATATATGATCATATTTAAAAAAACAATGATTAGGATAAATAATAATGTTTTAAGTTTAGTAGGTCCTAAAAACATTCCATTGCAATGATGAAAAGTCTGAATAAAAGACCTTTCCAAAATCTGTATGAAAGGCTTTGTAATTTTACAGACTTGCTATTTCAGTCAAATAAAGATAAATGCAAAATCAAAGTAATAGTTTGTGAGTTAGTGTACCTACCCAATACTAAATATTATATGTTTCAGGTATGATTTGTAGAAACTATTCTCACTTGTTTTACATATTTTTTAACACTATGCAACTATCCATGCCAGGCCTTAGTATTTCTCCAATCAACTCCAGGTAATGAGATAATGAGATGAAATGGGATGACAAATAAAGCTGTCTCACATTATGCAACAATGCAACTCTCCATGCCTGGCCTTAGCTTCTATCCCTCCCACTGGCAGTAGGTAATGAGATATAGCTCTCCCCCATTAAAACTCACTTCACTATTATAGAATTCAAGATATAACATGGTAACACCAGAAATTCCATAATAAAAATTATAAAATTTATAATTTTAAGAACAAAAATTACAAGAACCAGTGTTTTTCACAGTCCCAGTGCAACTCTAATTTGCCACTACTGTATTCAGGCAATGTCTGTAATTGTATATTCCAAACAGGCTATTACACCACAAAAACTTAACCAATTCTCTAATAAGCCACAATTATCATTGGTCCATGTCAATTACTGTATTTGCCTAAAGTACACAAGACTGACAAATCAGCCTTTAGCACTAAAGCCACTCCATCTAATCCGCGACTTAATCTTTGTAAACACGGACAGATATTTATACAAAAGACCACCTTATTGTTGATCATTGTTTACTGACATCTGGATGGCAACAAATCACAGAATGGATTCCAAGAGTTACATCTTTTGTATTGGCCACACCAGCTGTAATCTGCTGCATTGCGGCCAAGAGTAGATAGATATCAATTTGCAAAATGAAGCAACAAATAAGGTCCATTTAATAGTGAAGTGTCACTTGTGAAATCAGATTTCAAAGTGAGTTCAGTATTATCAGTATTTATGAGTGAATTAGCTGCTAATTGGAGACATCCAGAAAAAGGAATGCTTATTCTGTGAATAGGATTGATTCGCTATACCACTGTTTGGTACATGACATGGTTAACGGTTATGGACACAGATTACTGCATTTTAACAATGGACAGCTGTTTTGAGATGATGACTAACATCTGGAAAAGATCTATTATCATATGGATAACAGACAATTTGATAATGGCTGGATTAGTTGTGGTAAAAAAGCAATGTTACATAAAACAAAAACAACAAAGATACTGTGAGGCTTGCATAATCCTACCTCTTATCAGTAGTCTTAGTGTTGATAATCTCTTCTTCCTGCACATCATCATCACTGTCTGATTCAGGTTCTATATCGCGAAGTCCTCCACGCATTTGTCCAACGCAGGCAAACTATTTGAAAAGGTAGATACTTTTCTTACACACTTTACTGACTCTACATTGCCTACATTGATGTCTTCAACATTTTGTCAAAGCACATGGCTCAAAATTAGAAATTTCTTTTCAATGATCAAAAGAATTAGAAAAGCATAAATTTACTCACCCTGACTCAATTTAACTGATCTATGCATTTTTTTCTGCGTACATTATCTTCAGTTCATACATTTCCTTCTTAACATGTGCAAGATTGATGCCCACCAACCCCTTTTTTTTCTTCCAGATCAACATGTTCTCTCAGTTGCCTATAGTAAGTCATACTAAATATGATAGACTTATCTTAATCATACAAATCTGCATGGTGGCATCAGTATCAAGCTGCACACCAAAATTGTGTTGAATGCAAAAGAAAATTTGAGTGATTGTACAGGTAAGAAATGTAGTGAACCCAACAATTTGGGGATATATCTCCATGAAAAATTTCATCAGATACTGCCAATCAAAGTCATACAAATTCTTAGCAATATCAAACTGTGTACCAACTTGTTTAAAATGCAATAATAATAAATGGAATTTTTGCGTGAAAACAGAATTTAGCAAAACAACATCAACAGGGGCTATAACTCTCCTAAACAATGACCCAGAATACTGATAATCATTCTAATCCAATATTTCACCATTTTCGAGCTTCGAGCTGCAAGCCAAATTTAGTTGAAATACAACAAAATTTAGGGACGTTATTTTGTCAAAATAAAAGCATAAGAGATTGTCACACAATCTGGTGCTATAACTCCATTAAACAATGACAGAAAATGCTGACAATCAAACACAGCCAACGTCTCATTAACATCACACTCAAATTGGATGAACACCAGTAATAATTAAGGAATTCTGAAACTAAAGTGGGTGAGTATTTGCCATTGTGGGCTATAGTACCTCTAAATGATGGCACAAAATGCTGAAAAATCAATACAGACAATATCTCATCAAGTTACATACCAAATTTAATTGAATGTAAAAAAACTGAAATGCAAAAACCAGTTCAATAAATTATTGTGCAGAAGATGGAAGGATTACCAAAATTCAGTATTCCTCATTTTTGATGACAAGCTATGAAGAAAAATATGCATTTATGTGAATTATATATATGCATTGTTTTAAAATACATATGTCACATATGTGTTAATTTTAGAAGAAATACCTCCTCTGATGACATCAGTTTCTCATCTGCGATCTCCTGGTTCTGTGTCGAGTCCATATCAGCACCATTCTTTCTGCTGAAATCCAAAGCTGCCATGTCTTTAGTTGTTATTTTTGCATTACTGCTTTTTGCAGCCACCTTCACTTTCTTCTTGTTGGTGGTGGCTTCAGGAGATGGTTTACTAAAATAATCCAAAATAAAATAAAGTAGTAAAATAATGGGGATTTGAAACAGTTCTGGTTTCAAGAAACCCCTTCAACATTCGGATTTGAGACAGTTCTGGTTCCAAGAACTGTACCCCTTCAGCATTCCCCATAACGTTTCCACTTAGGATTTTATACACACATTTGTATCTGTGATTGTAGCCTATACGAGTCTTTGCAGAAGTTGTCAAGGGTTGGAAGCTTAAGTGCTGTGTGCTTGCAGATAAAACCTTATACACAGGCAACACTTAAGTGATTTGATGTTATTGAACTGCAATGGGCTAATACATAAAGCCATTAGAAATCATACAGTTTGATACATTTATTATTATGGAAGAATTCACATCTGCAGCAATGTGAGACTTAAATTTCCAGACCCACAATTTATTTGTGACATCACAAAAAAAGATTCAATCACAATTTAGCTTGAATGCTTCATATTGATTCCTCAAAGAGAGACAAAAGATCTTATATAATTTTTCAAACACATAAGCAGAGTATCTTGATAAATTAACCAGGTTAGGGATTGAGTTGAAACATGATAAAAAAAAGAATATAATACAATGCCAGAAAAAGTTATTTTATGCACTTGTACATTAAAACACTGACAATGACTGAGTCATCCAGCAAAGGCATTGAAACATAGTGAAAACAGAAAAAACATCAAAATGACTAGTGAAGATATTGAAGAAATCAGAAATGACCAATGAAGACAGTGACCACTTAAAAAAATCATCAAGGACAAATCAATCTGAGACATTTTTCAGTATAATATATAGATACACCTATGGCCTTCATTTGCAGTACAACTGATTGAAGAAATGATGCACATCCCAAGGAAATGTTAGAACTTCCTTAAAATGCTATTACAATGTAGAAACACCAATCCCATAATACTCACAGATGACATGGTAATTGTTGAGAATTTCAGGTTCAAAGACAGGTTCATGTGGTTAAATATGGTATCAAAAATGTAATCGGTATGGTATCAAAAATGAAATTATGTAATCACATGATCTGCTGCTGAATATTATCATAAGCTAAGGCGAATATTACAGAAAAAAGAAGCAAGGTCATCAAGGATCAAAACAACTGCTGTTTAGAAAAAGTAAGCAACAATACAATTTTTTACAACTTAGGCAATCTGCACAAAATTTGTATGTATGCCCCCATACCCAGTCATGAGGAGGAAACCAGATTTCTACCTTGTGAACTCTGTTGGGAGCTGTCACATCAAACCACCCATGGAAAATTTGCTTTGCTTCCTACAATGCAACACCGTAACTTTTTCTGCACTTGCCAACTTCTAATGGCTGCTTCCTTCTTCCAATACCTGAGGTATATCATGCAGTTTTGTGCCAAAGCCGATTGTTTTATTTGGGATTTAATTCCCAATAACAAAGGTTCTTTTTTCTCATTTTCACTTTATATTTAAGGGAAATAAATTATTTGTTAAATTTTACAAACCTTGTCATTTACTCTTTTCTGTTACTTATTTTAACAGCATAGACTAAAAACACTGAAGAAAAAGTCCTAACACTAACCTCTTAAAGGCCAAGCGCTAAGTGATTTAAGCTGTTAGTAACATTTTTGTAAATATTTGGTATGACTTGTCCAGGGATAGAACCCACAATGATTATTTAGGTTTGATGCTGGAAACAAAAAATATCAATGTCTTAGATCACAAGGTGAGACTATTAGCAAGGTGAAATTATTGCCAATCACGGATTATGTGACTACATACTCCCAGTGTCAATTACCTAGTGAACATTTCAGTTTCATCAAGTATCACATTGCAGGGTTATTATTTGGACTCTCACCTGATGCAGCACCCTCCCAGATTATCTGCTGTCACTGCTGTTATGATAAAACTGTTTACCAAAATAACAATTTCTGATCAGTGTCCTCATGTACCAATGTGTTTAAAATCAGATCTCCACAGTCCTACATGAAAATCTGACAGCAACCACTTAGGGGTCATCTTCTGGTTACCTTTTAATCTGGCAATGGATATGCAACTTTCAAAAATTTCAAATTTCAAAAAAAAAAACCATTTAGCACTGATTGGTGTTCTTGAGCCATAATAAAACTTCATCTGGGTGGCTGATAAAATTAGTGACTATGGTAACAACATAGGTAAAAAGAATTTGACCCCTAAGTGGATGCTGTCAGATCTTCACGTAGAACACTGGAGATCTGATTTTAATCTGATTACTTCATGTATATATTCTTGTAAGACAGGAAAAGTTAGAGATTTAAGCTTTTAGAACATTTTGGTTCACAGAAAGCAGTGTACAAGACAGTTAGATAAAGACTTTATTATGTTCTTGGATAAACTGGGAATTTTGTTATAAAAGGTTAAAAATTTAATTTCCATTGCTAAATTCAAAATGTTTTGTTATAATGCTTCTTTGATACCAGGTTTAACTGATTACAAGTTTTATTTGCGTGGTCTATCGGAGGAAATTAGCACAATGATACTATTACTATTTGGATCCAATAATTTATAGATTTACCAGTATACTGAATAAATGAATACACCTTATATTGACATACATTAATTTCTTTATTAACTTCCGCATGTCATTCAAATTTGTTTTTAAAGAAAACAAATCTCAGATTAATAAAAAAAAGTATTAACAATTCTGATCCATCCAAATAAATAAAGTAAGTAAATGACTAAATTACTTGTTTAGTTATTGAAGAGAGACATTTCAACACAAAAGTGAATGTTTTTTATTCACCAGCTAGATGTATGCTTACACTTACTGGTTTATTGTTTGTTCATGATAACATGTATTCATACAAACCCCAGAGTATAATTACATACAAGCTGAAATAATTCTTTTCTTTGAGTAATCTTTCTGTGTAAATAAATAAAGCTTACAAAAAAAATACATTGTAATGCTGTAAAATTCTTATAGATAGTGTAAATCCTGCCAACATTGTAAATGCAGAATAATTAATATACAGTAATTCCAATTATAACCCTGGATGCGTGCATCATTTAGGTCAACTTCATGTCTGTTAATGGATATGCGTATCATTTAGGTCAACTTCATGTCTGTTAATGGATGTGTGCATCATTTAGGTCAATTTCATGTCTGTTAATGGATGTGCGCATCATTTAGGTCAACTTCATGTCTGTTAATTATCATTCTCATGCATAAATCCTTTCAGTCATGTCTGGGATTTGCAGAAATGTTCACAAGGCCATTTTTGGAGTCAAACAGTCATGTTATACCAAAAACATAATAAGCAATAAGGTAATATGGTGTGGCAACAGCATCAACATGGATATTCCAGATATTGTTTTGAAGCTGTGAGGTACCATCACACAAAACATGTCCCATACTAAGGTGCTCTCACCAATATGTTTAGCAACTTCATGGACATGATTAGAGGAATATTAAACACAGAAACCAATATTTTTTCTAGAAAAATATCTTTCTTACAAGAAAACTTACCCAATGATAATACCTCAAGAGAACTACTATGATGCCCATTTACACAGACACCCTCATAGATCAATCTTACATGATAGTATCTCAAAACACTTCCGTCTCAGTTTTTAAGAGAGGTTTCTTCACCTGCTTTTGCAACCTAAGAGACACTCTTTAGAAGCAACTGGATCTGGCTTGACAGTGATGCAAGTGTAGTGAGCCACCACAGGTAGAGCAGGAGACATCAACATTATCTTAATCTCTAAAAAAATTATACTGGCATTCAAATTTCCTCATTGTCATTGGATCTACTTGGATGGGTGAACTCTTCCTTGCAATCTTGAACTTAAGTTTCCCATCAAATTCCATCAGACTTCTGTTCTCATTTCTCTATAATACCTGCTCAATCTACAGTTCTGACATGAGGTTACATCATCTACAAAAGATTCTACTTTCAGTTGTTAGCACAATCAGAATCACCACAGAACTCATTATTGGTGATTCCTACAGACCCTGTCACCTCAGGGTGCAACTTTATATCTATCACTGAGCAGCGAAAGAAAGAGCTCAACAACAGCCAATAGTATTTACTCACACAGGAGATAAATTGACTGGTTATATGGATCAAACATCCTGTAACCCATCCCAACATAATGATAAATTGACTGGTTATATGGATCAAACATCCTGTAACCCATCCCAACATAATGATAAATTGACTGGTTACATGGATCAAACATCATGTAACCCATCCCAACATAATGATAAATTGACTGGTTATATGGATCAAACATCCTGTAACCCATCCCAACATAATGATAAATTGACTGGTTACATAGATCAAACATCCTGTAACCCATCCCAACATAATGATAAATTGACTGGTTATATGGATCAAACATCCTGTAACCCATCCCAACATAATGATAAATTGACTGGTTACATAGATCAAACATCCTGTAACATAATGATAAATTGACTGGTTACATGGATCAAACATCCTGTAACCCATCCCAACATAATGATAAATTGACTGGTTATATGGATCAAACATCCTGTAACCCATCCCAACATTATGATAAATTGACTGGTTACATAGATCAAACATCTTGTAACCCATCCCAACATAATGAATCTGATGATAATCTTCCAACATAGATAACCTACTTCTGTTTTGACTCAGTTAGGCCATATATAAGGGATCATAGGTTCCCTGACAAGTCACAGAATCAATGCAGTTTAGTCCATGTAAAAAGCAGGGGTATCATTTACAGTATTATCGAATTCGTACTAGAGACACAACATAATATAGCCGTAACAGCAGCTTTGAACTAACCATTGGAAAAAATGATCTCCACCTTATAGACCATTTATGGCCCATGATATGCTTTCAACCTTCATCATCTGTTCTCTCCACATCACCATTCCTCTCAGCTACAGTGGAGAGATTTGAAAGGCATCCAGCAAGGTCGCAGGGATGTCCCTAGAGCACAAGCCACAGGGAAACATTCTTGCAACTAAGTGGAGGGAGGTTGATCGTTTTCACCAGCATTCCATGAGATTGTGCCTATCTTAATAACATACATACAGGCCCCCTATTCCAGCTTTATCACAGATCCCAGTAGGAAGTAGGCTCAAATCTTATGTGGCTGATTGGAGAATATTTACCAAGATGTTATGAGAAAAAAACAAGTTTTCAGGGACTTGGGGTCACATTGAACTCCCCCACTAAGCTTTTGGACAGAGTTCTCTAGGTACAATACAGCACTAATCAATTGGTCCTCAAACTAAGTGCAAACAATCAACTGTTATGATCTTGGGATTACAATGGAATGCAATTGGTCCCAACACCGTTCATTATGTAGACTATGCAATCTCCTTGCCAACAAGGACATCTCCAACCTCATACACTTTAAAGATTCAGTTGACAAAGTCTGGAGTCAATGTTAAAATATAAGAAATGTGTCCTACTGGAATAACAATCAAATTCTTGCAATGGTAGTGTCCATGCATATTTGGAGCAATCCACCAGTTAGAGAATTCCTTTGCCATCAGTTTTGCTCAATGAGGTAGCAGATGTCTTAGTCACTGGTCACTTTATTGGGCTCACATGAGAATGATTACACAGTCCAAGTGGAGACTAAACCTGTGACCATTGGACCAACTCTCACAATCTGCAACAATAAGGTAGCTTCCCAAATGTAATGAAACCACTTTGGACTCGTGTCTGTGATATCTTTGAAAGCACAACTCAAAGACACTCGATGAGATCGACAAAGTGGAATGTAAAAACCTCAACATTTGTCTCACCAGTCCTGGACACCAAAGACCTAACAAATCAATGTTCTTTTCTACATACTTAAATGGTTGAATATATACCTACAGAATGGGAATACAGAAATCAGTAAATCTGCATGTCTCATCCTGATTAATGCACTCAAACATAAAATATTCAAGCAACCTCACCACTCACAAAATAATCACCAATATGGAGATATTTCTTCATCTGAATTAGAAACTACAATTGCCAGAGTTTCCCTCCAACCCAGAGGTACTGAACACATGATCCTATAAAATATGCCTTAAGCGGAAAGTGCTCCAGTATCCTCAAATGAGATGGCTGTCCTACACTGAGGTGTACAATAGCAAAGGAATATAATCTCAGTGGATCTCAAAGCAATCTTTACCCATGTAAGCACCTCAATAGCTAACTTCCTATGACACTTTGATGAAAAACAGCACCAATCATAGTTAAACCTACTGCTCCATGATCACTGGAATACTGTACTCTCATGGAAGAGAAGATATCAAACAAACTAAAGAAGAAAAAACTGAATACACTTTGTTTTAAACCTGTATGACAAAAGCCTTAAAAAAATGACTTAAAATGCATGTGCATCTTTATTTTGCACAAACCATTTTAATTCAAAAATGGTTCTGTCTAACTGTTTCATTTACTTATTTACAAATAGTATTGGAATTGTTAATGGCAAATATTTTAAGATTTTTTTTTAAACAGGCTACACATGAACATGTAAACAAGGTAACAAATAGATAACGTACACAGACTGAATTTATGATTAGTCACTTTACATAGGATTTACATCTATTGCTTTATATGTGATATTTTGAATTCATTCAATGTACTGTGATGGCACAATATTTACCTCCACAAACTCTCTCTTTCAATGACTTCTGAAATTATTTTTTTCTCTTTTATTTTCCTAGAAGTCACCAGGATTCTGTTCTTTGGCCATTAAAGTGAATCTTTATTTGCATCCACAGTAAACTGAATTAATTTTTATAAATTGGAAAAGCTCAGAAACTAAGAAATGCATTGAAAATTGTAAAAAAAAAAAAATGAGAACAAATTTCACAAAATAAAATGACTATAGAAATCTTTATAGTAATTACTGCATCACTGAAACTATAATTAGATGCAAGAATATACAACAGCATTGGCTAAGAACACACCACTTGTTAGTAAGATCACGTAAAGAATATTAAAAAGAAGTATTCAATTTTGGTCATGTAAGAAGAACACTGATGAGTGTGGCAAAAGAGGAAAAATTAATTAACAAGATCAGGACTTGCAAGCACTGCGGAGACACTGTAATCAAAAACATAATCATCTATTGATGATAATGATGATGATACAAAAGTGACTGCTATCTCATGTATCCCACTAATGGCTGCTATATCTTGTAACCCACTAATGGCTGCTATATCTTGTATCCCACTAATGGCTGCTATCTCTTGTATCCCACTAATGGCTGCTATATCTTGTATCCCACTAATGGCTTCTATCTCTTGTATCCCACTAATGGCTGCTATCTCTTGTATCCCACTAATGGCTGCTATATCTTGTATCCCACTAATGGTTGCTATCTCTTGTATCCCACTAATGGCTGCTATCTCTTGTATCCCACTAATGGCAGCTATCTTTTGTATCCCACTAATGGCAGCTATCTCTTGTATCCCACTAATGGCTGCTATCTCTTGTATCCCACTAATGGCTGCTATATCTTGTATCCCACTAATGGCTGCTATCTCTTGTATCCCACTAATGGCTGCTATCTCTTGTATCCCACTAATGGCTGCTATCTCTTGTATCCCACTAATGGCTGCTATCTCTTGTATCCCACTAATGGCTGCTATCTCTTGTATCCCACTAATGGCTGCTATCTCTTGTATCCCACTAATGGCTGCTATCTCTTGTATCCCACTAATGGCTGCTATCTCTTGTATACCACTAGCATGTACTCAACAACAATTAGCTTTGCAAAAATGGCTAATATATCTCACATCCCACTAGCATGTACTCAACAACAATTAGCTTTGCAAAAATCGCTGCTATATCTCACATCCCACTAGCATGTACTCAACAAAAATTAGCTTTGCAAAAATGACTGCTATATTTCACTTCTCAGTAGCACATACTGAACAAAAATAAGATTTGCAAAAATGACTGCTATATTTCACTTCTCAGTAGCATGTACTGAACAAAAAGTAGATTTGCAAAAATGACTGCTATATATGATATAAGCTTTGTAAAATCATTATATTCTTAGGCAGATGACAAGATATTACCTTTCAACTTTTGGCTTCACAATTTTAGCAAAAAGCTTTTCTCTGTTCTTTCTTATTGTTTCTTCATCCAGTTCCCCATTACTTGTAAGCACTGAGGCAGTTGTTGAATTGTTTTTTTCTGGCTCCTTTACTTGAGAATTTGCTGTACAAAAAATGGATTACCAGATTTATTCCATGTACATGTTTTTTCTTACTTAATTTTCATGCTTTTACAATATCAGTGACTACAGTATATACTATGTACAAGTCAGACAAAATTGCAAACTGCATAGACCCAGATCTGCCAACAAAAAATGAACTTGCAGGTCTGGATCAAAGCAGTTTGTTAGGTTAAATCCGTAGAAAATAAGCAAACACAATGTGCAATTGCAGATCGAGATTTAAACATTGTCAATGACATTAAGCAGTTAGGATCAACTAATATATATATATATATATAAATATATATATATATGGTAGAGGTATGAAACATGATTGCATATTATACATTTCTCTTTATAGACTTAGAAATTTCTTAGTAGATTACATTATTTATGATCTACTCTTCATAGATCTGCATACTGATGCTGCAGCATGAACAGTATATAATGAAATAGTCTCATGTGCCACCTTCATTGGCAAATTCCATCTCTGGTATAAACAAGAGTTCCTTGATTGTCAGAGACTCTACTGGTCAAAAAGAGAAAAAATAAAAACATTTTCAAGATGCAGTAGTGGCCATATTGATATCAGATTCACACTGGACATCATAAGAAGACCACTGTGAAGCACAATATTGAGGTGAAGTAGCAATGACAAAATTTTCAAGAAGGCAGTCAGATCAGCACCATTTCAATTTATGACCAACTAAACATCTCAAAAGAAGTCTTTCAGTGATAACTCCTTGCTCATACAACCATTCATTCTTGAGATGCAGTGATAACAAGATTTTGTAGAAAACCATCCAAACAGGAAGTAAGTCTGAACAGAACCATTTTCATTCAATGTCAGTGTGATTGCAATTTTTGCATATCAGACATCTGACTGAATCTAAAGGACCCTGACACATAGGCAGAGGATGAACAACCCTGTTCCCCTGCATATTTTTACCACAGAGGAGTTCCCCTGCATATTTTTACCACTAAGGAGCTCATCTGCATATTTTTACCAATGAGGAGCTCCCCTGCATATTTTTACCACAGAGGAGCTCCCCTGCATATTTTTACCACTGAGGAGATCCCCTACATATTTCTACCGCAGAGGAGCTCCCATACATATTTTTACCACTGTGGAGCTCCCTTGCATATTTTTACCACAGTGGAAACATAACTACAAAATTTCATACAATTCCATACAGTATTTTTAAAAGATACCACATTTAGGTTCTGGCCACAAATTTAGAAAAAAATTCAGATCTTTTTCAGACACCCCCCCTCCTGAAAACTTTCCTGACCTAAACACATGATATATTTTGACCTAATGAGGATAAAAATACTTAAAATTGCAAGTAAAATGTGCAGAGATGAAAAGCTATAATTTAACATACTAGATTTTATATACCTTAGCAAAATCTTGTAAATATGTTGTTTACAGTCCACTATATAAAAGATTATAGTTCCAATATATCTAACACATGATGATTTTAGTCTTAAGTTTGGAAGGCTCTATCCAGCTTTTAAAGACATCAGCTTCTTCCCACAGGAGGTTATAAATGTGATGTCCAGGCATTCTTTAAATCAGCCATGTGCAAACTATTTTGAAAAAGGTATTTTCAAGGTGTAATATTAACTTCAATGGATCTCTCATGTTACTGATTACATATTTATATTTATCCTCCATAAACCCTATGAAATTACTCTAGAAGCTCTCCAAAAATTGAATTCTAAAAATAACCGGTGATAAAAATTTCCAACCTCTGGAAATCGCAATTTTCACCTCAACCATGGGGAATTTGCAAAAATTTAAAAAAAAAACATTTTTTTAATAATATTTTAAAGTATTTGTACAAGTAAATTAAAAAAAGACATTTAAAACATGTATTCAAAATTTTTACTATGTATGGTATTTTAAAGTAAATTGTCTCTGATTGTGCATTAGAACTGACATTGCTTTGATTTAGTCCAAAATATAAGTACAGCTATGGTAAATCAAAAATGCAAAATGTATCTTACTATACAGTGTTTCAATTTCATGGATATTTATTCCTAGAAATTGAGTAGCAAATTACAAATCGAGACCATACTTAACAACACTTCGTCAAAATGGTGAAAGGTTAGGTCATCTTTATAACAATTTAAAATGGCGCTGAAAATCACCAAAGTAATAGATCAAAAGTTTATACCATGAAAGCTGGCAATCAGTCCTATTACATTTCCAAATCTAGTGTTTGAAAAGTGATGAATTTGCTGAATGGTGTGCCAATATTGGTCAAAAAATTGATATAAGTTTGCAGTGTAACATATTATTGACCATTGAGAATGACATTACAAGGTATCATTACTACTTCCGTCATAATGGCAATGCATCTTCCTTTTAGGCATATATGACCCACTTAATTTTAAAACTCAAATTCAGGCAAAGTGCTAAAATTTTCAAATTGTAAAAATGTTCCTCTTAATAAAAAAATGTATTTGTAGAGCACATATTTGGGAAAAAAGGAAGATAAAATGCAATTTAATTTAATTTTAAATATTTCTTTGTAGCTTTATTTGCCTTAAAATATGTGCTAAAATTAAAATATTGCCAGATACGCAAGATCTGGGGTTTTTACTTGACCTAAAAATCAAAATTCCTTGCAAGACGTTATGACTTTACACAGGGTATGGTGCCAGAAATGACCTGTTGTGATCTCTGGGTCTAATATTAATTTTCAAAAGCATATTAGAGTTATCCTCTCATTGCTTGGGCATAAATATTCAGGTCCACACATGCACACAAAAAGATAGGTCCCAAAATGTCAAATCAAACAAAATCTGATAAAATTAAAATGAATACTCACTAGCACAACAAAAAACTTAATGAAATAATCCATGAAATGGAAAATGTAAATTAATCCTTAATGGGTCAGCACACATCAGTCAAAATGGTGTGGCCTTGTCCAACAAATTTATCAGCTATACACACCTTGAGATGCTGATTCTACAGTAATGCCTGAAGAGCTATAAAAAAAATACAGTCATAATTCTGGTTTCCAGTACAACAAAACTTTAAGACTTTTTCCAGACTTTTTAGTCTTTTAAAAAATTTTCCAGAATTTTTCAAGGCCTGGAAAAGCAATTTTCAAATTTAAGACTTTTCCCAGAAATCTAGACCTGTGCAGCAACCCCAAGCATTGGAGAAACATACAAACAGACTGCTGGAGAATATCATAATAACCCTAGCACATTTTAAAAAAGCATGGGGACACCTAGATAGACTGGCAGACAAGGGCAAAACTGTAGCGTAATAAAAATTTTGAATAATAACTGGAGCATTTATGTTTGGCCATGAATTCTCACTGTGTAGAGTACATACTTTTGATTGGCTTGTTTTCTTTCCCTTTTGCTGCTTTCTCTTCTTTCTTGTTCTCAATCATGGAAGCAACGGTCTTCTTGGACTTCTGGGATTGTTCAAAAGTCCGCATGGTTCTGCAATAGAATGAAACATTGTCAATATAGATCAGGACTGATTTTCTCATTACATAAATACCATCTACACTGACTATGTTGGGCAATCTTGCTTTGGGATTATGTTTTATATGGATGGATGAGTAAAAACAACACTGTGAGGCTCACAAGCAAGGATTGGTGTGAGTAAATTTCATAGAGCTCTTCTTGAAACCGGACGTCAACCAACAACAACTGAAACAAGATGATGCTTTACATCAGTTTTAGTACATTAAATTGGATGCAGCTCCTGGGATGGTGGGGGGATGACTGGGTTTGAATTAAAAAGATGAGGGGCCATGACAAAAAATTTAAACTTTGTGCTTTCTTGTAAGTCATCTTATCTGTCTTAACCTGCAGTTACACAGGTATATCAAACCATAAAAACAATGGTTTGTTATTTTTGTAGTTTTTGTCATTCTTGGAACTCCACATTTCGCAATATCACAATGGAAAATAAATCTGCTTTGAAATAAATGGCTGCTGACTTGAGTGGTAATATGACTCACATATTTAGCTGTAAATGATTACACCACATGGCAAAATTTCTGTTCTGTGCTGAGTCTGCAATTTAAATTTTTCTTTTCTCTTTTTTTTGACAGTTAGAACTGGTTCAAAAGTAAAAGTTGTGCAGCACATACATAATCCATTACATTTTTTTTGTCTTTCCAAGACAAGAAGACAGAGGTCTGCATATCTAGTCCAATTAGAACATTGGTGTAAATCATGTGACCTTGCCAAAACCATGTCACATAATGAGATATATTGGATCATAACGATTCATCCAACAGGAGAATGAAATTCATCATTGGGTTTTAAAAATATAAAGAAATTATAAATTTCACCCAAACCTCAATGTAGATCTTCTACAATGTTAAGCATATCCCAAAAATCAAAAGAACATGGCTTTATAGCTAGAATATGTCTTTTACCCCAAAAATAAAATAATTTAACAACTGGGACTGACATGACATAAAAAGTGAGAATAGTGTGTATTTACTTCAGTATAAAATCTAGCCGAAGCTACCAGTAATATGAAACTAATACCATTCCAGAGTGAGATGCTTTTCACTGGTGGACACATGATTTTTGACAATTCCTCATATTGCACTATTATGACATCCCAACTAATTGGCATTTTCCTTAGGTTTTTACTAAAAGAAATTTCATTTTAAAATTTACTACTAATTCAAATAATACAAATATAACAATGTTCCAATAAGTTTTAAATCTTCATGTTGGTCAGTATGTGATTTACTGGTTCATAAATTTCATATTCAATTCAAGAAAGTTAAATAGTTGTATAATATTGTCAATTCTGTTCTTTCTAAACGGGCATGCATTTCCATGACAATGATAAATGTTGTATGACAGTGCATTCTCCAAATCAACAGTTAAGTGTCCATTAAGGCTGATGATCTGGGCTTGGAACCCAACTGGCAGGGAAGAATCTATGGCACCCCAACTATTAACACCCAGATTTATGCATTAAAAAAAAAATCCTTTGAATTTGTGAACAAATCTTTAAATCCAACTGTTAGATTTATGCAACATTTTTCATAAGAGCAACTAGAATTGGATCAAGATTTGGCTTAAGTGTTTTGTGCCACAGCAATACAAATAGGTTATTTTGTGCCAAGGCAACTGGTGCCACAGCAATACAAATAGGTTATTTTGTGCCAAGGCAACTGGTGCCACAGCAATACAAATAGGTTATTTTGTGCCAAGGCAACTGGTGGAAAGAACATCAACCTTGATCGAAAGTCCAGTGTGCTAGCTGCAAAGTTAATGATGCTCCTGAAATCTACATTTACATGAAGAACCTATTTGATGTCCATGATCAAGTAGGAGGTGATGAAATTCAAGAAACCAGAATGTATGCTGGGTTCCAGCCACATATTTTAAAAAAAAGATTCCAATATTTGCCATATCTTTATCAGACCAAAAAATAAAATCTCCTGACCTTTCAAACAACTGTCAATCAGTATACTAAACCTTCTCCCAAATGCCAATGAGCAGTCTTGTTATCACTTTCCACCTAAGATAGTTTTAATAAAGAAAATTAAATATATTTCCGAGACTTTTTAGTCTTTCTTTAACATTTTCCAGACTGCTTCAAGACCTAGAAAACAATTTTCAAATTTTAAACCAACTGCAGAACTCTAGACCCATGCTGAAACTGTGTATAGTATGGTCAGAATATTTCAGTTTATTTGTATTTCAGCATCCTTATTTTAAGCTCTCAAAATCAGATTTTACTATTTTTCCTCTTGCTTTGTCAAAACTAAGGTTTTAAGGGAAGAATTCTTTTCAAGCACACTTCCCAAACATTTTAACATGGCCTGAAATCTAAGCAAAACATGCAATCCTCATCGCCACACCAAGCAAATTACTTACTTTGCAGTCTGTGCTTCCTTTTTACTCTCTGCCTCTCTTTCCCTTAGAATGCGTTGAAAATCATGATCAAAACTGTAGTTACTGCAGATTTTTCCCTGACGAAGATCATCTTTGTATTTGTTTCGAAACTCAAGCTGGATGTCTGTGAGAAACTTGTCAACATAAGACAGTTGTAGAATTTTCTGGTAGGCTACCTACAAAAACAATTAGGTACAAAAACATTTATGAAACCAAACTCATTGCTATTACAGTCTCAGTTTACTAGTGTTTATTTAATGCTTCTTTATTATGACATTTTAAGTGAGGAGTAACCATAATTTTTATTATTGCACAGTCATTACTCTGACTAAAATGAAATAGAAAAAAAAAATAAATTGATGTGTACATCTGTTAACTCAAAAATAATAAAATGTTGACATTTTCTCAAATTATGAGGAGACAGAAACCAAAAATTCATTGATGGCCCTGATAAACTGCCAAAAGTAATAAAACATCAGGGGTTGAAAATTCCATGACCCCATGGTCATAGATCCACCTCTTTTACTGTTGAACCCAGTTATTTCTTCCACATCAAGCACACTTGATATCAATTCAGAAATAACATGTATACTCAACCCTGTAGATGAAGATAGTGACAAAATTGAAAAATGAAACAATGGAATCAAACAGGAATATGAATTCAATTCTGAAACCAAGTACTGCTCAGATTGGTATATATATGCTAAATTATTTGGCTTATACACCAGTATATATGGTATATATGCTATATTATTTGGCTTATACACCAGTATATATGGTATATATGCTATATTACTTGCAGTTTAAACTTCAATCAAATGCTGGCACCCTGGTGCTGCCAATGGACTGGACCTGGCATAATACTGGCAGCCAGTATTTTCGGTGGAGGTAGAAACTGTTAAGAACTACCAAACCACAGAAAGGCAACTGGCAAGCTTTCTCACATATCCATGTTTGCCAAGTCAAGACAAGAATCCATGTGGAATGAGGTTGGATGTCAGTGATATGTAAGGTGAGTACCAGAGACCACTTGGCCACCTGGCACCCAAAGTTCAACAGATAAATGACAATTAATTAGAGCTGACCAATTCTAGTTGCAAGACAAATGGAATATATTATTGCTATAAAGCTCCTGCACTTTGATAAATAAGCCAACTAATAAATCAGAGATCTGCAGCAAAACAGCATGAGATAACTTCATTAGGATTACCCAGCCCCAACTCACCTTTTTTCATTCCAACCTTCACCTTCAAAGCTTAAACAGTTGATGGAAAACTCTGTATAACTTGTGCACATCAAAAACAACAGCTCAATCACATTTCAATACGCAATGATAGGTGGAGTTTTCAATGAAATCAGAGTCACAATAAATGCATGCTGATATTGATTTCTGGATCTAAGTTCTGCCACAATAATATCCAAAGAAATTCACAATTGTTTTTTTTTGTGATATCAATCTTCATAGTTGCTCTATGGTAGCTACAAACCCTGATATTGAAAACCCAATGAACAAAAGATCAATTTGTGTAATCAAAGGTGCAAAACATTATTCTACATTCACGAACAGTTTAGAAAGAAATGCAAAACAACACTGAATCTATGTTAAAATTATGAATAATGTATTTATCTATCTAAAATTATGAACACTTCAATCAGAAAAATATTAAATGTCATGTTATACCACAAATACAAGTTCAAATTCATTATCCAGCTTGTACTTCAGGGTTAAGGCTTCATGGTTGAATGAATTGTTCCCCGTCCTCTCCTGCAATAGAAAAAAGTAAGTGTACAAATTATATACTAAAAAAACATCCAAATATAATGATAACAATTGATACATAAGGTTTCTACTTAACTGTTAAGTTTTAATTCTCTTGACATAACTACATATTGAAATCATTTACTACTGAAATAAATATTTAGTTTCCAACCGCAGCAAGTGTTATGAAGCCAAACAAGTTTAATGGCTCATAAATAAATGAATTTGTTATGGGTACACATTTCAAGTCACAATGATTTCAAGTGTAGCTATTTTTGGCTAATCTGTTTTTTTCTTTATCAAAACAAAAAAATTTATTAAACAAATTCTCCTTTTTAAATATCACAATTCTCATATGTACAATACTAAAATGACCAATCTCACTGCATAAAGTATATCTCCAAATATATTTTCTTCTTACACGGGGGTTGAGAACGATTAAAAAAAAGTTTCTCATGATTTCCCTTGGAGTTATTTACATCATCAAGAGCAGATCAACTATCAAAGAAAATGGCATCTCATCATTTGATTGCATCTGACATCTGACCACTAGCAAATCACTGATTGAAATTTTCATTGCTCTAACAGATTAGTGACGACTGAAGTTTTTGTGATATCTGTGCAGCCGTAGGATATGCATTTAAAGGAACCATTCCATATTAAATAGCAAAATGTTATAATGTTATATTTCAATTTCTTAAATGCTCATGTTCCAAATCTTGGAGCTCAAACTTCAGGCGGCAACACTATATGTAGTCCTACATGCAAAACCTCAACACTGATATTTATGTTTTGGGCATCCAGGCCTTACTGCCTAAATAACTGCACTGTGTAGCATGTTTTGATGTTGGAAACCATGAAAACAAAGACATTTTTCAGGAATATCTCACACAATTTGCAGAAAATAACGATGCTTTCTACAAAGCAAAGTCCTAATGTTGTAGTCAAACTTTACTTACTCTGATGTCTTTTCTCTAATAAATTCAAAATTTCACAAAAGAAATGAAACCTGTTTTCAAGTTTCGTAGGCCAATATTTCAGTTGACTGGAATGCAATGGAAGCCGGGAATGCTGAAATTGGGTTAAGTTTACAATATACTTCTTTAACAAAACAAATAAAAATATATTAATACTGAAGAAAGTGTTAGCTTCGTTTTGTTTAAGATTCCTATCATTCTTTAAACTGATTTCGGTATTCTAGGCTTCAATCGTATTCCAGCCAACTGAAATAAATTTCAAACAATGATAAAGTATTAAAACAGTATGACACAATCATGTTGGAAATGTTTGCTCATGTGGCCTAGTTGTTAGAGCGTCCGCCTTAGATGTTTTGAGGTTGGGGGTTCATATCTCAGCTGAGTCATATCAAAGATTTTCAAAAATGATACAAATGGCTGCCTCGCTTGGCGCTCAGCATTAAAAGGTTAGTGTTAGGACTGGAAAGCCTGGTGTCAGGATAATGAGACTGGGTGGGACATCATGCCACATGTTTGCTGCATGATGCCCCAGTGCAAAATATTACTATAAACTGTCACACTGCTGATATCATAGCTATATGACTGAAAAATTGTTAAAGCTACGTTAAAAATTTAAATCACACACACACACACACATACATATATAAACACACACATAGCCCCATTAATAGACTGCTAATTGGGATATAAATTAATTTTGATAATAACAAAGTCAGACAAAATCATGTTTGAAATAGGTTTTTTATGAGTCAATTGGAGGGCCACACGATTCTCCCAAATCTTGGCCAAAAACACCCAAAACCTGCAAAGAAAGCATGCAAAGGCAGAACCAACAAATGAAATGGCGATAATAGAGAACACTGACCTAAGCTATGCAAACTGAACTTGAAATACGTTTGTCTCATTATTTCCATTGTTTTAGTGTTTGAACTGGTTTTATGTAAAATTCTTGGCAATGTTTGTGTAATAATCTTTGTACAATTTTTTTAAAATTATTTACCCATGACACAGGTTGCAAGTATTACTTGCAGTATGTTGATTATATTAATGCTTTGCTTTAAAATATGCAAAGGACAATTTAGTTAAACTTCATTAGTTTAATGTTGATATACTTTATTTTATGTTTTAAAATTGTATGCCTCATTTTAGCTGGCATTCGAGAATCCTACCTATATATGAGTTCACGTATGATAACCACTTGATTGTTGTTATAAATACAGTAGCAAGTAATTTCATTCATTTGTGTAATTGAGACTAGTCTGGAACTAATGTCTCAGTAGGGGTGTTGGAATAGCCATTTAGTTGAACATTAATTTTATGAAAAGAGGTTGTTTATGGTCTGTCATGGCCAGTTAGACCAGATAGCCATAGAATCTGTTTGAAAATAGGATAAAATCAATCTGACTTAACGAGAGGGGGAAGGTATTGATCTATTCCCCCAATATAATGTGACAGAAGATTTAGGTTGTTTAATATTGTTATTTTGGAGGAACCGGGATAGCTGGAAGTTCTATGCTCTACACCCTACATATTACGCCTTACAAACCCAAAGTAGACAAAGAAAGCATCAAAAAGGACAAGGTACTTATTAATTTGGAAAAGGAAGTCAAAAGTGGGGACCTAACTTACCAGTGCAAGGAAGTTAAAGGAAATAGTCATTTGGAATTCGGACTGAAGCAAGACCATCAGGTTATGAAAGTGCACAAGGCAATGTTTTTGATATATTCCACTTGATCTAAATGACGATATAAATTCTATCTGTTATTAGATCAGCTATTGGTATCATTAATTCTTTGTATTTCCAAATTCGTGCAAGAAGTCAAAAGAAAGAAATGTATCTTTCAATCGTAATGTATTATTATTACTTTTGTTTATAACTGTATTATTAGAAATTTTGATTAAATTTTGTCTTTATTTGTAACGGGGGCTCATGTTATTCTATTCTATATACCTGCTCAGCTCTTGATCTATCTATTCCACCCGTAATTATCTCAATTACTATTGCTATTTACTCGTCACGTGCAAATTACACTGTCACCTATGGATAACGATAGCAAAACCCATATCACCCACCCAAGCAAAGCAGGGAGGGGGTGTATCACATACACAGAGTCGATTTACAGCTGTAAAGTGTTATCATGATATGTGCATTTCGTTTTTTTCATAATCATTAAAGAAATCCATTAAAATCATTAGATAATTGAATATTTAATTTAATCTGACTTTATTTGTGTACTTTAGCCTATTTCATTGGATTTTAGTAATTGGCTATGATGTTGAGGTACTAATATTAATATGAATAAGTAACTAGATTTGCATTTTGTTTTCATAATTTTTTATTATCAGATTTCATCCCAAACTTTGTGCTGATGATTACTAAATCATTTTTGTAAAAAAATGTTTATTTGATTTATCTGTCTTATTCTTGCATATTAAATTAAGTGTCTATAATTTTTCTTATCAATTCCATACCATGCTGGAATGTAGGAAGGAGGGGTTATTTAAAAGGTATTTCACAACATATATTATTTGCTAATTCTTAACAAAAGCAAATTATATTTTAAGAGTGTTCAAAAAACATAGCCTGCCTCCAACTCTTGAAAGTTAGTAATGAAATCTGAATCTTGTGGACAAATTCATTCTACATAACATGTTTGAGACAGGGGTATGGATTACAATTCATCATAAAATAGACTATTAAATTAAGATAGATTATTAAATTTCTTTATTATCCATTTAACTGCTTACGTCATGCCCATACACATCAAAATATTTTAATAAATTTAACTTAAATCTTTTGGTCTAACTCAAGTATTATTGTTTCACCACTTTGTGTTGACCATATTGGACTTTTCTGACTTCTTTTTTAACTTTATTACACACTATCGATTGACATGCAGTGTTAGACACGGTGCTATAGAAATTCAACTTTATTATTTGTATTATCCAAATCAGTCCTTACTGCCTTGTCCCACTCCGATTAATCAGAAGTTCATACTATCCAGTGGAATCCGATTTCCGGATCAAAAGTTGATTATGCCCTACTTATTATACCAAAACCCATATATGCAAATGTTAATTATTATCACGCTTTTTTGACTGGAGGGGCTAGTGTTGCCTCCAATAGATTTCGTCCCCAAGATGCATCGTTCCTACTAAACACTGCAAATCAAACAAAGACATATATAACTATTGTGAATTATATTAAATATTAAATCGTGTATTTTCTCAAACATTTTTTCTTATCATTATTTGTACATTATTGTAACATTCTAAAAATATTTAATCAGTTTAATGTAAGTTTATACAAATATCTTCCCAAATGGAGGTTGAATTTTTTTCTTTAGACATTTTAAAATAATAGTGAATCTGGAATTTTCTCCCAATTACCAGTCATTCATTATGGTGTACATAGTTAATCCAACATTTTTCTTTTTCAATTTATGCAGCAAAAACACCATATAAAAAAGGAAACATTCGTATTATCACTCGGTATGACTTTCAGGCTTTGTATGCCTTTTTTATGAAACATCGAAAGATTTGTTGAGTTTGTCAACCTGTGTTTTATAATCTGTCAAAGGAACAGTTTAAAAAATAACAAACATTTCAAACATCATTTAGTTTAGACTTTATGATTATTTATAACTGTATGAAAGTTAGTCATTCCATTTGGTTAATTTATTCGTCAATATAATTTACAATATACATTTGTCTAATATGACTGAACAACTCTGTCAGGCTTTGTTGGACTTTGTGTGACTTTGCCAAGCTTTGTATAATTAGGACATATTGAAATATTGCATTTTCTTTAGAACAATTTATCAAATACTAAACATTTTACATACAATTTTGTTATCATTTGAATTCAAACTTTGATGCCAAATTTTATTTGGTTTTTTAATACGGCATAATGATTTTGAAAACTAATATTTCAGTTTGGTTACTTTATTTGTCAATATAATTTACAATATAAATACACTTAACTATTATGACTTGCATGACTTGGTCAGGCTTTGGGAGCATTTGTCTGCCTTTGTATGACTTTGCATGATTAGGATATACTGAAAAATTGCTTTTTTTACTGATAATAAGTTAAAAGAACACTTTATAAAGTAAATAATATTTTTCATATGATTTCGTGAGATTTTGTTATTTCTTTGTCATTATTCGATTTCGAACTTTGTTGCTCAATTTTCGGTCATTTAAATCTGCATAAACGTTGTCTTTCGGCTAAGTCAATTGATTCATCAAAATAATTTACAATATACACTGTTTAAATCTGGCTTTGTGTGGTTTTGTCAGGCTTTGTGATTCTTTGTCGTACTATTTTCAGGCTTAGCAGTATTTAGTAAGTCCGATTATTTGGGAAGTAAGACCTAGACGCCCAAAACATAATCAGCGTCGAAGTCTTACATGAATAACTACCCTACGTGTTCTCTTACACTGAATAGTATAGAACCAAAGCATTATATTTAGTCAAAGTAACTTATAATTTTTTTCATAAAAGTTAGCGACTCGTTCAAAAATGTTATGTGTTCTGATCAAAGACACAGAAACTGTTGTCTATCACCATTACGCAATTCTTGCAAAACATATGTTGCACTGCAAAACATGATAATGACAGTCTTACCTGTAAAATCACACTTTTAATAAGAGAGTTGATTGATGGGGTAAAGATTTGTGAAGTTCCTTGAAAACACCAAAGAACTATACCCCCTTTACTGAAAATCGTGAAAAAGTCAAGCATGATTGTCGGTATATTTACGAGTGGAAAATCCACACATGCACACGGAAGTTGTTGCAATAACCGGAATTACGCGACGCAAATCATTAATTTGAAAACCAACCACAGTGATTCCAAAAGTGAGTCCGGATGATTTCACGCGTGTAAATTATTTCCGGGCAACAAATTTTACAAAATCCGTTTTAGTGCGCGGTATTTCAGCTTTAGAGTTATATTTTGTTCATAATTTTGTTTTTAAATGTTCTTCTTATTTTCTTAGAAGGCTTTAATGTCAACCTTTAGAACACTTTTTATCCTGCTGTAATATTATTTATTGAGAGTGTGCCTTTAGCCTTTTGCTGCATGCTATATCATTATGTTTTATCTTTTAATCTGCAGTTACTGTTGAATTTATGATTGTTTTTAACAACAAAATTGTCATATTCTCTACTGACTCTTTGATACCAAAGACTTGCAAAAATGGTACTAACAGTTGCCTCGCTGTGTTATTGTTAGGACTGGTTGGCCTAGTGTCAGGATAATGTGACTGGGTGGGACATCATGCTTCATGTCTGTGGCATGATTCCCCTGTGCTATACATCACTATAAGAGCACAGAACACAGAACATGTCACTATAAACTGCCACACTGCAGATGATTTGTAGCGATATCACTGAAAAATTGTTAAAGCTACGTTAAAAATCATAACCATACATCACATCACACACCTTCCTATGATGTGTTATAGATATTCATATGCTTGAACTATGTTTATACATGTTTTGTTCAATGTGCTATCACTTGACATAAGTATAAGTATCAAAAAGTACTTTTGTTATGTCATGTTGGTAAAACTGCTTATACAGAGCTTCTGTTTATGTACTTTTATCCAGACAGCTAACATTGTTTAAAATGTCTTGTATGCTACACAACTATTTGAATATCTAACATGAAAAGTTAGTGTATGTTGATATCATACTAATCATTTTCCTTTTTGAAATGTTGATATAAATGACATTTTTGGGTCTTTATATACTGTATTTATATAAATCTTCTGATTTTAGTGCAATGGAAAATAATGAATAAATGGATCAAATTCTAAACAATGTCAGATGGAGGTTCATGTCATTAAGTCTCAATTTCCTAAATCAAAATTAAATAAACAAACACAGTATCAGATATCTTCATATTTTATTACCACTAAAAATGTGAATGTTTACTTGCTCCCCTCACCCTTGCACTCCATACCTTAGGGTTTCATATAGGATCTGAAGTTCTTGCTGTTGCTTTCACGTCTTCATCAAAAAATATGATCATTGTTGAAACTGTGTCAATAGATCATATCAGATCAGTGTCTAAACTAGTATATCAATAGATCTAAACAAATATTATCATTGTCTAAACTAGTATATCAATAGATCTAAACAAATATGATCAGTGTCTAAACAAGTATCAAAAGATCTAAACAAATATGATCGGTGTCTAAACAAGTATCAAAAGATCTAAACAAATATGATCAGTGTTTAAACAAGTATCAAAAGATCTAAACAAATATGATCAGTGTCTAAACAAGTATCAAAAGATCTAAACAAATATGATTAGTGTCTAAACAAGTATCAAAAGATCTAAACAAATACAATCAGTGTCTAAACTAGTATCAAAAGATAATACTAAATATGGTCAGTATCCAAACTAGTATCAAAAGATAATACCAAATATGGTCAGTATCCAAACTAGTATCAAAAGATCTAAACAAATATGGTCATTGTCTAAACTAGTATCAAAAGAACTAAACATATAGTCAGTGTCTAAACTAGTATAAAAAACTAAACATACATGGTCAGTGTCTAAACAAACTAGTATCAAAAGAACTAAACAAATATGATCAGTGTCTAAACTAGTATCAGAAGATACTAAACATACATGGTCAGTGTCTAAACTAATATCAAAAGAACTAAACATATACAGTCAGTGTCCAAACTAGTATCAACCAAATATGATCAGTGTCTAAACTAGTATCAAAAGATCATACCAAATATGATTAATGTCTAAACTATATCAAAAGATCTAAATAAATATGATCAGTGTCTAAACTAGAAACAAACAGATTACAAATCATTTGCCATCATGCAGCTGCATCCAGGATATGTTATTGCATTGCCCTTCACCATTTGTTTGAAGCATTAAGCCAAATGTGAACCCTAACTTAGTATATTAGGAGTTTAATTTGCTAGGAAATCGAAAATACATGAATGGATGTAATGGCCATGACAGACCACAACAGACTTTTGAAGGTACTATGCATGTGTTTCAATATTTTTATCAAACCATGAACTAATTTTTTTAGCTTCTCTCCACAAACAATTTAGCCAGTCATTCATTTCACTTATCAGAAATGCAATAATTCTGAAGCAGTTTTCAGGAAGATTGTTCTAAAATAACCAGTTGTCATATAACAGTTTTATTACCATGTATTACCATCAGTCTTACTAGTAGTCTCATGAACAGCTTCATCAATATTCCTAACAATTACCTTCAACAACCATTTTACAAACAGTCTCACCAACTGTTTGACCAGTAGTCACACCAACCATTTTACAAGTAGTATCACCAGCAGTTTTACCAGTAGTCCCACCAACATTTTATCAGTAGTCTCACTAACCATTTTGCTAGCAGTCTCAACAATCATTTTATCCAATCTCAACAACAGTTTTACCAGTAGTCTCACGTTTTTCCAGTAGTTTCACCAACCTTTAAAGCAGTAGTTTTACCAATTATTTTACTATTAGACTCATCAACAGTTTTACCAGTAATCTGACTATGGTTTACTAGTGGTCTCACAGTTTAACCAGTGACCTCAGAAACCATTTTGCAAGTAGTCTCACTAAGTTTTAACAGCAGTCTCATCAACAGTTTTGCCAGTAATCTTGCAGGCTGTCTCACAAAAGATTAGTATTAGTTAAAAGTGGTCTTAGCAGTAGTCTCACAAGCTTTCTTGCTAGTAACCATGACAATCTTATTAGGCTGTGACATAGCTGGAGAGAAGGTTGTGGTTAATCCACTAGTAGCTGAGGAGCCTTGCTTGAGTCATAACATTGATCCTATTTAGAATGAAATCCCAGAACATTGATCCTATTTAGAATGAAATCCCAGAACATTGATCCTATTTAGAATGAAATCCCAGAACATTGATCCTATTTAGAATGAAATCCCAGAACATTGATCCTATTTAGAATGAAATCCCAGAACATTGATCCTATTTAGAATGAAATCCCAGAACATTGATCCTATTTAGAATGAAATCCCAGAACATTGATCCTATTTAGAAAACATTGATCCTATTTAGAATGAAATCCTAGAACATTGATCCTATTTAGAATGAAATCCCAGAACATTGATCCTATTTAGAATGAAATCTCAGAACACTGATCATATTTAGAATGAAATCCCAGAACATTGATCCTATTTAGAATGAAATCCCAGAACATTGATCCTATTTACAATGAAATCCCAGAACATTGATCCTATTTACAATGAAATCCCAGAACATTGATCCTATTTAGAATGAAATCCCAGAACATTGATCCTATTTAGAATGAAATCCCAGAACATTGATCCTATTTAGAATGAAATCTCAGAACATTGATCCTATTTAGAATGAAATCCCAGAACATTGATCCTATTTAGAATGAAATCCCAGAACATTGATCCTATTTAGAATGAAATCCCAGATTTCTATTCTGCTTATATAGTTGCCAGAGCTATGGTAAAAGAGCTCTGGAGAATACTGGAGAATAATGCTGGTCCCCAAAAAATATTCCTATAGCTGACAGTTTAATTGGTCAGGATTTTGACAAGGTCACTTTTGCTCAAAGTATTTTATTGATCATTCTATATATAGAATCCTCTTTTTATATATGGAATCCTCTTTTTACTTCTTATTCACCTTATTCTAAATCAGGGTGACAAAAGGCAATTACTTATTTTTAAAGAAGAACGAGATATATTTCAGAGGGCTTTTAGCAAAGCTGAAGCCACATAAATCCCAGTTTTTTAATTTTCAGCAAAATGGGACCTATGAGAAAATGAAGACCATCTGGTGTACTCAGTGGTAATGAGCGGTCAGTTATCTGTCAGGTCTGAAGTCATATAAACATCTCATGAAACACCTTTGGCTGATCATTTAAGAGTTAGTAAAACTTATAAGATCTGACATTTTTTTTATTGGTCAAAAATTAAATTGATGTCTATAAATGCTATAGATCTTGTTGCACTTGTGAAATAGTAGGAAAGTCTAGTCGGAAGGTACTCAATATTCATGTTCTGCCTAATTATGCATTGTAGACTCTTCTAGTCATTTAGCTAAGACCATGTTAGGCAACCAATATTTGTTGGCAATAATGTGTGCACATGCAAGATTTACAGATACAATTCCTTTCAGAATATTATAACTAAAACTTAACTGTCAAAGCTTTAATTAAGATCGTTTTACACTTGTTGACATTCCCAAATTTGTCCAGTCTTATCAAGGGTAAAATGTATTGTATGTAATTTTCCAACAAGTTACGCATGAAATAGGCATCCAACAGCTTAAATTTTCTACCTATACCAGTGAAGGTCAAGAAACTTTAGAAAGATTTCATCGAACTTTGAAAAATATGATTCAACCATTGTTTTGTTACCATTAAATAGCATGATTCAATTATAATGCTTTGATACAGGAAAAGATTGGGATGAGGGTGTTCATTTGCATTGGGGGCCTTGAGTGGCCGAGTGGTCTAAAACGCTGACCGTTACGGATCACTGCCATCTCACCTCTGTCTGCGTGAGTTCAAGTCCAGACTCGGCTAACGTGGGTAAGTGAGAAAGCCTGCCAGTAGCTTCTCGTGGGTCTGTGGTTCTTCCCAGGGTTTTCCAGGGTTCTTCCTCCACCATTAATACTGGCCGCCATGTATAGCCTATCTTGTGCTGAAAAATGGCGTTAAACCCTACAACAACAACAACAAAAAACATTTGCATTGTTTAATGTTTTGGCATCAGTTCATGAATCATTTGCCTTTAGTCCATCTGAACTGGATTTTGGACATAATGTCTGAGAACCATTGAAGAGAGAACCTTCTTTCAAATGAAGATTCCAATATTAGTTTTCGTGACTTTCTCAAATTTCAAATATAGTTGTCAAAGGCTTGTGAAGAAGCATGAACTAATACTCACTATATTCAGTCAAAAATGAAATTAAGGTGTGACATAAATACAATGGATAGGGTTTTCAGACTGGTGACAGAGTTCTGGCTCTCTTGCATGTAGCTCAAACCCCTCTTCAATCTACATTTTGTGGTCATTAAACAGTTGAAAAATATCTGACTCAGAATTACATCATTAAAACTCCTGGGAGGCAAAAGAAAGAAACAACTTGCATCATACAAATGTTATAGGAGTACTTTAGGAGAGATACCAAACTTAATATTCCATCAGTTTAGCTGTACCTGTCATACACATCAAGAATGTAAATGAAAGCAATCTTATTGTAGAGGTGTTGGTTTAATCAATCTTTGGAATTCCGAAAAACATGTACTAAGCAATCTGAACTAGAAACTTTCACTACAACCACAGGAAGAGAGTGAACTAAAGCAGCTATTTTGAGAATAATATCAATTGTTTTCTGCTGTTCATCACAAACAAAAAAATATTATCATGATGTCGAGATAGTTGATTCTATACTAGTGTGAAACAGAATTACAAATTTCAAGCAGGAACAGTTGAAAAAAGAAATTCAATATTTACTGGAGAATAATTATATAGGACTGAATAAAACATAACTTAAGTTCACAATATGTTCTTGAGCTTAAATCAAATACATTCTGCACGTATACTTATTATATGAAAATGAACAGCATCATCAAAATGGATTCATTTTAGACAGCTGCATTAACAAAGTTGGAAATACATGTTTGACCTTTAAAATGCATTCTGGCATTCATGGAAAGAGTAAATTAAATTTTGGCATATCGAAACTCTAGATGAACTTTATAAATATAAAGTGAGGCCCTTTGGTATGAAAAGTATTCCATGAACACTTCAGTGTTTAATGAACATGATGACATCTGGTTTAGATAATTGTGATGCATTTATCAAATACATCATCAACTGCAATATCTGGAATGACCAATTGGAAACTATTAGGAAATTTTTTAATCAACTAGGTGATGCAAATCTGACAAATTTAGGTAAAAGTGAGTTTTGCTATGTTTATGTCATATATTTGTGATATACTGTTTGAAGGACAAAATTAAACCTGCCAAATTTAAGGTCAATGCTATCTCTGAACTCTTAATGCCTATTAGTAAAAAGCATCTGAAGAGATTCAATTATATAAAATGCCAGTTGATTCAAGTGATTTGGGATTGGTGTAGTATTCATTCAAAAAGACAAAAATGGTGTTTTATCATTTAGTGTGCTAATTTTCCCAAACACTAAACAAGGACCAGAGAAATTAGTTCACAATCAGGAGGGAATGTTTGGCTTTGAAACTGGCATTCCAACACTTTAAAGTATATGTTAGTTCAGCTCCTTCTCCAATTATTGTATTCACTGAATACAACTCCCTTACTTTCATTAACAAAAATAAAACACAGATGATATTAAGGTGGACTTTGATGTTCCATGATGCACCATTGACATCAAGCACTGCAAGAGAAATATAATCTAATTGCTCATGCATTTATATATATATATATATATATATATATATATATATATATATATATATATATATATATATATATATATCATATGCTATTATCTATCAATTTTTCTTTTTCTCTTTATGAGAGATATGTTATGTATATTTAATTTATACTGTGTGTTTCATCTTTGTCTGTGATTGAGAGTATGGCATGCCTACCTGACTTTTATCATTTTTTTAATAATGATGTCTTCTTCAATGTGAGTTTGGGACCTAACCTTATTTATAAACTTTGAATGTTCTGCAAGTAATCTTGTTTACAATCTGATTGAATTTTTTATTTAATATAACCCATATCCTGGGTATTCAACTTTATCTTAGGTCATGTGAAAATAGTATCCATAGGATGAGGTAAACACAATTATTCATTCCACTTTTAAGTTCAGTGTGTGGAATCATTTGTTAGTGTGTTCAAATATAAATTTAGAGTACTCATTTAAATTACTTATTTATTAAAATTATTCATAACAGTACTCATTGTTTTTATGAGCCAAAACACTACTTTGGGATTATTGTTCAAAGATATTCTGGATTACATCATTGTGATACATCAAGACTAATGGTTTATCAGCACATTCAATATAGGAAATCTTACTGAACATTTATAATTTTGGGTTTTTTAAAGAACATACAGGATTATTTGGAAATAATTCACAGTAATGTAAGTTTTTTTTGTAGTTCCAGTTTATGTTCTGTGGAAATAAATATTTATTAATTATACAAAATGCTTTGGTTTGCTTCTTTTTGTTATTTAGTTGACTTTACAGACATTGACAATATGACCATGGTTATACTGACTTTACTAACACCAATCCCTCGATAAATTGTGCCCTGATAACTCATGAACCCACTTATAATGTGAGGTCAGGCAAGAATCTCATTTTTTTTAACCAGAAATTACCACCAAAAGAGGTCCCTATTTACTGAACTTGAAGATCAAAATTAGTAATGAAAAGTTTGATACATCACTTGTTTTATTGTTGAAAATGGTAGATAGGATCTGACATTTTAATCAACATTATGAAATATCAAATTTAAAAATAAGTCATAAAATATTTTACATTTTCTTTCCAAACGGTTGTCCACTGCAATTAACGATCTGTAAGGAAATTTTGATCAATGAAAATCTCACTTACGCAGAGTGGAGGTAGTACTTTTATAAATAAATACAAATTGAATAATTTGTTTTATCAATTGAAATTTATGTTCCAGTTCTATCTTCAAGTTCCTTTTAAGTGTAATCATCATAAATGCTATGTGTCCTATTGTAATTAAACAAAATGTGTCAATCTACTGTAACAGCTGTCTGCAAGCATTTCTCCGAGAACCTAATTAGGAGCCGATCGTGTTTTAATAACTGACTTACAGAAGTATTTGTTGTATTGTTGCACTGAATTAAAAAATGGCCTCCTTTGTATTATCACATTAATTATGTCTTTTGAATCATAAAAAGAAGTTGAAATAAAAGAAAAGTTAAAAGGCACAAAAATCCTACAAACTCAAAATCTAGTGAACTCGGTCGTATATCGGGTGAACTCACTTCATTTGATCAATCACTGTTATAAATGTTATTGTGTATGTAACATAAACTACCTTAAATTAAGAGACTCACTGGTAACTGTGATCAAAAATAGCATGGCAACCAAGCAAAAAGAATAATATACTTTGTAAAATAAAGAGCTTGGTTGCACAAATACAGACCATTGTGGGCAAGTGAGTTTCAGAGATTTCTTGAACATGCACTTTGATATATCCTGAAGAATGACAAAAAGTTTCATTATTACTTCCAATGAAATCAGAATATCAATACTGTATACTAACAGAACAGCAGAAAAGTTGAATTTCAACGTAGATTATTTTCTCAGTATCCAATTGTCATACCACTATGGGAACCAGACTCCTCTGTGACCTAATACACAAGTTTTTGTGTAAGCATAATGGTTGTTGAAACCAGTTGGAACGATCTTGTACATGTTGGACATTTTGAAAATAAATGTTATTTAAACAGAATAATGAACAACTTCATTAGAAAAAGTGCATTATTAAAAGTTCTTATGGACGTGAATGTAAAATGATGATTCAGTCATTACACAGTGAAGTTCCAAAACCCTAACCTCCACACACTGTTTTCTCTATGTCCAAGCAATTTTTTTTCAATTTTTGGAGCTCTCTTGGTAACTAGCATCCTTGCTTATGGTGTGATCTATGTTTGTGGACCCCATTGTGTGCGAGTTATCATGGTAGTGATGTATGATCACAGTTGTACGGACTATAGTACCCAACCCATGGCAACCTGGCCCAGAAGGCATCCTAACATTATTTAATTCTTACCACACTACAATCAATTATAAACCAAATATAAAAGTTTGTTATCATGTCATAAAAAGAATCTTATGTGTGTTATTTTAATTGAAATTAGTGAAATGTGATATTAAACATTCTGATATTTTTCCAGGCTCTTAAACAAAAGAAAATTATTTTTTTTTTGTATATTTTGGATCCTCCACTGAAATGAGCATAGACTAGTGATATTATGTGACCTCTATATACATTAGAGAATAATACTCTAGTTACAATACATAATGCTAATTTATGTACATAACAGAATGACAATTCATGTACATAACAGAATGACAATCTATGTACACTACAGAATGGCAATTTATGTACACTACAGAATGACAGTCTATGTATATTACAGAATGATAATGTATGTACTCCACAGAATGACAGTCTATATACATAACAGAATGCCAAACTATGTACATTTCAAAATGACAATCTATGTACAAAACAGAATGACAATCTATATACACATAACAGAATACCAATCTATGTACATTACAGAATGCCAATCTATGCATATTATGGAATGACAATCTATGAACATATGTACATTACAGAATGACAAGGTATGTACATAACAGAATGACAATCTATTACATAACAGAATGTTAATCTATGTACACTACAGAATGCCAATCTATATAGATAACAAAATGATAATCAATGTACCTTACAGAATGCCAATCTATGTAGACAACAAAATGATAATCAATGTACATTACAGAATGCCAATCTATGTAGATAACAAAATGATAATCAATGTACATTACAGAATGCCAATATATGTAGATAACAAAATGATAATCAATGTTCTTTACAGAATGCCAATCTTTGTACATTACAGAATGGCAATTTATTTACATTACAGAATGACAATCTATGTACATTAAAGAATTACAATCTATATACATAACAGAATAACAATCTATGTACATTACACAATGATAACAGATGCATATTGCAGAATGCCTGTGTCACATTACAAGTAAGGGTTTCAACATCAGAATCTGCAAATTCGATTCCTACTCCACTCCTCTGCTATGCAGGAGTCAAACAGTTAAGATTGTGATGCTGAAGCTGTTATTGGTACTGTAGATGTTGTCATTGGTACTGTAGATGCTGTTATTAGTACTATAGATGTCATTGGTACTGTAGATGCTGTTATTGGTACTGTAGATTTTGTCATTGGTACTGTAGATGCTGTTATTGGTACTGTAGATGTTGTCATTGGTACTGTAGATGCTGTTATTGGTACTGTAGATTTTGTCATTGGTACTGTAGATGCTGTTATTGGTACTGTAGATGTTGTCTGTGGTACTGTAGATGATGTTATTGGTACTGTAGATGTCTGTGGTACTGAAGATGCTGTTATTGGTACTGTAGATGTTGTCTCTGGTACTGTAGATGCTGAAGCTGTTATTGGTACTGTAGATGTTGTCATTGGTACTGTAGATGCTGTTATTGGTACTGTAGATTTTGTCGTTGGTACTGTAGATGCTGTTGTTGGTACTGAAGATGTTGTCTGTAGTATTGTAGATGCTGTTATTGGTACGTAGATGCCTGTGGTACTGTATATAATGTCTGTGGTACTATAGATGTTGTTATTGGTACTGTAGATGTTGTATGTGGTACTGTAGATGCTGTCTTTGGTAATGTGGATTTTGTCACTAGAAATGCAGATGCTGTCATTGGTTCTTTCGATATTGTCAGTGGAGCCAATGTTATTGTTTCTGATAACACTGGTGCTGCATCAGTTGTCATTGGTACTGTAGATGTTGTCAGTGGAAATGTTGTAATTTTGTCTGATATCAATGACTTGAGCAATTCATTTCAGTCAAGTCTGACTTTGAAAATCCCTCTGGCACAGGAATGTCAAACATAACTGGAGGATTGGTGGGTTTGTATTTTACAGTACATGTAGAAGCATTGATAAAAGTTGTATAACCATCAGTTGTCATCCCATAATCTGCAATAAAGAGTGGAAAAGGAATCACATACAACATTTACATTTTGCATAACCAACAGTTGTCTTCCCATAACCTGGTAACATGAGTGGATAAGGAATCACATATAACATTTTCAATTTCATAACCATGTTGTGATATGACAGATTGTGACATGTCATCTAATAACCATACAGCAGCCCCATAATTTAATGTTAAGTAATATAGTTGTGTAGCCAACCAAAACTTAGACTGGGTGACTGTTAATTACTCTAGTTGTATAACCAACAGAAAATCAGACTGGATAAATGTTTGTAAAGCTCTTGCAAACCAAGAAAACTCAGACTGTGTTAATGTTTCTGTAGAAATGTACTCAAGGTAGCTTATATTGCCATAATGGAGGTGGTCTTGACATTTCATGGTCTATAAATCAAGTTAAACACAATTTACTAATGTTGAGTGGAAGTGCTAAGTTCATATTGGCTTGGTAACCAGTGTCTTTGTAGGTGACTTCCTGGAAGCTGATGGAGAGAGAAATTGATCTCCTAGATCGCTTGTTAAAGATTTTTGTTTGTCAACCAGAACATTAATGAGGAGACTTAAATGGTAGTTTTCAAGCATAACTTGGCCTTGTGATGGTCTGAAGAGAGAGGTGCAGGTAGAGAGCACTGCATTTCATTCATCCAGTTGTAAGTCCCTAGCTAGTTATGGCACTGGCCAGAGTATGCAGGTCATTAGGGAAACAAGCTCCCATACATATCCTGTGGAATTTGATGTGGGAGATGATACATTGTGTTCTGCCTGCTGAAAGATCACTATAGATACTAGATTCAAAGTTACATACTCTTACCCCAAAGTTGGCTATCACTCTAATTTCCTAATGTTTGCAATGAAAATCAGCTTTAAGCTTAATGTGAGATAAGACTAGAGTCAGTATGGACCATTCATATCAGATAAGGCTAGAGTCAGGATGGACCATTCAATGGATGCACTCTTAAGGGGGAAAAAACTGTTCCCACAAATCCAGTGAAAGGAACTCAGCCAACAGACAACTGTTTAGCTTATTTGTTGATAAAACAAGCTAAGGACATAGGTAAAATCTTATTTGCTTCAGAGAGCATGATTTGCATTGTACTTATGTTTACTAATACATTAAAATAGGTCAGTGTATCTGGAAAAGGACTATTACCTTCATGTATGTGTCCAAATAAGTGGTACTTTGGATGGACTCTCTGCTGTACTGTAGAGAGAAGTTCTACACATCCAGCATGCTGACTATCAAAGCACCTGTCCCCATACCCTGAAAATACAAATTAGCTACAGAATTGGGAATATATCATTATTGTGCTTTATTATATTTATATTCATTATATTTATATTTATTATATTTATATTTATTTATTTAGCAACTGTGTAGTAACAAATTTAATCCTGAGCTTCAACAGCACCTGAATGGATTTGTAAAATCAGCACTTTTTTAATGTTTTACAAACCCAAAATTACTCTCAGAAAATGTGTTAATCCATGGATGCATTCTCTATGCAATGGTATATATTTATTGCTGCTTATTTTGGTGTCACTGTATTCAAGTTTAAGATAATGTCTGGGTAAATATCTAAGTAAAATATTTATATAATTAATCATCTAGTTTTTATCACCTATAATCTGTAACCTAATTCAGCCCTAATGAGAGGATTTGGAAATGGGGTGGTTCTACAGATCCTGAAACTGGTAAATTTAGCTGCGAAATGAATACAGACTGCATAATGAATGCAAATGAAATGCAAAATGAATGCAAATGAAATGCAGAATGAATGCAATTTAAATACAGAATGAATTCAACTGACATGCAGAATGAATGCAACTGGAATGTAGAATGGCTGCACATGAAACATAAAATAATTGCAAATGATATGCAGAATGAATGCATAATGGTTGCAAATGAAACATAAAAAAGATGCAAATAACATACAGAATGAATACAAATGAAATTACAAATGCAATTGAAATTAAATGGAAAGTTCAAATGCAATACAAAAACCCAGAATGATTAATGTGAATGCATATCATAAATATATTTGGTGATCCATTTACTTTACTCCTGTATTTCAGGGTACCACTAAATTTCTATATTCCAGTCTTTTTGCATGATTATATAGAATCGAAATCTTTACAACTCAATGTCTTAAAATATGTCTCAGAAATAAAGAGAAACCCACAGTATTTACTTGTTGATTTGAAAAGCCAGGTCTATCTATGAAAATACCAGTCCATCAAAGTGACTTATGCTCTACTGCCCAAAAAGAATTGTTGAGAATTACAGATAAAAATATTTCTTTCACAGGGAATGTTGAAACCATCTTGGATATTCCTAGGCAATAAAATTTTCAAATCAGCCATTCTGTAACTAACACAGGAATTATCATCAACAGTCTGCAAAATTTGTCCAATTGATTAGAAAATGCACTAATAGAAGAATTCAACATTCTTGTTACAGCATTAGCATGCATTGATACAGGAATTAAACATTCTTGTTACATTACTAACAAATACTGATACAGAAATTTAACATTCTTGTTACATTATTAGCATGCATTGATACAGGAATTCAACATTCTTGTTACATTATTAACATGTACTGATACAGAAATTTAACATTCTTGTTACATACAGTATTAATATGCATTGAATCAGAAATTCAACATTCTTGTTACATTATTAACATGCACTGATACATAAATTCAACATTCTTGTTACAGAATTAGCATACAACAATACTGGAATTCAACATTCTTGTTACAGTATTAGCATACAACAATACTGGAATTCAATATTCTTGTTACAGTATTTGCATGCATCGATACAGGAATTCAACATTCTTGTTACATTATTAACATGCACTGATACAGAAATTTAACATTCTTGTTACATACAGTATTAATATGTATTGCTGTTCCATAAAACATGAAACTTTAGTATCACATTCTCCTATTGGCATATGTAAAACTGGCGCTAGACAGTGGCAATGCACATTGGGCATATGTAACACTGACATTAGGCATATGAAACACTGACATTGCAACATACTTGGGCATATGTAACATTGATACTCGACAGATGAAACATTGACACTGGAAATATGTAACACTGACAATAGGCATATGCAAAACTGATAATGGACATATATTCAACACCAACACTGGACATATATATACTGACAATGGACATATACAATACTGACATTGGGCATATGCAATACTGATATTGGGCATATCCAATACTGATATTGGACATAGACAATACTGACAATGGGCATATGAAATACTGACATTTGGCAAATACAATACTGACAATGGACATATACAATACTACCATTGGGCATATACAATCATGATATTGGACATATACAATACTGACAATGGATATAAACAATATTGACAATGGACATATACAATACTGACAATGGGCATATGCAATACTGACAATGGACATATACAATACTGACATTGGGCATATGCAATACTGACATTGGGTATATGCAATACTAATATTGGACATGGGCAATACTGATAGTGGACATAGACAATACTGATATTGGACATAGACAATACTGACATTGGGCATATACAATACTGACATTGGACATATACAATACTGACATTGGGCATATGCAATATTGACAATGGACATATGCAATACTGACAATGGACATATACAATACTGACATTGGGCATATGCAATACTGATAATGGGCATATGCAATACTGACAATGGACATATACAATACTGACATTGGGCATATGCAATATTGACAATGGACATATGCAATACTGACATTGGGCATATGCAATATTGACAATGGACATATGCAATACTGACATTGGGCATATGCAATATTGACAATGGACATATGCAATACTGACAATGGACATATACAATACTGACATTGGACATATGCAATACTGACATTGGGCATATGCAATATTGACAATGGACATATGCAATACTGACAATGGACATATACAATACTGACATTGGGCATATGCAATACTGACAATGGGCATATGCAATACTGACAATGGACATATACAATACTGACATTGGGCATATGCAATACTGACAATGGGCATATGCAATACTTACAATGGACATATACAATACTGACATTGGGCATATGCAATACTGACTATGGACAATTTCTATAAAAAAAAGTCATTTCTAATGCACAATAAAAATATTTCAATCACACCAGGTTCCAGATGAAAATAAGATTGGATGTCTTTTAAATAATATTAAGTAACAAGTCACATTTTTACAACACTTAAATTACTGTAAGAATGTCAGTGGTTTAAATCTCTTTTTATTTCCTGTGAATAGCCTCATCCCTATGGCAGCATCAGCAAGGTAATTGTTTTCCCACGCTGACCAAAGTCCAGGCCAATTTAAGTATATGTACATGTTGGATTGTACTGCTTTTTAATTTTTTTTTTTAAAAATATATTCTTTTATTAGTGTTGACTTGAATTAGTAGCAAAATTTAACTGACCAAAAACCATGAAAATCAATCACTTTTGTTGATCATCAGAGGTTTTTTCCACCATTATGCCAGTTTTTACTGACAAAATTTGCCTCTGTTCTGGAAAAAGATGAGACCACCAATATTCATGTACCAACAAACTGCAAAATATATTTATTTAAAGTCTCTAAAGTCAACCATATCTACATCAAATTCTGTAAGAATCCAACTATTTTTGTTAATACAGTTGAAGTCCCACATCTCTCCTGACTATGATCAGTTACCGTTGGCAACAACACAGCACCAGAAGTGTCAGAGCACCACTCTGATGGATTGCAAGGCTTTAATATTCAATTGAAAATAAAAAAACACAAATGAAAGCAATCCACTTTCTGTTTCATAAACGTTTTTCTTACCAGACACTTTCTGCTTCATTCCATTTGTGCTGAAGAATCTGTAATCATGGCACAGCAATGAAAACATCATTTTTTTAAAAATACTTGGTGCTAAGATTTTTTTTAAAAAAAATACTTTTAACAATTTTTTACTCATGTTCGAAACAAATTAATGTCTTTTGTTGGAGATGGGGTGGGAACCAGCTGGGTTGTGAATTTTGCTGGTTTCTATTAATAGACGATTGTAAGTCACATGACCTAGTCATACTAAATTTGAAGGCTTACACTCTCTCCAAGCATGGAAACATTTTAACTACTTATTTTAAATTCTGAAAGTTGTTAGTTGTGTATGGATTAAGTTGATGACTTACTGTGACGATATTGGAATGCAATTACACTCTTGTTTGTTTCAAAAGTATCATGAATTTTAACCTATCTGTAATTCTGTCAATTTTCAGGTCAGAGTCATTAAATGTAGAAAAAAATACCCAATTTGTTTTAACTATAAAATGTAAAATAAATTAGGCATTTTTAGCTACAGTTAGTGATGTTGACCTGATAATTTACTGAGTTACAGATCAGTAAAATTTGTGACGCAGTGTGAAATGAACTATATTGTCCTGGTGTTTACATATGACGCTGTCCATTATAAACACAGCTCCCATAAAGGTCAGAAATGCATTCATCCAATTTCCTCACTTAACTACACTTTACAGCATAATTTGCTCCACTTCATGCAAGTGATTCATTGACTAGCATTTCTACTGGCAAAATTTGGTCTTGTACCGACTTTTTCCATCCTTATACTATGAGACACTGGTAGCAACAGAAATGCTGGATAAATTGTTGCAAAATATCTCTGAGATGGACATTAAAAGTTGCATTTTGTCGAATAAGGTGCATCCAAATTACCTCAAACTGAAATTTAGGCCAGACATAACAGGGTTATCCACTTAACAGGAGTCGAGATAAGCAGGAAAAAATAAACCTAACAAAGAAGGAATTTTTGGGACCAGACTAAAACACTCAACATATGTGGGTTCGGAAGATAAGTGGGTTTGATGACTGTACTGACATTGGACATATGCAATACTCACATTGGACATATACAATACTGACATTGGACATATACCATACTGACATTGGGCATATGAAATACTGACATTGGGCATATGCAATACTGACATTGGACATAGACAATACTGACATTGGGCATATGCAATACTGACATTGGGCATATGCAATAGTGACATTGGACATAGACAATACTGACATTGGGCCTATGCAATACTGACATTGGACATATGCAATACTCACATTGGACATATACAATACTGACATTGGGCATATGCAATACTGACATTGGGCATATGCAATAGTGACATTGGGCATATGCAATAGTGACATTGGGCATATGCAATACTGACATTGGGCATATGCAATACTGACATTGGACATATAAAATAGTGACATTGGACATATACCATACTGACATTGGACATATGCAATACTGACATTGGGCATATGCAATAGTGACATTGGACATAGACAATACTGACATTGGGCATATGCAATACTGACATTGGGCATATGCAATACTGACATTGGGCATATGCAATACTGACATTGGGCATATGCAATACTGACATTGGACATAGACAATACTAACATTGGGCATATGCAATACTGACATTGGGCATATGCAATAGTGACATTGGACATAGACAATACTGACATTGGGCATATGCAATACTGACATTGGGCATATGCAATACTGACATTGGGCATATGAAATACTGACATTGGGCATATGCAATACTGACATTGGACATAGACAATACTGACATTGGGCATATGCAATACTGACATTGGGCATATGCAATAGTGACATTGGACATATACAATACTGACATTGGGCATATGCAATACTGACATTGGGCATATGCAATAGTGACATTGGACATATACAATACTGACATTGGACATACAATACTGACATTGGGCATATGCAATACTGACATTGGACATATACAATAGTGACACTATGCAATATTGATATTGGTTGTTGTTGTTCTGGGGCTTAACGCCATTTTTCAGCACACGATAGGCTATACATGGCGGCCAGTTTTAATGGTGGAGGAAGAAACTGGGAAATCCACGGAAAGAACCACTATATTGGACATATGCAATACTAACATTGGGTATATGCAATACTGACATTGGGTATATGCAGCAATAACATTGGGCATCCTGCTTAAAGTTCAAGTAATTGTTCAATAATTAATACCTGAAGTTTACATCCCACAATACATTATATTACTGCTAAGTGGGCTTTTAATAAACACATACCAACAGGAGGTCCATGTGTAATCAAAATGTCTGTGGACTCTGGAATCAAATTCCATTTGTCCAGAAGTGGCTGGCCACGTTTCAAGTTGAACCCCCAATCATGGAATGTTGGCTGCCTGTAAAAGAAAGAAATCCATACATTTTTAGTATCTCACCTGAAATGAATGCAACTCTTCCCATTCATCCATTGCAATCACAATTTAATATTACTTTGACCTTTTACTTTCTTTTTCACTCCAACAATCATTTGTAAATTTCTTGAATACTGGTAAACATAGATTAATCTGTCCAATTACCTCTCCTGACAAAAGCATTAAAACTGGTGAACATTTAAATTGAAGACTCTCAGAATTATCATGTGAAATTATGAGTCCTGAAGGCATGCATCTTCTGAATTTTTCAAATGTTTCACTCTACTGAAAGCTGGTCTCACCATGGAGATCCCCAAATGTTTATTCCACATACACATACTCCAGAGTCTTGCAAGTAGACACAATTTGTCATGAGTTCCTTTACGTCAGAAATGCCATAGTAAGAACACATTTCCTCCATGATACTTTTGGTCCATCCAAAACGTGAGAGGTGTTGTCGATTATTCTTCACCAAGTCATAATCAAAACTCAAGTCATGGTTACCAGCAATAACTATCTTTAACTTGTGTGGGAGTGTACCTGAAAAAAGTAAATCAACCAAGATTATTTATAAGATTGTAAATTACACATATTATAGCACATTGTTTGCCATTTTATTATAAAAAAAGAAGTTTCTGAAATCCCTTCAAATGCATAATTTTGCTTTCACTGGGCCTTTTATAACATTTTTGTTTAATATTTAGCCCAAAAAGCTTCCAAAGTTTGCTTTAAAATACAAAATTTCATCTTGAAATCAAAACATTAGCACTGTAAAACCTGTTAAGAGAGACAACCACCCCTTCTTCCAACAAAAGCAGTCTCTCAAGAAAGGTGGTCTCTCTTAGCAGGTTTGTACAAAGAGACCAGATTTCAAGGTCAAGTTTCAGAACAATTTCAAGAATAAAAAAAACACAATCACTGTACATATATTCTATACTTTATTAATATTTCTTCCTAAAATATTGTATGCATTCATCTACAACAAAATTATGTATCAATGAAGATATGCTTCTCTCATTAAGCATGAAATTACATTTACATTTGAATATTACATATTTTAGCATATGAAATTGTTTCTGATGTGCTCCTTTTCTGTTACAACAATCTAAATTTGTTTTACTGACATTCAACCCGCTTTTTTTCTAGTGGTCTGCTCTTTTTTACTTCTTTCAGTTACAATAATTCTGTTCTCCATCCTTAAAATTGTTCTCTTTTTAGTTGGAGCTTCATCCATTGTCAATAAAGTGTAGGAGTTAAAATTATTAGTTCACATTTGTAATACCGAACGATGGTTTTAACTGGAATTTTGGGAAAATATGAAAAATTTATACATGTGCATTGCATGTCTAACAATTAATGAAATAAAAAGAAACAATTACCTCATTGAGAAACAGAACCATTTAAACAGAGACAAAAGTCAATGGCTTCATTCAAAGTAGACCAACAAGTGGGTCTCCTCATCTTTTTTGTGGCAGAAGAAAAAAAGCAGAGACCTACTTGTTAGTCTTCATTCAAAGAAGACATACAGAGATTGACTCTATAAATAAAGTGTATTACCCAGTCACACCTACTTGAATAGATGACAGCTTTGTGATTGGGATATAATCACTTAACATTGGAGGTAAAACATCACAAGTCTTGAACACTATGGATCAAATCCCACAAAGAATTCTCTCTTGCTGGTTTAATAGACAATGACCTTATTCACCCATGGTGATATGGATTAACTCTAAAGACAAACAATACATGTGACCACTACATCAACCTGGGCAATATAATGGCAATTTGTAACATGTCCTTTAGCCTGGTTTATGGACTGGAGCTTCTGTCACCCGTAGCTACAATATTTTTTTTTTATATTCCTTTTATGCTTATTTTTTTTATAAGAATAATCATTACTAATCAAGCGGTCATTGTAACAAATGATTACATATAGGTCAATGGTGTCTATGTTCTTGTAGTAAAGTCAATCTTAAGGATGCTGGGTCCTACTATACGGCCAGGAAGCAGGCTAATTAGTCTTGTTCCCTGCTTCTTATTCTACCTTATGCTCCCTGCAAGTTCCTCACCCATATATGAATAGCAGAGAACAATGAAGGGAGCATATGAAGCAGGGAACCAGACTTGGGACAATCTAGTTATACTTGTCTGTTTTACAATGTAAACCATAAAATACTATAAGCACAGCCACAAAATTTCAGATATCAGTAGCCAGCCTATTTTTATTTTTTTTAAATTGTTTTTAGAACATTATTAGTGATGGTTGTAACAGGGATTAAATAAAGGTCAGTGGAATTTATCCTCATTCTTCAGATGTGGTCATTCATAGATGTGTTAAAATGCATATTTTGCCAAGACATCGCAGTTACTGGTCAAATTAAGCAGGTGGTCTATCACAACAGAGCATTTATATAATAAAATTGATCCATGCATTATGATTGTGGTTTTGTATGGCAATAATAATTGTACTAAAACATAATTGTTTGTAGAACACCAAAGTAACTATGAAATATGAACATTACAGTTGTCTGGATACAAATGTTTAACAGAATACATTTAGTGCTGAAAGATTGCTTTTACTTGATAGGAACTGGTAGTATTCACACAAACACACAGACAGATGCAAGCACACAAAAGTGTGTGTACACTGATCTACATGTCTGTCTGCATGGGTTCGAAGCTCGGCTTGGCAAATGTGGGTACATGTGAAAGCTTTCAATAGCTTCCTGTGGGTCAGTGGTTCTTTCCTGAGTTTTCCTATGTTCTTCTTCTGTCAGTTACACTGGCCACAATGTATAGCATGCCATGTTCTGAAATATGGTGTTAAACCCATAAAAACAAAAACAGCAGCATTTATCTATTACCTGGTAAAAACCCAGAGGTTCCATAGTGAATGAATAAGACTTCAAAATCATTTGAAAATAACATTATAAATTTAAGGCATCTTTCTAGTAAAAGAAATACCAGTTATAGAAACTTTTAACTAAAGAAAATGTTTATGTTATGTTCCAAATTTTCCTATATTTAAGTAAACCTGAAAACATTTGAAACACTAGATCATGATTTTGTAATTGTTTTAAATACCTTAAAAATTAATTTTTAAAAATAAAATAAATAAATAAATAAATGTGTTCCTGAATATACCTAAAAAGTCATTGAATATTATAACCTCACTTGGGAGACCAGTATTTGTAAAATCTCCAGCATGAATTAGCACATCTCCATCTGGAATTTTTATTTGTCCCATCTCAATTTTTAAATGTGTGTCAGATAAACACACAAATCGGATATGGTCTGCTAAAATGGGAGTAGAAGGATCCATAGATGCAACTTTTACCACCTTCTGATGCACTTGAAGTTTTTGCCATGCAATTGTGGAAGTGTGAGTTAGGGGATGCACATGAACCTCACTGTCTGATGATGCTGTCTTCCTTTTTTTCATGATTCCCAATAAAAACTTGAACATTTACAGATAGCTGGTGAATGCCTTTAGCACAGATCAGGATTCTGTTGAAATAGAAAAAAACATGTTTGTTTTGATTGAAGGCCTATTACAAAATCTTAAAAGTTTTGCGTGTGAGTGTGTGTGTTTGATTTGAATGTTTAATATAGCTTTAACACTTTTTCAGTCCTATCATTATGATGTCTGCAGTGTGGCAGTTTATAGTGATGCCTAGCACTAAGGCATCATGCCACTGACATATAGCAAGATGTCCTGCCCAGTCACATTATCCTGACTTCTTACACTACACTAACTTCTTAATGCTGAGTGCCTAGCAAGGCAGCTGTTAGTTCCACTTTTATACATTTGGTATGATTCAGCCAGAGTTCAAACCTGCAACCTCCCAAATCCAAGAAAGATGATCTAAACACTAGGCCACCAGAGTGGTCGAAAGATGTACCAGATGTTGACATGACCTGCAGAGTTGAGAACCCATAAAAAATTGCACACTTCTGTCATTTTTTGTCATAATAACAGAATACAACATTAAGAGAAAGGCAAACATTTGTTAAAACCAAGAAAAATGTTGCAAAAACTAATATATTCAATGGAGAGAAGTCTTGAATTAACTGCACATGTACTTATGAGTGGAGAGAAACTCTACAGTTTTGCTTATGTCCAGAAATCTGGCAATGTTTTCTATTACATGAGATAATGTGCAGTGAGGACATTTTTTCCAACAAGAAAAACTTCTTACTTGTATCAAATAATTCAAAATATCATATTTCCTGACATCCTCATAAAATGTACCTGTAGACCTTCCCTACTACTCATTTGAATGGAATCAGAAGTTAAAAAAAAACACATTTGTAAAAAGGTACTTATATTTCATAACAAAATTAGGCTTTCTAAAAGAGAACATTATCAGGTATTGTTTTCAATTAAAGGCAATCATAACAAATGAAACGTATTAATTGCAAAGCTCAACTTTTTCAAGTCAAATTGTTGTCAAACAGTCGTAAAACTGAAATTGAAACTAAAACTTTACAGCAACATTTTTTAATGCTAAAAACTGTAAAATATGCAATTTAATTCTGAGTATGATTAACAAATTATTTTAACAAATTAGGCTAATAAATGCAAACTGAGGTTATTAACAGGTTTTCCTCTAAATCAGCTGCTACAAGAAAACCTGTCAACATGTGTACAGACATGTGTACAGACAGCTATTAGTCACACTGTCATATACCAGGTAGTAATGTTTGCTTCATCCTTGTTGATAGAACATATGTTAGCCTGAACACCACAGCTGATAGTTTCATACATTTGATAACCAAGTAAATGTACATCACAAATACTTAAAGAAATAAACCCTTCTGGTAAACACTATTGAAACTCTCTAATTTCTATGTTAACATAACTTAAAACCAAATGACATAATAAATCATGCACATTAAGTTGAAATAAGTTTTTACAAGTGACTGGTGCAATACGAGATCAAGAAATAGCTCTGCCCTACAATGATGAATGTAAATATGGCTAAATATGTATTAAAATATACTCCTATCAGAAGTGTGTGTGTGTGGATGTTTGCATGTGTGCGTATGTGTGATTTGGATTTTAAATGTAGCTTTAACAATTTTTTCAGTCATATCACTCTCATGCCAGCAGTTAGAAGTTTATGGTGATGTCAAGCACTGGGACATCATGCTGCAGACATGTAGCATCATCTCTCACCCAGTCACATTATCCTGAATCAGACTGACCAGTCCTAACACTAGCTTCTTAATGCTGAGTACCTAACGAGTCTGCTGTTAGTACAGTTTTTATCAGTGTCTGGTATGTCTTCAGCTGGGGTTCAAACTTGTGACCACCTACATCTGCTCTAACCACTTTGGCCACCAATGTGGTACTACCATCACAAGAAAATAAAAAGTTAAGACCCTTTATCAGTGAATCTGCAGTAAATCAGTTGAGGGATGGTTTAAAATAAATTTATGCTTTTTAAAAAAATTTAAATCACCCTGAACTAAAAACTTCATTATTTTGTATTTTACCATCCCAACTCAGCTGATTTAAGATCTCAGCTTGTATGGCAACAAAATTATTAATTAATTATTAATGCTTGGCAGCCTATAATTTGAAATGGCTGCAGCCAATATACATTTGAATTAGATCACCATATCATAAATATAAGCACTAGCAGATGGACAAAAATAGTGTTTTAAAGGCCAACTACAACACACCATTTTATGGCTAAAATCCACTGCTTTTGAAAATTAAAAGATTTTATATTTTTTGAAATGGTATTTTTATGAGTTTTATCTACAAATTACAAAAATCCCATTTGAACCAGCTACTAAATGGAAAACTATTCAACCAATACAATCATTGGCCCTAGGATGAGTGGTGCTGTTTAATACAATTAAGAAATATCATGTGTATACAACAATTAAGCTGTACCTTGGTTACTTTATTGTTGTTGATTTGGAGACTTTAACACCAAAGGTGAGATATTACAGGTTTTATAAGTAGTAATAAAGCTACCATATATACCCACTTTTAAGACAAACAACAAAGTTCCTGATCCTCTGTAACATAATGGGCCTGCAGATTAGGGTCTATGTTGTGTTTTCTACTGATTACTCCTAAGTACACAGACCCAAATCTGCTGGACAGGTGCATTGTGAGACAGCAGATCTGGGTCTGTACAGTTTGTAGTTGGACTCATCTTATAAGCAAGCATATATGGCAGTCTGTCCAGACTATGAATTTCTCATTAGAACTGGCTGACCTTATCCAGATAAAATAGAGAGACCAACGGACAAAAAACTATTTCTGCCAGCAGAATATGTAATATTTTGATTATTTTGTTTTTCATGCAAAGATGATTTTATGATAGTATATGTGGTAAGAAATTTTACTGTCAGACATATGCAGGTACCATCACTTAGAAAAAAATGATTCTTGTTTTAACAAACACTCACAATTTGAAGACTGTGTTTCAAACAGGATCAAAAGTGGATAAAGTATTTTGAGGCAGTGCACAGTTTACCATTCCTTACTGCTGATCATTAAACCACACTGGTTGAATTTATATTTCCAGACTCTGAGACTGCACAGAAATGTTCATGCCTTGTTATAATTACAACACATATTGTCACTCAGGTTCCAGCATCCCACTTCAGCAAAGTCTTGAATATATTACTGTGGTGGCATCAGAACCGGAGTCATTTTCCAAACATGCTATTTTATTACATTATGAAGAGAATACTGTGAATAAAAAGGCAAAATATCCACTTGGTTTTTTTTTCAATGCCCTTATTCAAAAATGTGTAAAATTTATGACCATAGAAAAATCTTACTGATCAAGAAGACAAATTACTGGCCAAAATTCTAAAATCAACTGATCTGATACTTTGGGTTTGTTACATATATGCCCTTAATGGCTACTAATGTTAGAAAATGTTTAAACCTTTATACCAAGCTGAAAATGCAGACAATGGTCTAAGGCATTAGTCTTTACATCTCACCTCTGTCCAACTGAGTCTAAAGTGTCATTTCTACAAACATGTATATGACAAAATTTGCCTGCAGCTTTCCTGGGTGGTCCTTTCCTGGGTGTTTCCAGATTCTTTCTCCAGGAAATATATTGGCCGCCATGTATGGCCTATCATATGCGATAAAATCTAAAAAACAAAACAAAATATTTGCTTTCTGTCAATCTTCAGTTACTAGATCCAACTGCAATTTTTAAAATGAACAAGAATAAAGCTACATTAAAAATCAAAATCACACACACACAAATATACAAATAATGTTCAAGTACACAGCCCCATTAGGTCCTCACCAAACTGTTTGTCTAAGACCCAGGAAGAATGGTTGAACTGCAGTACGGTTGCATATATGGTAGTATAAGATTCATTTTCCTTTGCTGAGGAAAGTAAACAAGAAGGGAACAAGATAAAAATGTTTCCAAGAAAAATCAATCACTCTTGAGACCTCTGCTACACTTCATTCACTCTTACCAATGAGTTGTGTGTCTGTGTTTGTGTGTGAATGATTCAGATTTTTACTGTAGCTTTAACAATTTTGCAGTCATATCGCTACAATGTCTGCAGTGTGGCAGTTTATAGTTATTATTATTATTAATATTATTATTATTATTATTATTATTATTATTATTATTATTATTATTATTAATAATAATAATATTATTATTATTATTATTATTATTATTATTATTATTATTATTATTATTGTTATTATTATTGTGACTTTATTTAATGAGAGTAACTTAATTAGCTAAGAAGTAATCTACCTTGAGGCTCTCATTCAAAGGAATTTACTTATTTTTGCTGCATCTCTAAAGCCACTGTATATACTGGGTTTGGAAAAAGGAAATAGAGTGAGCATTTCTAATCTCAACTGGAATACTATTCCAGAGTAGTGGAAACTTTTTTTTAAATAATTCCTTTTTTGGTTTGGGAATTTCGTAATGTTTGGTAGACATTGATCGCATGTGGGGAGTATTTCCAGGTAGCCTATACTTGAATAGTGATTGTAAATATTCAGGAGCATTATTATTGGCTAGCCTGTATTAATTTGGCTTATCTTAAACAGATTCGGTCTTTAATTGGTAGTATTTTTAACTTACCAGCTAAATTTTCCTTGCTTTTTTTCTGGATTGATATTAACTCATAAGCTCTATTTTGGAGATGTGCCAGCTTTGCTAAGTTTTTATCATTTGAATTACCCCATACTGTATTACAGTAGTCTAAATAGGGTTGTATGTAACTGTTATAAAATAGTTTTCTGTGCTCCCTCCCTCCCCAGAGAAAATGTCTTATCCTACTGAGAAGCCATAAACTTGAATTGACTTTTTTACTGATATGTTTGATATGTTCAATCCATGATAGGTTATTATCTACCAAAACACCAAGTAGACTATCGTGACAGACCATTTACAACCTTTTATCCTTCAATGTCATAGTTCATCACTATCAAGTTTTGTTCTTTTGTTATGTGTTGAGATAAGTAATATTTTAGTTTTACTAGTATTAACCACCATACCATTGCATGTGCACCAGTTGTCCAGTTTGTTTAGGGCATTCTGTAAAGAAATTTCAAGTTCTTGCTTTGTGTTTTGGATGTCTGACAATGTTATGTCATCTGCATAGAGATCTGTAGATGATACTGAGTCCTTTAGTACAAGTGGTAGGTCATTAATAAATAAAATAAACAGTACTAAACCCAGAATTGAGCCTTATGGTACTCCACATCTAATTGTTCCTGGTTCAGACAGAACATTATTTATATGTTCTGGCACTTAAGTAAACCATCTAACTGTGCTTTCATCACATTGGTAGATTTTCAGTTTCTTCAAAAGGATTTCATGATCCACCATGTCAAAAGCTTTCCTAAAATCTACAAATATAGAACCTATTATTCTTCCTTGGTCAAGTGCTTGGAGCCATTTATCAGTTAGGGAGATCAAGGCAGTCTTACATGAATGTTTCTGTCTAAAGCCTGATTGATTAGGGTATAAAAGAAAGGTTTGGTTAAATATGATATGAATTAATCATAGACATGCTTTTCAATCAATTTTGACAAGTTTGGTAGTATTGAGATTGGCCGGTAGTTATCAGCATCATCCTTAGGACCAGATTTGTGAATAGGAGTTACTTTTGCAGTTTTCCATATTTTGGGGACAGATGAGGATGCAATACTTAAATTGATTATGAATGTTATGCTATCTACAATAGCAGAGGCAGAAGATTTAATGAGTCATGGACCAATCTTATCAAGTCCTTTAGCTTTCTTAGTATCAAATTCACTGAGATATTTCTTAACAAAGTTTTTTGAGACTGGTGATATAGAGAAACATACATCCTTAGAGATTTTGCTGCTGCAAAACTTTTTCGGTTCATTAAAGTTGTTTTCAATCACTGATTCTTTTAACTTTGTGGTAATATTGGTGAAAAAATCATTGAAAACATTTGCAATGTCATTGTCATCAGTGACTATGGTGTCATTTACCAGAAGTGAGTTAATTTTATTTATCTGATCTTTGTGTGTTCCTCCAGTGAGCTCATTGAAGACTTTCCAAATGCAGTTTTTGTCCCTCTTTTTGTTTTCAAGCAATGATTGATAATAATTTTGTTTAGCATTTTTAATCATACTTGTTATTTTATTTCTCCATACTTTATATTGTGCATGGTTTCCCATAGCCCTGAATTGGTCTCTTGTTTTCAGAGCATCAAGAATTTCAGTTGTAAGCCAATTAGGTTGGATTTCATTCTTTACTCTATGTACTTTAAGTAGTGCATGTTTAGAGACTACATCCATAAATAAGTCAGTCCACACCCTCAGAGCTTCATCTATGTCATCCAAATTTTGGATCATATTCCATGGAACTTTATATAGGTCATTGAGAGATTGTTCTTCATTAAAATTTTTGAATGATCTGTAAGTGATAGTTTTGTGTGTATTTTTCTTATTTCTCTTGCATTTAACCTATCTTGTCAAACAAGTAGGATAGTGGTCACTAAGACCAATTTTTGGTATGTTAACACAAGTTACATTGTCTGGTAGGTTGGTATAAATGTGATCAATAAGAGTGCTTGATGTTTCTGTTACCCTAGTGGGGTCATTTACCAGCTGGACTAGGTCTAATGATTCAATAAATTCTGTCCAGTTCTTCCTTATTTGAGTATTGAGAAGGTCCTTATTTATATCACCAAGTATACATGTTTCTTTCTCCTGTGCAAGAACATTTTCCATTTGTTTCAAAAAGTTATCATTCCAAATTGCTTTGGAGGAAGGTGGCCTATAAATGAAACCAACTAGAAATGATTTTGCATTATGTTGATAAATCTCCATCCAAATACTCTCAATTTCTTGTGACTTAAAGTCAAGTCGCCTTTCTGCATTTACCTCTTCCTTAATGTATACAAGACCTTCCCCTGCTGTCCCTCTGTCCCTGCGTAATGGTTTATTATAGCCTTGACAATGAAATAGATCATCATTATGGTTAGCATTTAGTTTGGTTTCAGTGAGTCCTAAAACAGCTATATTATTTTCCTTGGAAGACAACATTAACTTAATTTGGTCTATTTTTCCCACTATACCCTGTACATTTAAGTGACCTATGTTAAAACCTTTTGCATTTAGTTTCATATCAATTATATGTATGTCATGCAATGGGTTACCCCCGTAGATTGTCTCCATACTACTTTTATCATTCTTACGTTCTATTTCCATACTTAAATTTTCATATATATTAGCTTCTTCAAAGTCACATACAGACCCTGAAAATCCATTAACATTTACATAGTGATGTCTAGCACTGGGGCATCAAGCTGCAGACAGGTAGCATCATGTCCCACCCAGTACATTATTCTGACATCAGGCTGACCAATCCTAGCATTAACCTCTTAATGCTGAGTACCTAGTGAGGCAGCTGTTAGTACTATTTCTATAAGTCTTTGGTAGGAATCAGCTGGGGTTCAAATCCACGACTTCCCCCATCTGAGGTGGATGCTTTAACCACTAGGCAACCAGAGAGATCACCACTGAGCTAACCATAGCACAAAATATTTAGCATACATAGTATAAGTCTATACAAGCATTGAATTTCCTATTCTCATTAAATTTTGGTGAAAAAGGACAACATCCTTGTTTATCATTTGAAATTGAATAATTTTGTGACAAGATACTTTATACAAACTAATCTGCATAGGTACTCCATTTCACTCTAAGGTAAATAATGTTTTAATATCTGACAAACATAGTACTAAAGCTTAACAGAACAAAGCCAGATGAAGACATTATATCTTGACTTGAACTATAGGCTTGCATACTTGCAAAAAGTTAGTCAATTATTGAAAAGGCAAGCTTAGATATCAAGCATTTGCATCTTTCAACAGTACTAAATTATTTCAGCAAATCATTAGCGAAACACAAGATTCAGCAAAATACAGATGGACAATATTCAGTGATTTAGCAATGCTTATATTGGCATGAATCCCTTTACCCTCACCAAAAATGTACTTGGTGATATAACAAACAGTGGATAGGGCTACAACCAATATATCTTCCCATTATATCTTCAAGGGAAAACATTATATATCTCAGGGGTCAGTAACCTTTGACATGCATGCCTACAAGGTGGCACCTCAATAGCTTTGTGCGACATGTAAAGGGCTGCCAAAAAATCTCAATTTTAACAGTGTCACTCTCTTACTGCTGGCATGCGTTTGTGTATATTGTAATTATTCCAGAAAAAAGTGGCATGTTATGGAGAATAGGTTGCCAACCCCTGTTGTGTCTCTAACATTGTCATTGTTGTGGTTTAATGCCATTATTCAGCACAAGATAGGCTATACATGGTGGCCGCATATATGGCCAAATTTAAAATTTCATCTCAGATTACTAATTATAGTATTTTTTTAGAAGGTTAGAGCATCAGAAATATCAAATTAGCAAATAAAATACTATCCTTTTCATGGTTTTTGCTCATAGCAAGTGCAAACAATATATATTATTACCTGCCCTAAAAATCTTTCTCCAAAAAGTGAGTATTTTTTTGTACAATGTATATACAGAATACAAATCCAGAAATGGAATGCTTTTGGGTTTAATTAATGAAAAAGTCATTAGAGAACATAACTAGACTGTTCTTGCAGTATAATTTACAAATGTACATGAGATATAAAGGAAATTTTGTGGAAATGTACCTTGGCTAATCGAATATTTGCAGCTTTAATTACTCAGAATTTACAATGATGAGTGTATGTCCAATCTAAAAGCCAAATTATGTGAAAAACTCATCTTTATTTGTCTTTTATTTATGTGAAAGTGAAAAACAAGAGATTGGTAACATCTACCTCCTTACTTTTAAAAAAATCTATAATGACAATGTAACAAGACAATCCAGGTATTTATTCTTTATAAATGCCTACCTGTATGAGAATTTTTTAAATCATTTCATCTAAAAATATTGTTTTTATGAATACAGGTTTACATAAAATATTTTTTCTCTAATATTTCCTATGAAAAGTTAAATACAGTACTGTATATACTTTTCATTTATTTTTTTTATTGTATTGTGTTGCTCTATTGCATAGTTGGGTTGTGCAGGTATCTTTTGTAATAACAATATGAGCTTATTTTTTAAACAGAATACTGAGAACATCTGAGACAAATGAAGATGTTTATGCAGGCGATGGATGCTACAACAACCTTAAAAAAAAATAATTTTAAAAACTTTTAAATTTTTTTTTTCATTATGGGTGAGGGGTCTTATTCTTCAAACAGATAACATTTTTATCTCATCTGTGAAGACACAAGCACAAATTGATATTACTCTTTCCTACTTTATTAATTTCATATCCAAAGGTATCAAGCAGATTTGGTTCTATCTTGTAGCAGTAATAATAAAAACAAACTGCCTGGTTATGATGGTAGCAACGATATTTATCATTTTATAATCAGTGAGTATATATTTGCTACCAAAGGAGTCTAATGTTTTTGCAATATAGCACCTTACAATAAATTACCTTATATGTACTATAAATATATGTATATTTTTATGGTATTAATAAGGTGATTTTGTGTTGTCACAGACTTTATTGATAAAACATTGGTCTTCTATGGTTGCTACCACTACCTGCTGCTCTAGGGAGAGAACTGACATGCATTTCTGGTTAAAGATGAGATGGGGGTGGGGATGTTATGATACAGCTGTATACCCACAAAACAAAGATAAGTAGCATAAAGTTCTTGACTCATTCAACATTTAGATATATAAATAAAACCTCTCACACATGAAACGATCCCTGATCCGCATTCTTTGGATTTTTCAGGAAAAATTTTCTGAGCCATATCAATAATGTAAAGTTTCAAACAAAAGCCAAAGTCTCCTTTGCGCAAGTTATGACATAATGTTTTCCAGCTATTCATGAAATTATCCAATCAAAGTTAAATGACTGGGAGACCAACAATGAGGGGGTACCCTTTCTGTACAAAAATTGTAAAATGGAGGCACTTGCCCCAACTGAAGCACCCCCTAGTTATGTTGTTATCACTAGTGAAGGAAGAACCCTGGAAAATTCTGAGAAGAACCACTGACCCACAAGAAGCTACTTGCAGGCTTTCTTAGCCGAGACTGAGTCTCAAACCCAAGTAGGCAGAGTTGAGATGGCAATGATCCGAAACAGTACGTGCTTTATACCATTAGGCCAAATACATTCATAAAATCCATTACATGCATCCTCTGTGAACCAGCTCTGTTAGTCTTTGCTTCTGTAGGACAATCACATCTGTGTCACATATCAGGGATCTACCCATAATGCTGGACAGCATCAGGTAAGCAGGTGTTTAAAAGTCACTGACCATTGTCAATATAAGAAATAAGAGGGTGGGGCAAGTTACCACACAACAGATGAAAAGTTTTTGTACATATTATTTGTTATTTCTTTTTATGTTTTCATACTGCTAAAACTCATCAGTCTTTCAATTTAAATAATAAATATATTTTGTATTGTCCTATATTTCTTTATTATCACAATCATTTTAAAGTACTTTTGTGAATGCCACAAGTATTCATATGGGATTGGTTTGGGGCTAAAATTTAGCCATATTCCCAAACAGAACTTTTAACAAAATCAACATCCTTCCTTTTAATAAATGTATTACTAAAATAACAAGAGTGAAAAGAGTCCAAGTAACCTATACTAATAATTCAAAGTCAATAATGCTCTCTGAGTAAAATGACTTCTTTGTCCAACAGAATACTTTATAATAATATTCAAGCCTTTTTAACTATGCTTCAGATCAATGGGTTAATTTTAACAGTTCTACATCCATTAGTATGTTGGCTTGTTTACAGTTAAGAGTATCGGTCAATGATGTATAAGGGTGTGGGTTGGAGTATTTAGACCTATGTTGTATTATGTGCTTCAACACACACACACACACACACACACACACACACACACACACACACACACACACACCGCAAGCTACACTCTTACTTTCATTTTTAAGGTGGGCAATATTCAGAACGTGACTAAACAACACAGCAATGACAGTCAAAGACGAGATCAATTTGGTTAATTTTCGGAAAAACAAGTTAATACCTCTGGGGAAAAAGTGGTCAAACATAACGATCTGAAACAATTTCTTTTGTAAATGCTCATACTTAACAATATATAACGTCGTTGTGATGTAGTACCGAACAAAACAAGAACAAAAATCGAGAGGTTTCACTTCACCAACAATGTTTTGTATAATAATTTTAGTATTCGACATGTATATTATCTCAACTTCCGGAGGATGCTAAATAAAAACGACATGGCCATAAAACACAATTAATTTTACTATACTGAGTATAGTCTCAGTATAGACCAACAAGTAGGTCTCTGCTTTTTTATATATATATCTGACAGCAGCAGATATCAGCTGTCAGATATATATATAAAAAAAAAAAAGCAGAGACCTACTTGTTGGTCTAAGTCTCAGTACTGAACTTTCCACTGTGTGACAATCAATACAAATCATTTGTTAATCTAAAATACCTTCAAAGATGACTTTACGATGAAGTTCTTGTCAAGGGTTGACCTGCAATTTTTGAGGCTGAATTGTAAACAAAACACTATGCAACGGAACACAGATTTCACTTCCGGATCATAACTTATAACTCACTATGCGCTGTCGCCGAAATACACACAGACAACCACACCATAAGCTCACATTAAGAATAAACAATTGCCTTTAACTCCTTACCAAGAATGGCAAAATCTAACTCTTGTATCACCACCAAACGGAGACAGGAAAACGTGATCTAAAAATAGACTGGGACTACATTGGGTACTGAACTGGATTTTATTAATTGTGTACTGATGCCACATGTATATTATCTCAACTTCTGGCGTATGCTACATAACAAACACGATACTGAAAACTAGAAACAAAGAGAGCATCTCTCTCTCTCTCTCTCTCTCTCTCTCTCTCTCTCTCTCTCTCTCTCTCTCTCTCTCTCTCTCTCTCTCTCTCTCTCTCTCTCTCTCGACTGCATTTATGAAACAAAGATCATGATTTTGTGTGAGAAAATGGAATAAAATGTTTTGCACACAAATCAAATGAAACAATTTAAGACTATTTACCTTGCATTACTAATTTAGTAGAGAACTATTTTCAAACCAGATCATTAAATTTTTGGAAAAAATGATTAGTTTATTTATTAAAAAATAATATAATTGCTAACATTTAAAAAAAAAGGAAAACAGGGCTGATGCAATAGAGTGTGTGTGTGTGTGTGTGTGTGTGTGTGTGTGTGTGTGTGTGTGTGTGTGTGTTAATGATTTTGTTAGATTTAGGTATAATTTATTTTCAATAGTAATATATCCTTATGGTACTAAGTAACACTTATATGCTAACAAATAAAAAATGGGATCCAGTCAAATTAATAATTCAATACATCATATGTCAATATTACACATGTATAATTATAGTATAGGCTGCTTTTCTATTGTGGACCTTAAACTATTTATAATAAAGAAAATTATGCAAAAATGGTGGTGTTACATGTATCTCTGCTGAAAGATTTTAAGAAAGTCTGTTTTCTCCACATTTACAGAAATAACTGATTGATAGTTATCTTATGATAATCACATGAAGAAAAGGGTAATATTAAGTAAGACAGAAAGTTTATAAACCATGTTTTATGATGGGCGACGACAAAATAATATCCAAACAAAGAATTCGCTCATTCAATGATCTTATTATTATTATTTTTAAACACGATTTATTTTATTTATGAAAACTATTTTGTAAGTCGAGGAAAAATGCAAACAACGAAGAATCTGATCTGCTACTGTATAATGTGTATGCTGATCAGGGTCTACGATGTTTGTTCTACTTACTACTCTTAAGAAACTGCACATATCCATATCTGCCAGCACATTATGCGATGTCAGATCGGGGTCTGTGTAGTTTGCACTTGATCTCATCTTATAAGCAAATATGTATGGTACATTATAGAATTTCACCCACCAACAGTGTTTTAAATCCCATTTTCTGTTTTACAATTAATATATAACTAACAAGCTGAATGACAATATTATAATACATAATACCCGATTTAAAACTCGATGGTGAAATTTTAAATTATCAGGACCAAAAAAGAGATGGAGGATGACAATAAAAAAGTTAGTTCTTTTTAATAGTTAAACTTTTTCTTAATCTGGACCTAGTATTCATGTTATCACTTCTAAAGGTATGATGTCCTAACAAAGCATGATATAATACTGCTAAAAACTGTATGGTGCGAGAGAATGATGTGATATTAGTAGCAAAGACCCTGGTGTGCTCTGTCAATTACAGGGGATCTTATAAGTTCATGAGATCAGCTTTCACATCTCTTTTGTCATGTGTTTTGTGGTTACTGAGAAATTAAAGAACTGGAGAAACATGATGAAACAAGCTTAATCAGAAGCAAAACTGACAAAGAAACAATGTATAATGTACAACTAGTCACCTTTGAATTAAGCTTAGTTGGTGACATTTATATTGATTGTTCAACAAAGAAACAATCTGCAAACTAGACCTTGTTTCATTGATATTTTAATTCATTATGGTGTTTCTTTGGCAGTTTAATGGATAAACAATCCAAAACAACTGAGATATTCTATGACCAATGTCCATTTGCTCGGAGAATTCCATATCCAGTCAAAATTATATATAAAGTCCAGTATCTGTCACACATGTCCAGAGATTTTGAGCAGCATATGCTCCGGGTATATGCAAAATAAAAAATTACCTTTGATTTATTCCTTAATGAAAATATCAAATTGCCATTGATTTGTTTAAGGATGAAAATATCAAATGGCCTTTGATTTGTTTATTGATGTAACTGACAAATAATCTTAAGTAAAATTTATAGGTCATTATACCTAGTTTACAGTTTCTTTATCAGACAAGCAATAATACTGTTGTTGATTAAACTTAATTCAAAGGTGACTAGGTCAAGTTTGCTGGAGACTCAAAACTGTTGTTGTCAGTTAAGCTGGTTACAGCTGTGAACTGCTGGAAGGGTATAATTGCTTGCTGTTAATTTGCTAAACAGAGGTAAATAAGTACAACTTGGTGATTAACAAAGAGAGACCCATGGAGGGGTTGAAATAGTATTGTTTTAATCAATATGGACTACAAATTCTATGAAGTGTATCAAAATGTCCAGTTGTATTTGAGAACATCAATAACTTAACGACAGGCACAAACATCACTCCAATAACAATAGCTCTTTAATTCCCTTTAATTTAATATGGGTTTAATATGGATTATAAAATATACAGCTTGGCCTTACTCCATATGTGCACATTTCAAAAAAGTGCTAGCTTGACTCTTTTGGTCATTTTCACTTCCCAAACTTCATAGGTAAATTTTTAAAAAAAAGAGCCAATAACTTTTTTACATTTTATATATTTGGTAATTCATTCATTGCACTTTCAGAAGCTGGTATTGTCTAGTCTGGCAAAATTCTTATTCCCTATTTTAATAGCTGCTAAAGATAGTGTACTTTAGAAAAATTCAGGCTGATTTTTGGAGCACAAGGGAGCAGTCATTTTAGTTAGCAGTGTATTAAGATCATTTACAATTTCTAAAAGTACAATATCCAAAGAAATGCAAGTCACATTACATCGAAGTAGCAAAGAGGTATGCCAACATTCTCTTCCCTGCGCATGTTTTAAATGCAAACAACTTCACCATACATATGTAACTTTCTCAAAAGTACATAATAACTGGTGAGCGACCCCATCAGATTTCACTCATATGTACCTTTCCTGGTGAGAAAAAAGTTTACAACATCTTTTGGATCAACCTTTCATGTTGCTTTTTGTTACAAAGAGAGATATTTGAGTTCAAGATCTGACAGTGACCACTTAATGGTCATGTTCTGGTGTCCTTTGAATTAACCAATGGAAATGCAGCTTTCAAAATCTGCAAGTGAATCAGATCATTTGGCACACACTGATGCTCTTTAGCCATACTGCTCAGTGTCCCAAATTTTAAGATGTAAGGCTTTATTTGACTGGCCGATCAAATTAGCAATTATGGTTATAACAATGGCCACCAGAACATGACTTCTAGTAAATCACTGTCAGATTTTTCTCTGGTTAATTTTTTCCACAGAGTGACCTTGCTTTTGGTATTGACCTCTCAATACTTCTTTCCATCATACAACTGAAATGCTTAGAATTAATAGTAATATCTTTATGGTATTTGCAAATTACAGAATAGTAATGGTAATAATAGTATGGTGTCTGTGAATTAAAGGATGGTAATGATAATATTAGTATGGTGTTTATGAATTATAGGATGGTAATGATAATATTAGTATCATAGGTGCATCTTTGTTCATAGGTTGTTCACAGCTAAATGCTTATATTTCATGTTGTATATGGGTTATTTCCCCTTGAGCCCTGCACATTTTGTTATAACACTGATAAGATGCATGTGCTATGTACAGGCACAGTGATCCCAAGATCTTGTTAAGTAGTATCTAATTTAGTTTACTACTGTCATAGGCATGAGTACTGGTTTACTTTACAAAGTTATATTTGTATCTGTCTCCATACTTTAAATGTCTTGCATGGGAAAACCATTTTAACTTTTATTTAGATTTTTGAAGCATAGCTGGCAGTTTTGTAGCATAGCTGGTAGTGTGGCAGCATATGTCAGTTTTGTTGTGTAGCTGGTAGTGCGGTAGCATAGCTGGCAGTTTTGTAGCATAGCTGGCAATTTTGTAGCATAGCTGGTAGAATGGTAGCATAGCTGTCAATTTTGTAGCATAGCTGGTAGTGTGGCAGCATATGTCAGTTTTGTTGTGTAGCTGGTAGTGCGGAAGCATAGCTGTCAATTTTGTAGCGAAGCTGGTAGAATGGTAGCATAGCTGTCAATTTTGTAGTGAAGCTGGTAGAATGGTAGCATAGCTGTCAATTTTGTAGTGAAGCTGGTAGAATGGTAGCATAGCTGTCAATTTTGTAGCAAAGCTGGTAGAATGGCAGCATAGCTGGCAGTTTTGTAGCATAGCTGGTAGAATGGCAGCATAGCTGACAGTTTTGTAGCATAGCTGGTAGTGTGGCAGCATACCTGGTAGTGTGGCAGCATAGCTGAAAGTTTCATAGAATAGCTTGTAGAGTGGCAACATAGATAGCAGTTTCATAGAATAGCTGGAAATATGGCAACATAGCTAACAGTTTCATAAAATAGCTGGAAGTGTGGCAGCATAGCTTGCAGTTTCATAGCATAGCTGATGGTTTTTGAAGCATAGCTGGCAGTTTTGTAGCATAGCTGGTAGTGTGGCAGCATATGTCAGTTTTGTTGTGTAGCTGGTAGTGCGGAAGCATAGCTGGCAGTTTTGTAGCATAGCTGGCAGTTTTGTAGCATAGCTGGTAGAATGGTAGCATAGCTGTCAATTTTGTAGCATAGCTGGTAGTGTGGCAGCATATCTGTCAGTTTTGTTGTGTAGCTGGTAGTGCAGAAGCATAGCTGGCAATTTTGTAGCGAAGCTGGTAGAATGGTAGCATAGCTGTCAATTTTGTAGTGAAGCTGGTAGAATGGTAGCATAGCTGTCAATTTTGTAGTGAAGCTGGTAGAATGGCAGCATAGCTGGCAGTTTTGTAGCATAGCTGGTAGAATGGCAGCATAGCTGGCAGTTTTGTAGCATAGCTGGTAGTGTGGCAGCATAGGTACCAGTATAGCTATCAAAAATGGCAATATGAATGGCAGTATAGTATCATTGCTGGCAGCAGGGCAACATGGTAGACAACAGGGCAAGTTTGATGGAAACAAAGCCACATAGTTGTCAATAGGGCAATATGGTTAGCAACGGAGCAACACAGTAGTGGCATCACAAAAAGAGGATGGATGGTCAATAGTTTGAAGGATGACTAGATTTAGATTTTGAACTGGGGATTAGGATTGTTTACAGTTGATATGGTTACATGACAAACACGCATCTTAACAATACCATGTTCAGGTTATGGTCAATGACAATTTCATTAACTGTGCATAAAGATTGATATATCATTTTGTCTTTTTTGTTCAGTCATGATAGTGTAGTCTCACCTTGAGTTAATGTTATGATGTGTAAGGCAATATTAGTTATTGTCACCATTAATTATTTCATTGTTGCATTAATATTTATTATGAGTTCTGAAACTCATACTTCATTATCATTACTTCTTTTCATTCACATACACTGCGCTTGGTGTTTTCACATAATGCATATCCATTCAGTTTCTCTATCATGTTAAAGATTCAGATTTGATCTAGTAGTATAGAGGAATTTTAAATAGGTAAATTTCCTGTTGATTTCTAAGGAAACAACACTATTGCTAGGGGAGTCATCTGAAACACAATTTTGATGAAACATGTCCTAAAATATATTCTTACCAAATTTGAACAAAATTAGCCATGTTGCTCTGTTGAAATAGTTAAAAATAGGTTATCCATATGTTTGTAATGGAAGCCATATCAATATTAGTAGAGACACACAAAACACAATTTTGATACAGCATGTCCTAAAAAAAAACATTCCTACCATGTTTGATCACAAAAGACTGAGCAGATTTGGATAAGACCTCTAAAATACAGGTAGCCATTTTTGTTGATATAGAAACTACATTATTCACTTCTGAGCCACTCTATCTACAATTTTATTAAAGCATGTCCTGAGAAAAATTCCTATCAAGTTTTATCGAAGCTGGCTCAGGCATTATAGAGTCAAAAGTAGGTAAATTTCTGTAGTTGCTATGTAAGCAACATTACTGCTAGGAAAGCTGCCTCAAACACATTTTTGATAAAGCAAGTCAGACAAACCATCCTAACAAAATTGATCAAATTAACTCCACTATTCTGGAGAAAAAGATTTTAAAAAATTATGCAAATATATTTCAGTGGAAGCTGCATCATTGATAGAAACCAAACCAGACACAATTGTGAAACATGTTTTAAAATACATTCCTACCATGGCTAAGCCATCCTGGATAAGAAGTCAAATGTAAGCATTGTGGTTGATATGGAAACCACACTGTTCCCAGCAGAGCCACTCAGAGTAAAATTTTGATGGAATATGTCATGAGTAATATTCCAACATTAATTGGCTGAAATTGGCCCCATGTGCTTTTTTCATAGAAAAATTTGCAAATGGCAATGTGAATAGCAAAAAACAGACAATTCAAGCTAAATAAAGAGCCAAATAAAAAGCATACATGAAATAGGTGAAATGAAGTAAAAATAACTGAGATAAAAGTTATCCCAATAACCACATTTTATTTCTGCCATTCTCTATTCCCCAAATCCCCACTCCAGTCACATGGCTGCATTTAGGATCTGAAACATCTGACCCAACATGATCATTCCTCTTCAATCAGTGCAGATGGAATTCAGGTACAAAGAACAGTCTATATAACCTATAACAATGTGACCTTTACCCCCAACAACCCCCTTTCCACATCCAACCCAGTCCCTTTTCCAAAAGCATCAGCCAGGATCATAAATCTGTCATTTACTCATCTATTTACCTACAAATATGTGTCCCCATTACTTCCTTCCCCTAGGACTGCTTCCAAAATATGAAAAATATTTTCACATGAACTCATCCGCCTGAAACATCATACAAAATGACAGATGGACAGACTGATGAATGGACAAGCAGATGTACATGATCTGCCACAACATAATGGGACATGTAATTATTTTTCAAAAAGGGTAAAGATGGCCCAAGATCACACATTTCAATTAAATTAGCCTTAAAGTCACATGTAATTGCCCAGGTAATTTCATTATGACCTGAATACCAGGATAATTCACAAATATAATTGGTCAGGTAATCTGGTTAAATGATCCCAATGCCAGGGGTGATTCCAGCATGTGATTGCCCAGGTAATTTGGTTAAATGATCCTAATGCCAAGATGATTCTCACATGTGAATGTCCAGGTAATTTGGTTAAATTATTCCAGTGCCAAGATGATTCCCACATGTAATTGCCCAGTAATTTGGTTATATTGCCCCAATGCCAAGTTGATTTCCACATGTAATTGCCCAGGTAATTTGGATAAATGACCTAATGCCAGGATGATTCCCACATGTAATTATCCAGGTAATCGGATAATTGACCCCAATGCCAGGATGGCTCCCACTGTTTGTTACAAGTGAATATGTACTTGCAGCAAATTATTAAATGATTTTCCTGTTGGTAGTGAAGCAGTCATATTGAATGATACAACAGCCTTTGTCTTAAATTACCAAAAGAATAAAATTACATCAAATTGGGTCTCATTTTCTTAGGCAGTGCTTGGAAAGTTTGTTTACAATTCCAATATTTATTTACTTAATGTTGGCCACATTTTACAACAGACTAGTGTAATTGGTGCATACTTTAAAGTTTCCAATGTTATTCTTTCCTGCTTGATCAATTCAATAAAAACTGGTTAGGAAACTTTTTAGAAAATACAGCTGAACATGTTAGTCACAGTCATCCATATGAAAAATGAAAGTTCCATGGTCTTTGTTTACAGGTGAGCTCTGTACACAAGTTCACATTTTAAAATTGTTTTTTGAAAATAATTCTCATTATCCATGTATCAATATTGTTTTATGTGCATTAATCAAGATAATCATAAAATATATGTTTATGTTGTTCTTTGGCAAATGTTTAACAAAATATTTCTGTATCCTGCTCACTTTAATCCTTCCTATAAATTAAATCATCACCAACTTAGAATAATCACTGACATCAGTTTTCTTGTGCACCATGACAAAATAATTTAACTAATGATTCCCGGCTTGACTGTAAAACAAAAAACTGACTCTTGCGTAAGTATCACTTGGAAACAGCTGTTCGCACCTTAAAAATATCTTTAGAAGCCATTTCCTTAATGCACCAAGATCAAAAGACAGTCAACTTATATTTATTTAGAAAACTGATGGGTACAAAATGAAAAGAAGCTATACATGGCAATTCCTTTTGACCCAAGAACAAAAACTTCACCTGTCTTTACAGACAAGTCTTAAATACTGAATGATGCCTGACCCTCATGAAAAAGCATGTAACTCATATCTCTTCTCAAAAATTAACCTTTTATTTCAGAGATAGTTTTAATTAACAGTCAAATAGAAGATATCAAACTACCTGTCACACTCATACAAACAGTAAATTTATAGGCAAATAGATGATGATTCAGAAGTTTCCCTGTCTCATGCTCATAAAAAACAACTTCCATTTCTGCTGTATTACAGGACTACTTTTCACACCATCTTGCAATGAAATTGCTTCAATCCTTAAATGCCTCTTTTTGAATTTGACATAATGTCACCTTAAAGTTACACTGTAAATGTGACTGGAGTTTGAAGTTGAAGCAACAGCATACGGTTTGCACATTGATTCACCTTATATTCCTTGGATGTCTTCCCCATAAAACATAAATTTAGGTTGCAAAGAATATTAAGTCACTGTGGATGTGTGCTAGAGACCCTTTAATGCATTAAAAAACAGTTTGTTTAGGAAACACCTGGCCACTGACCAATGAATGCAGCTGACCATCACATACAGGACATTTTATACAGAAAAATTAGAAAGGGGAAATTAGATGGGTCATCATGATAGGTGAACACTGAGTAATCTTAATCTGGACCTAGTATTCATGTTATCACTTCTAAAGGTATGATGTCCTAACAAAGCATGATATAATACTGTTAAAAACTGTATGGTGAGAGAGAATGATGTGATATTAGTAGCAAAGACCCTGGTGTGCTCTGTCAATTACAGGGGATCTTATAAGTTCATGAGATCAGCTTTCACATCTCTTTTGTCATGTGTTTTGTGGTTACTGAGAAATTAAAGAACTGGAGAAACATGATGAAACAAGCTTAATCAGAAGCAAAACTGACAAAGAAACAATGTATAATGTACAACTAGTCACCTTTGAATTAAGCTTAGTTGGTGACATTTATATTGATTGTTCAACAAAGAAACAATCTGCAAACTAGACCTTGTTTCATTGATATTTTAATTCATTATGGTGTTTCTTTGGCAGTTTAATGGATAAACAATCCAAAACAACTGAGATATTCTATGACCAATGTCCATTTGCTCGGAGAATTCCATATCCAGTCAAAATTATATATAAAGTCCAGTATCTGTCACACATGTCCAAAGATTTTGAGCAGCATATGCTCCGGGTATATGCAAAATAAAAAATTACCTTTGATTTATTCCTTAATGAAAATATCAAATTGCCATTGATTTGTTTAAGGATGAAAATATCAAATGGCCTTTGATTTGTTTATTGATGTAACTGACAAATAATCTTAAGTAAAATTTATAGGTCATTATACCTAGTTTACAGTTTCTTTATCAGACAAGCAATAATACTGTTGTTGATTAAACTTAATTCAAAGGTGACTAGGTCAAGTTTGCTGGAGACTCAAAACTGTCAGTTAAGCTGGTTACAGCTGTGAACTGCTGGAAGGGTATAATTGCTTGCTGTTAATTTGCTAAACAGAGGTAAATAAGTACAACTTGGTGATTAACAAAGAGAGACCCATGGAGGGGTTGAAATAGTATTGTTTTAATCAATATGGACTACAAATTCTATGAAGTGTATCAAAATGTCCAGTTGTATTTGAGAACATCAATAACTTAACGACAGGCACAAACATCACTCCAATAACAATAGCTCTTTAATTCCCTTTAATTTAATATGGGTTTAATATGGATTATAAAATATACAGCTTGGCCTTACTCCATATGTGCACATTTCAAAAAAGTGCTAGCTTGACTCTTTTGGTCATTTTCACTTCCCAAACTTCATAGGTAAATTTTGAAAAAAAAGAGCCAATAACTTTTTTACATTTTATATATTTGGTAATTCATTCATTGCACTTTCAGAAGCTGGTATTGTCTAGTCTGGCAAAATTCTTATTCCCTATTTTAATAGCTGCTAAAGATAGTGTACTTTAGAAAAATTCAGGCTGATTTTTGGAGCACAAGGGAGCAGTCATTTTAGTTAGCAGTGTATTAAGATCATTTACAATTTCTAAAAACACAATATCCAAAGAAATGCAAGTCACATTACATCGAAGTAGCAAAGAGGTATGCCAACATTCTCTTCCCTGCGCATGTTTTAAATGCAAACAACTTCACCATACATATGTAACTTTCTCAAAAGTACATAATAACTGGTGAGCGCCCCCATCAGATTTCACTCATATGTACCTTTCCTGGTGAGCAAAAAGTTTACAACATCTTTTGGATCAACCTTTCATGTTGCTTTTTGTTACAAAGAGAGATATTTGAGTTCAAGATCTGACAGTGACCACTTAATGGTCATGTTCTGGTGTCCTTTGAATTAACCAATGGAAATGCAGCTTTCAAAATCTGCAAGTGAATCAGATCATTTGGCACACACTGATGCTCTTTAGCCATACTGCTCAGTGTCCCAAATTTTAAGATGTAAGGCTTTATTTGACTGGCCGATCAAATTAGCAATTATGGTTATAACAATGGCCACCAGAACATGACTTCTAGTAAATCACTGTCAGATTTTTCTCTGGTTAATTTTTTCCACAGAGTGACCTTGCTTTTGGTATTGACCTCTCAATACTTCTTTCCATCATACAACTGAAATGCTTAGAATTAATAGTAATATCTTTATGGTATTTGCAAATTACAGAATAGTAATGGTAATAATAGTATGGTGTCTGTGAATTAAAGGATGGTAATGATAATATTAGTATGGTGTTTATGAATTATAGGATGGTAATGATAATATTAGTATCATAGGTGCATCTTTGTTCATAGGTTGTTCACAGCTAAATGCTTATATTTCATGTTGTATATGGGTTATTTCCCCTTGAACCCTGCACATTTTGTTATAACACTGATAAGATGCATGTGCTATGTTCAGGCACAGTGATCCCAAGATCTTGTTAAGTAGTATCTAATTTAGTTTACTACTGTCATAGGCATGAGTACTGGTTTACTTTACAAAGTTATATTTGTATCTGTCTCCATACTTTAAATGTCTTGCATGGGAAAACCATTTTAACTTTTATTTAGATTTTTGAAGCATAGCTGGCAGTTTTGTAGCATAGCTGGTAGTGTGGCAGCATATGTCAGTTTTGTTGTGTAGCTGGTAGTGCGGTAGCATAGCTGGCAGTTTTGTAGCATAGCTGGCAATTTTGTAGCATAGCTGGTAGAATGGTAGCATAGCTGGCAATTTTGTAGCATAGCTGGTAGTGTGGCAGCATATGTCAGTTTTGTTGTGTAGCTGGTAGTGCGGAAGCATAGCTGGCAATTTTGTAGCGAAGCTGGTAGAATGGTAGCATAGCTGTCAATTTTGTAGTGAAGCTGGTAGAATGGTAGCATAGCTGTCAATTTTGTAGTGAAGCTGGTAGAATGGTAGCATAGCTGTCAATTTTGTAGCAAAGCTGGTAGAATGGCAGCATAGCTGGCAGTTTTGTAGCATAGCTGGTAGAATGGCAGCATAGCTGACAGTTTTGTAGCATAGCTGGTAGTGTGGCAGCATACCTGGTAGTGTGGCAGCATAGCTGAAAGTTTCATAGAATAGCTTGTAGAGTGGCAACATAGATAGCAGTTTCATAGAATAGCTGGAAATATGGCAACATAGCTAACAGTTTCATAAAATAGCTGGAAGTGTGGCAGCATAGCTTGCAGTTTCATAGCATAGCTGATGGTTTTTGAAGCATAGCTGGCAGTTTTGTAGCATAGCTGGTAGTGTGGCAGCATATGTCAGTTTTGTTGTGTAGCTGGTAGTGCGGAAGCATAGCTGGCAGTTTTGTAGCATAGCTGGCAGTTTTGTAGCATAGCTGGTAGAATGGTAGCATAGCTGTCAATTTTGTAGCATAGCTGGTAGTGTGGCAGCATATCTGTCAGTTTTGTTGTGTAGCTGGTAGTGCGGAAGCATAGCTGGCAATTTTGTAGCGAAGCTGGTAGAATGGTAGCATAGCTGTCAATTTTGTAGTGAAGCTGGTAGAATGGTAGCATAGCTGTCAATTTTGTAGTGAAGCTGGTAGAATGGCAGCATAGCTGGCAGTTTTGTAGCATAGCTGGTAGAATGGCAGCATAGCTGGCAGTTTTGTAGCATAGCTGGTAGTGTGGCAGCATAGGTACCGGTATAGCTATCAAAAATGGCAATATGAATGGCAGTATAGTATCATTGCTGGCAGCAGGGCAACATGGTAGACAACAGGGCAAGTTTGATGGAAACAAAGCCACATAGTTGTCAATAGGGCAATATGGTTAGCAACGGAGCAACACAGTAATGGCATCACAAAAAGAGGATGGAGGGTCAATAGTTTGAAGGATGACTAGATTTAGATTTTGAACTGGGGATTAGGATTGTTTACAGTTGATATGGTTACATGACAAACACCCATCTTTACAATACCATGTTCAGGTTATGGTCAATGACAATTTCATTAACTGTGCATAAAGATTGATATATCATTTTGTCTTTTTTGTTCAGTCATGATAGTGTAGTCTCACCTTGAGTTAATGTTATGATGTGTAAGGCAATATTAGTTATTGTCACCATTAATTATTTCATTGTTGCATTAATATTTATGATGAGTTCTGAAACTCATACTTCATTATCATTACTTCTTTTCATTCACATACACTGCGCTTGGTGTTTTCACATAATGCATATCCATTCAGTTTCTCTATCATGTTAAAGATTCAGATTTGCTCCAGTAGTATAGAGGAATTTTAAATAGGTAAATTTCCTGTTGATTTCTAAGGAAACAACACTATTGCTAGGGGAGTCATCTGAAACACAATTTTGATGAAACATGTCTTAAAATATATTCTTACCAAATTTGAACAAAATTAGCCATGTTGCTCTGTTGAAATAGTTAAAAATAGGTCATCCATATGTTTGTAATGGAAGCCATATCAATATTAGTAGAGACACACAAGACACAATTTTGATACAGCATGTCCTAAAAAAAAAAACATTCCTACCATGTTTGATCACAAAAGACTGAGCAGATTTGGATAAGACCTCTAAAATACAGGTAGCCATTTTTGTTGATATAGAAACTACATTATTCACTTCTGAGCCACTCTATCTACAATTTTATTAAAGCATGTCCTGAGAAAAATTCCTATCAAGTTTTATCGAAGCTGGCTCAGGCATTATAGAGTCAAAAGTAGGTAAATTTCTGTAGTTGCTATGTAAGCAACATTACTGCTAGGAAAGCCGCCTCAAACACATTTTTGATAAAGCAAGTCAGACAAACCATCCTAACAAAATTGATCAAATTTAGCTCCACTATTCTGGAGAAAAAGATTTTAAAAAATTATGCAAATATATTTCAGTGGAAGCTGCATCATTGATAGAAACCAAACCAGACACAATTGTGAAACATGTTTTAAAATACATTCCTACCATGGCTAAGCCATCCTGGATAAGAAGTCAAATGTAAGCATTGTGGTTGATATGGAAACCACACTGTTCCCAGCAGAGCCACTCAGAGTAAAATTTTGATGGAATATGTCATGAGTAATATTTCAACATTAATTGGCTGAAATTGGCCCCATGTGCTTTTTTCATAGAAAAAGTTGCAAATGGCAATGTGAATAGCAAAAAACAGACAATTCAGGCTAAATAAAGAGCCAAATAAAAAGCATACATGAAATAGGTGAAATGAAGTAAAAATAACTGAGATAAAAGTTATCCCAATAACCACATTTTATTTCTGCCATTCTCCATTCCCCAAATCCCCACTCCAGTCACATGGCTGCATTTAGGATCTGAAACATCTGACCCAACATGATCATTCCTCTTCAATCAGTGCAGATGGAATTCAGGTACAAAGAACAGTCTATATAACCTATAACAATGTGACCTTTACCCCCAACAACCCCCTTTCCACATCCAACCCAGTCCCTTTTCCAAAAGCATCAGCCAGGATCATAAATCTGTCATTTACTCATCTATTTACCTACAAATATGTGTGCCCATTACTTCCTTCCCCTAGGACTGCTTCCAAAATATGAAAAATATTTTCACATGAACTCATCCGCCTGAAACATCATACAAAATGACAGATGGACAGACAGATGAATGGACAAGCAGATGTACATGATCTGCCACAACATAAAGGGACATGTAATTATTTTTCAAAAAGGGTAAAGATGGCCCAAGATCACACATTTCAATTAAATTAGCCTTAAAGTCACATGTAATTGCCCAGGTAATTTCATTATGACCTAAATACCAGGATAATTCACAAATATAATTGGTCAGGTAATCTGGTTAAATGATCCCAATGCCAGAGGTGATTCCAGCATGTGATTGCCCAGGTAATTTGGTTAAATGATCCTAATGCCAAGATGATTCTCACATGTGAATGTCCAGGTAATTTGGTTAAATTATTCCAGTGCCAAGATGATTTCCACATGTAATTGCCCAGGTAATTTGGATAAATGACCTAATGCCAGGATGATTCCCACATGTAATTATCCAGGTAATCGGATAATTGACCCCAATGCCAGGATGGCTCCCACTGTTTGTTACAAGTGAATATGTACTTGCAGCAAATTATTAAATGATTTTCCTGTTGGTAGTGAAGCAGCCATATTGAATGATACAACAGCCTTTGTCTTAAATTACCAAAAGAATAAAATTACATCAAATTTGGTCTCATTTTCTTAGGCAGTGCTTGGAAAGTTTGTTTACAATTCCAATATTTATTTACTTAATGTTGGCCACATTTTACAACAGAATAGTGTAATTGGTGCATACTTTAAAGTTTCCAATGTTATTCTTTCCTGCTTGATCAATTCAATAAAAACTGGTTAGGAAACTTTTTAGAAAATACAGCTGAACATGTTAGTCACAGTCATCCATATGAAAAATGAAAGTTCCATGGTCTTTGTTTACAGGTGAGCTCTGTACACAAGTTCACATTTTAAAATTGTTTTTTGAAAATAATTCTCATTATCCATGTATCAATATTGTTTTATGTGCATTAATCAAGATAATCATAAAATATATGTTTATGTTGTTCTTTGGCAAATGTTTAACAAAATATTTCTGTATCCTGCTCACTTTAATCCTTCCTATAAATTAAATCATCACCAACTTAGAATAATCACTGACATCAGTTTTCTTGTGCACCATGACAAAATAATTTAACTAATGATTCCCGGCTTGACTGTAAAACAAATAACTGACTCTTGCGTAAGTATCACTTGGAAACAGCTGTTCGCACCTTAAAAATATCTTTAGAAGCCATTTCCTTAATGCACCAAGATCAAAAGACAGTCAACTTATATTTATTTAGAAAACTGATGGGTACAAAATGAAAAGAAGCTATACATGGCAATTCCTTTTGACCCAAGAACAAAAACTTCACCTGTCTTTACAGACAAGTCTTAAATACTGAATGATGCCTGACCCTAATGAAAAAGCATGTAACTCATATCTCTTCTCAAAAATTAACCTTTTATTTCTTAGATAGTTTTAATTAACAGTCAAATAGAAGATATCAAACTACCTGTCACACTCATACAAACAGTAAATTTATAGGCAAATAGATGATGATTCAGAAGTTTCCCTGTCTCATGCTCATAAAAAACAACTTCCATTTCTGCTGTATTACAGGACTACTTTTCATACCATCTTGCAATGAAATTGCTTCAATCCTTAAATGCCTCCTTTTGAATTTGACATAATGTCACCTTAAAGTTACACTGTAAATGTGACTGGAGTTTGAAGTTGAAGCAACAGCATACGGTTTGCACATTGATTCACCTTATATTCCTTGGATGTCTTCCCCATAAAACATAAATTTAGGTTGCAAAGAATATTAAGTCACTGTGGATGTGTGCTAGAGACCCTTTAATGCATTAAAAAACAGTTTGTTTAGGAAACACCTGGCCACTGACCAATGAATGCAGCTGACCATCACATACAGGACATTTTATACAGAAAAATTAGAAAGGGGAAATTAGATGGGTCATCATGATAGGTGAACACTGAGTAAAGGTGTACATTGAGACAAGTTTGGCTATAATGTTTTGTGTAAAGAAAATGAATTATGAATATTGTTTTAAAAATTTAATGACAGTTTATTAGTTTGTTTATATGTCATCACATATCATCATAATATGTCCTCAAAATATAGCAATGTAATATAGCTATGTAATATCACAATGTATAGGATGATTCATATGAGTTTCATCAACTAATATCACATTTTTAATACAAAACAATCATGTATAATATCATGCAATATTGATTACCATATCATTTGAAGATAGATAGATAGATAGATAGATAGATAGATAGATAGATAGATAGATAGATAGAAAGATAGAAAGATAGAGAGATAGATAGATAGATAGATAGATAGATAGATAGATAGATAGATAGATAGATAGATAGATAGATAGATAGATAGATAGATAGATAGATAGATAAACACACACAAGGTTTGTTCAGAAACAAAGAATGAATTTGATATGGCATAGGCATAAATCAAGGCTAATAAGTACAGACATGTTCAGCAAATGAACTCCAAATAAAACACAAAATGAAGTACCCACTCTTTAATTTTTTTGGCAATAAATATTATTAGATTCACAGTATGAATGAAATCCAAACTGATTCTGTCTAAAAGTATTGATGTATGGACATTAAAAGAAAAAAAAACAAAGTAGTTTTAATCTATGTGTGTGTCATCCAGAAATAAAGTCTGTATCTAAATCAATCATGAAAAAATAAATGAATATGAAATAAAATAATGAAACCTGTAGCTGGGTCATCACCAAGAACCATTCTCTATCAACATTAGTGGAACAGGGTGCAATATTTTTTCTCCTAATAGATATTAAAAAACCAACTATTTTGACATCTATGTAGAAAAGCATACGATCTTTGCAGGTTATTTGTAACAGAATTGAAACCAAGTGGGCTTCATCAAATTTTGATTAAATGAATAACATAAACACAAAGTGATGAATGATTGGAATTTATAAAGTGAATACTGTGTGTGTGTGTGTGTGTGTGTGTGTGTGTGTGTGTGTGTGTGTGTGTGTGTGTGTGTGTGTGTGTGAATATAAAACAAATACACTTAATCTCACACTCCTATCATACAATTGAGGTAAATTATCCTATAAACCTTCACGAAATGATAAAGAAAGAAAAAAAAATACAAAAATATGAGTCACTGGCCTCTAGCCTAAAATGAGAGGCACAAATATACCATGTATTAGGTAAAATGAAATTTACATAATCTCTTGTACACATTGAGCTTTGAGATAGAACAGACAAAGGGAAATGAGCAATACTCATAATGTTATTTCTACTGTTTCTACAAAACAATACTGCATTCAACTAAATGCACAAATAGATGAACACACATTACTGTAAACTGGAATAGTCATTAACTTTATAAAATGTTACTTTACATTTTATTCAATGTACGAACTGAACTCTGCAGTTTTACTAGATTCTTTTCTTATCGACCCCTGTTCATATACATCATGGATCCATTATATGTATTCATTCACATACATACATACATGTATTCGAACACATAGACAGCCTGCCGCAATACAGATAGTCTACATCCAACCATGGGTAGCTACAGTCTGCTCTTATCGGACACCGAATCTCCCTTAAGACATCATCAGCTCCAATAAGGCACCATCAGCCCAATAATGTTCAATAACATCCAATAATGTCCAATAATATCCACTAAGCTCCCATAATGTCCGTTATGCTCCCATAGTGTCCACTAATGTCCAAATAGTGTTCAATAGACTCCCAAAGTGTCCAATAGGCTACAATAGGCTAAATATAGGCTAACACAAAACAAAACTATTACTAAACAGGTAATAACAAAGCTTCATCACCTGACATAACATAATACCGAGAAAAGGTTTCACAAATAAAAAAAACAAAGATTTGACACTTACCCGTATGGCCTGAGAAGATGGTGGAAAGTATGCACTCCACTGACTAAATTAAAATGACTTGTGTCTCAGTACAAAATGCATCAAGCTTAAATACATAGGAGTGAATAGTAGTTATGGTCAAATGATGTACTGCACTACCCATGACAATACAGCCACTGCCACAACAGACTGTACTATCATTGACAATAGGCACTGCCACAAATGACTGTACTACCAATGACAATAGTCATTGCCACAAACAACTGCAAAACCCATAACAATACAGCCATTGTCATAGCAACCATACTACCCATGTCAAAAGAGCCATTGCCATAGCAACTGTATTACCTATAATAATACAGCCATTGCTACAACCAACTGTATTACCCATGACAAAACAGTCATTGCCACAACCAACTATACTACCCATGACAATACAGCCATTGCCATAGCAACAATACTACCCATGACAATACAGCAATTGCCATAGCAACTGTATTACCTATAACAATACAGCCATTGCTGCAACCAACTGTATTACCCAAGACAATACAGCCATTGCCATAGCAACTATACTACCCATGATAATACAGCCATTGCCACAACCAAATGTACTACCCATGACAATACAGCCATTGCCATAGCAACTATACTACCCATGACAATACAGCCATTGCCACAACCAAGTGTACTACCCATGACAATACAGCCATTACCATAGAAACTATACTACCCATGACAATACAGCCACTGCCATAACCAAATGTACTACCCATGACAATACAGCTATTGCTGTACTGATGTACTGCCCATGACAATTTGGCCATGGTTGTATGAACTGTTCTACCCATGAAACAAATGTATCTGGAAGTACTGACCGTACTAGCCATGACAATATGACCATGGTTGTACTGATCCATGACAATATGAAAATGATTGATGTACTGACTGTAACATCCATGACAATACTACTCTGGCTGTACTGACTGTAATACCCATAACAACATGACCATAACTGTACTAACTGTAATAGCCATAACAATATAACCATGGCTGTACTAACTGTAATACTCCTAACATTATTCATGTCACACCTCTTAACACACTTCAATGGATTATCAAGCCTTGTCTCTTAACACATATCAATAGATTATCAAGCCTTGTCTCTTAACACAGTTCAATGGATTATCAAGCCTTGTCTCTTAACACAGTTCAATGGATTATCAAGCCTTGTCTCTTAACACAGTTCAATGAATTATCAAGCCTTGTCTCTTAACACAGTTCAATGGATTATCAAGCCTTGTCTCTTAACACAGTTCAATGGATTATCAAGCCTTGTCTCTTAACACAGTTCAATGGATTATCAAGCCTTGTCTCTTAACACAGTTCAATGGATTATCAAGCCTTGTCTCTTAACACAGTTCAATAGATTATCAAGCCTTGTCTCTTAACACACTTCAATGAATTATCAAGCCTTGTCTCTTAACACACTTCAATGGATTATCAAGCCTTGTCTCTTAACACAGTTCAATAGATTATCAAGCCTTGTCTCTTAACACACTTCAATGAATTATCAAGCCTTGTCTCTTAACACACTTCAATGGATTATCAAGCCTTGTCTCTTAACACACTTCAATGAATTATCAAGCCTTGTCTCTTAACACAGTTCAGTGCATTGTTAACTGAACATAAATGTTTGTTATCATGTAATGAATTTTTTCCTCTGTATTCATTACATTGGAAATTAATTGAAAGAGATATTATTGATCTTAAGGTACTTGAGATCAACACAACCCTTCTTCTGCACACATGATCCATTTTTTCAGTGAAATAGTATTTGTTTTAGCTTTCTCATGATGTTAAAAATTATCATTAGAGGCAACACATTTCCTGAAGCAGAAACTGCAAGAATTAAAGGCAGATTCTTAAAAAAATCTGCAACAGTCTTGCTAATTCTCACACTTTTAACCCCATCTTATCATCAGTCCATCCAGGAATGAAACCAAAGTACACTAGAATTTTGTCCATGTTAATGATAATTTAGTTGGTGAAGTCATCTTCTCTTCTAGACTTCATGAATTCATTAAATGATTTTATTTTCTCAACATCTGCTGTGTGTTGCTGGGTCATTGATGTCCATGCACAAAACATTATATTGTGCAACATTAAAAACTGTTCCAATTTATTTTCAAAAATTCCCATGAATAATGGTGAAAAATTTCCAAAGCTAGCTTCCAAATCTAGACTGGCATAGTATAATGAATTAAAAAAAATTTAAACAAATTTTAAAATGTGTAGACTTAAAAGAATCCAAAGTGAACATTCAAGGTCGGCTTGCTTTGTAATCAAATAACTTTTGTATTCTTAAAGAAAAAAGACTTAGAACTATTTGAAGTCAACATCCTAGGTCGGCTTGCTTTGTAATAAAATAACTTTTGTATTCTTAAAGAAAAAAGGCTTAGAAGTATTCAAAGTCGACTTCTGAGGTTGACATGCTTTGTAATAAAAATAACCTTTGTCTTTCATGACCTGTCAGTAAGTTCAAAGAGTGAGTTTACTGACGCTGCCAGTTGTGTTTATTCACAAACCAGGCTTGAATTTGCTTGGCATCTATAGGTATAATTTAACTGGATTTAATAATACTTTTTTGTAACCCATGCAAGAAAAAAGACTGCCACCTGCACTCAAGTGAATGTATTTTCAAATAATGATATATATTTACAAGATTGTCATCCAGTTGACCTGGATATAATTCAATCTTGGTTATTTTGCACCTAACACCACATCATGTATGAATGGCAGTTGTCTTCAAGCAAATATTTCCCTCTTGTGTGCAAATTTTTTTGTTTCCAGTTTTTACTCAGATAACATATACAAACTTTAAAGTACAACCAAACACAATTTGTTTCTCAATGTTCATGTCAATAAACAATGTGCTGTGTGTTATTGGACATACGTGATACATGCTATAGTATGGATGTCTACACTACATACATATAATGAGTTCATGGATACATTTTGTTCTTTAATGTTCATGATGAAAAAAAGGAATAAATTATAACAATATACGGTTAGTTTCTTTTATTATCAAATAAGCATTTTGTTAATCTATTTTATTGCAACATGGGTGGGGTGGTTTGCACAAATTCAACAAATTTATTTTGTTTACTAAGCCTTGGGATATATGACTGAAGTGAGTAAAAAAACTTTCACTATAAGTTCGTGGACAGTAAAAAAAAAATATTTTATCATGTCCCAATATACACTGCAAATATGGTACATCACATTACAGATCTGAATTCAACATTAAAATCTGCTACTTCCATTAACTCCTCATCTAAGCTGGAATCAAATATATGAGCTTGTGATGATGAAGCTGTCATTGGTACTGCAGACATTTTCATTGGTACTGCAGATATTTTCATTGGTACTGCAGATGTTTTCATTGGTACTGTAGACATTTGCATTGGTACTGTAGACGTTTTCATTGGTACTGCAGATATTTTCATTGGTACTGTAGATGTCAGTGGAGCTGTTGTAATTATTTCTCATTTACTCAAGCATTTTCATCTCAGTCAAGTCTGACTTTGAAAATCCCTCTGGCACAGGAATGTCAAACACAACTGGAGGATTGGTGGGTTTGTATTTTACAGTACATGTAGAAGCATTGATAAAAGTTGTATTACCATCAGTTGTCATCCCATAACCTGGTAAAATAAGTGGAAAAAAAGGTAAGACCCACATTGATGGGGAATATAATAATATTAGCAAGATACAAACTGGATTTTGCCAAAAAGAAATTTTGAAATTAAATTTACACATAACGAGTAATCATGAAGGTTTCTGCAAGAATAACTATATTTACAAAGTCTGAACATCTCAAAAGATAACAGATATCAACTGCTGTTAACATGAATTCTGATGTAAAGCATAATTAGATCAAAAATATCCACTAACAGCAAGATTATAGTGGATGGAATAATTCGCTACCAATTATGAAATGAACAGTAACCATGTTGAAATTGATTGACAAATAATACAACTCCAGTCTGTATAGTGAATGACAGAGTGTCAAAAGAAAATAAATGAAAAAAATCATTACAAAGAATTAAAAACACACTGTATATTCAAAAACAGAAGTACCATATAAGCTTGGTATATTTTCTAACTTTTAAAATATTTTAGATATTATAAGGAGCTTTCTGGTGAAAACACCAAGTCAAAATACTTTCTGTTTAAAGGAAGCAAAAACAAGACTTTCTTTATGTCAGCTGAGTATTGTTTTCTTTTATGACCAAGTTAATATCATCAGATCTCTTTTGCTGAAAGAACCCTCAGCATGACCATCAATCTAAACTTTGGAATCAAAAGCCTTTTAAGATGACCACCCTGGTGGCAATTTTATATTATAGATTGGAATCATTTCCCATTAGGCCTATCCAGATACTTTATGAAGTCTTTCATTGAATTTTCCAAAAATAAAATTCACACAGCCTGTAAAGTGAGAAGTTTCCAACAATATAAATTCACATGGCCTGTAAAGTGATTAGTTTCCAACAATATAAATTCACATGGGCTATAAAGTGAGAAGTGTCCAACAATATAAATTAACATAGCCTGTAAAGTGAGAAGTTTCCAACAATATAAATTAACATAGCCTGTAAAGTGAGAAGTTTCCAACAATAAAATTCACATGACTTGTAAAGTGAGAAGTTTCCAACAATATAAATTCACATGGCCTGTAAAGTGAGAAGTTTCCAACAATAAAATTCACATGGCCTGTAAAGTGAGAAGTTTCCAACAATATAAATTCACATGGCCTGTAAGGTGAGAAGTTTCCAACAATATAAATTCACATGGCCTGTAAGGTGAGAAGTTTCCAACAATATAAATTCACATGGCCTGTAAAGTGAGAAGTTTCCAACAATAAAAATCACATGGCCTGTAAAGTGAGAAGTTTCCAACAATATAAATTCACATGGCCTGTAAAGTGAGAAGTTTCCAACAATATAAATTCACATGGCCTGTAAAGTGAGAAGTTTCCAACAATATAAATTCACATGGCCTGTAAAGTGAGAAGTTTCCAACAATAAAATTCACATGGCCTGTAAAGTGATAAGATCCAAAATTATAAGTCAACACCAGTCTGATAATACTTTGATATATCTAAAAATATGATGATCAAAACAAAATGCAAAACACTGCTTCTACCAAATAAACATGATGAGTCTGCTTTAACTTTCTTTTTTTTTTTCCTTCTATTTTTAAATGAATAAATTTTAATGCACCTATACTATTATATCTGCCCACATAATATTGCCAGGGTAAGACAGGTTCTAATGTTTCAATGCAATAAATCACTTACCCACCCAGCATAGGTAGCTCCACCAGATATGGGAGATAACCCTTTCTAGTGCTACCTTAGACAAACAAGTGTAAAATATGGTGTCTTCATTACCACATTGTGCACAATTGGCAGAACTTTCTCTGAATTTTTCAAAAGGCAGTAAACATAAGATCAAGTATTTCAGCAATAGATTATTCATGATGTAAACATGTTTTAGAGCAAAAAGATCATAATAATGTATGCAAAATGAATCTGAAGCATGAAAAGGAATTAAAAACCCCATACGCCCCATGTTTATTGGACAACAGAGATATTATATACACATTGTACTTGTCAGGCAGGCAAGCAATATTATATTTAATGCCAACTTTGACAGATGCTCTTAATATTATTAAGACTTCCTGGGATTTTTTATAACATGATGTTAAATCAATATAAATATTGGTGAATACCGGTATTTGGAAATAAATATGTCATGCACATATCTGGACATTCAAATATAAGGGTTACTAAGGGCGACAGGCAAAGGTATCAGTGAAGGAACAAGTAGATAAGTGTATAATGTTTATATATATATATATATATATATATATATATATATATATATATATATATATATATATATATATTTATTTATTTACGTTCTTTTTTCAGGGGAGCAGTTGGTGTTGCAACAAAATGATATCTGTAATGATCTGTTCATTGTATAATCATGGATAGACCAGTCAAAACAGCATTTGCATTTTCAAAGTATTTATGTAATTTTATCTTTACTTCCTATTTTTGGCAGATGTGGTGGATCCCTTTCTCATGTTATGGGGTCCATCCTAGCTCAGCAAGAATGGAGTCTGATGTATTTTACTGATGTTCCAAAAGATTTACCCTGTACCTCACTTCCAGAACAGTGACATGTACCTTGCTGTGCTATATATGACATTTATCATTCTAAAACCTGTGAGAAATAAAAGCCCATGCATACACTCATAGATATTTTGGATTTGACAAATGATTTTCAATTTGTACATCATATTAGTTGGGGAACATTTGCTTTATCTTCTAAAATTAAAGATAGTAAAATATATTTGTGTTGTTGGTTAATTTTAAAATTTTGTTCATTTCTGTTTTAGTTTTCATAAATTTTTCTTCCATTGAATGTCATAAGAACATGACACACACAAACTTTATATTGATGAGTAGTTTGCACTGAGGGCTTCAAGGTAGATTTATTCTTCAGCTAACTGTGTCACTCTCTTTAAATTATTATTATTATTATTATTATTATTATTATTATTATTATTATTATTATTATTATTATTATTATTATTATTATTATTATTAACACAATGCAAAAGAAAGTGATATATAAGTTTGTTTACTCTGCCAACTGACAGACCAAGGAAATGGCAGACAGTGTAGCCATGTATGGAAATCTGAATTTGATTGGCCAATAACAGTTGTCAAATAGGGCTTCAGATAGGTTAATTGTATGTTTGACAAAATGCAGCAACATGTGTTAAAGTAATTAGAATAGACTAATTAGAAACTCATTATTGGAGTAAATATGTTTTTTTAATGCATTAGAACATTCAATACAAAAAACCCTCTCAAACTAAAAAAAATGTTATTAAACGTATTATTTCAATTAGTTTTAGCTACAAACAAGCTAAAATGTGATCTGCTTGAACAGGCAGAAGTCAGACTAGAATGCTTTGATCGTGAACATAGGACCTGGCATCAAATCCCATTAAACCATCGGACATATCTACATACACTTTCAGTAATATAACTGAATTAAGGGCTTGGGTTTGTTTGCTCACATTATGGTTGGCTGCATAATATTACAGAAATATTTTACTTCAAAATTTTGGTTCTTCTTCTTCTTTTGCATTTTACCCAGTCATAAAATGTTAGAAAATAAGGTTAGAAGTGATGGGAGTTACAGTCTCCTATCCCAGAGTTGGCTTTTGTTTTGGTTTCTTATTGCACAAAAAAGAAAGCATCTTCAAGACTCAGGTGAGACATAGGCTAGGGTTAGCCAAAAGATCATTTAATTGATGCAGCCTTCTTATGTCATTATCTATATACTGAGTTATATGGAATGGTAGCATGTTTTATACTGAGTGATATGGAATGGTTGCCTGTTACATACTGAGTGATTTGGAATGGTAACCAGTTGCATACTGAGTGATCTGGAATGGTAGTCTTACACACTGAGTGATCTGGAATAGTAGCCTGTTACATACTGAGTGATCTGGAATGGTAGTCTGTTACATACTGAGTGATCTGGAATGGTAGCCTGTTACATACTGAGTGATCTGGAATGGTAGCCTGTTACATACTGAGTGATCTGGAGTGGTAGCCTGTTACATACTGAGTGATCTGGAATGGTAGTCTGTTACATACTGAGTGATCTGGAATGGTAGCCTGTTACATACTGAGTGATCTGGAATGGTAGCCTGTTACATACTGAGTGATCTGGAGTGGTAGCCTGTTACATACTGAGTGATATGGAATGGTAACCAGTTGCATACTGAGTGATCTGGAATGGTAGTCTGTTACAAACAGAGTAATCTGGAATGGTAGCTTGTTACATATTGAGTGATCTGGAATGGTAGCCTGTTACATACTGAGTGATCTGGAATGGTAGCCTGTTGCATGCCGAGTTATCTGGAATGGTAGCCTGTTGCATACTGAGTGATCTGGAATGGTTGCATGTCGTACACTGAGTGATTGGAATGAAGCCAGTTGCATACTGAGTGATCTGAAATGGTAGCCTGTTGCATGCTGAGTTATCTGGAATGGTAGTCTGTTGCATACTGAGTGATCTGGAATGATAGCCTGTTGCATACTGAGTGATCTGGAATGGTAGCCTGTTGCATACTGAGTAATCTGGAATGGCAGACTGTTGCACTGTTGACATAGATCTCATCAACTAAAATTTACTATCTTGGGATAAAATGTCTCACAGATGAAAAGCTTGAATGATGTTGTCTAAACAATGCTGTATTGAACACTATGCTGGTGGCATTGATTTCTTGAGCCAATATGCATAGGAAATTCAGTTAGTCTTAAATCACTTCCAGGCAAAATGGATAACCCGATGATTCTAAAAATAACATCCATTATTTCTATGAGTGCTAGGATGAAATAACAATCTCCTCATCAGGTCACATCTGTAAAATTCAAGTACTACTTCCATACCCTGATAGGGAGACACACTTGGGAAGAAGGGAGCAAACATGATGGCAGTTTCAATACAAAGAACTGACTTCCCAAGAGCATGCGCCATGTTCTGAGCAATAAAATCAAGGACTGTTGTTATTTAAATGACTGACAATAAGCCATTTGAAATTTGATTGAAGACTGCAATGTGTGAGTCCGTTGTACTAATTTTGCATTGGTATAATCAGGATATGGAACATCCCAATATAGGTAGATCATAGATATGCTAGATACATGTAGGAGAGCAAAAGTTATTACATATCATTACTATGAACAACTGAATTACTGGAAAGAATGAGAACACTCTAGATAACATTTGCTGCAATCAGAATGAATTGACCTTCATTTCCAGATTTGACCTTCATTTCCAGATGGTTGATGGGCAGGGAGCACCTGTAAAGTGGCCAACCCCAACTCACTTCTTGAAAAGAGCTGTGAAGAATGGCATCAAAGTCAGTAATCCTGATGTTGATGCATATCTTGATCTCCTGCAGCTAATGTTGTAGACAAGACAGATCTAATTATTTTTCTAATGAGAACCAAATCCCCTGAACTGGTACATGGCATTCCCATATACATACCTAGCAATTTCAGGGAAAATTTTTCAAAGGAAATAAGAAGGTATGCATCTAGTAGGACTGCAAAACCACGCTCACAGAAAAGGGTTGAGAAACAATCTCTCCATCTCCAGTCTGTACTTTGGTGCCTAAATTATGTTGTCTTTAGTTTATCAAAGGAAAATTTTTTCATATAGGCCTCGGACTGATAACTATAATAAAAATCACAAGCCCTGACTGAAATTCTCACAAGCTCTCACTATAATTTCCATATGCCCCAAAATTTCCCTACAATTTGTTACACTATGTTGCTTTGGTTACAATTCAAATATAAATTCAATAGGTTCAAAGTGCTGTTTGAGGGTAATGCAAGTGTCATTAGTATTCATCACTCAACTCATTAGAGACTGGATGGTCCTGGTGTTCAAACCTCTCTGCTGGATTCTCTTCATGAATCCTGGCCAGAATCAAGTCAATGCATGTTGGTATGTTTGCAGTAGGTGCAAAGAATCCATTCCTCCTCCCACTCATAGTTTGTTTTTCCTGGTGTATTTCACAAAGTAAAACTCAAAAAGTTCTGAAACCTAATTAACTGGACTCAGCTAATTGTTTCAAAAATTTGCTTAAAAAATGAATCAAACTTAAACACATTTCTGAGAAATTAAATGATCATGCTTTGCTTTTCATATATGCAATAAAATATAAAATCCGACTTAAATGAAATGTTCCCACTGTCCAAAAACAGGTCAAAAATACATATGGCTTAAACATTCTCATTCATAGTAATGATATGTAATAACTTTTGCTCTCCTACATGTATCTAGCATCTCTATGATCTACCTATATTGGGATGTTCCATATCCTGATTATACCAATGCAAAATTAGTACAACGGACTCACACACTGCAGTCTTCAATCAAATTTCAAATGGCTTATTGTCAGCCATTTAAATAATATGTAAAACAGTGGTTTATACCTGACCCAGTATGATTAAAACCTACATAGGACAATGGAGATCTGACTTTACTTAGGCTGATACCATACCTGTTTGCCTCATAGTTATTTAAACTGCCCAAAGGGATAGTGTCACATCAGTTCCAATCATTACTGTTTGCTGTTTATACAAATGAGGGCATATACTGAAAGTAGTTTTTTTAAATCTATTTTTGAAAATAACTGAAAATTGTTTTATCTCAAAATTTGACTGTCAGAGGGTTTAGGAATACAAAATCACATCTTTAGCATGACATGCCATTACAATTTTATTAAAATCAAATCTCCACTTCAGTCTGATTTTAATAAGTCTGTGCCATGTTATGTCACCATCTTGAAAATGCATTTCCATATTTCATTAATGTGATAAAAGTTTTCTCTGGCAAATCTAATTACATGCATTTGATTTTGACAGGAACCTTTCTTAGAATACAGGACAGGCCTGATCTCATATTAGAAAAAACCCCTGATGACAAACTATTGGATTTTTTAATCACTGTCCTAGTGAACTAGAAACATTCCTAAGGTGCTGCTAGTGGCAATAATGAAAATATTAATGTCCTTATGGAACCATTGTTTGGTTTTTCTCATTGGATCAGGAAAACTTCAGACCGGTAAGTCAATCATAGCAAGCATTGTTTGAGTAAAACCTTAGTCAGCATATAGTGAAAGAGTGACTATCTTTTTCCTGATAATGACAAAATTAGACAAATGAGAACAATACTGTTTGTCATGCAAAATTTATAATGGAAACAGATGCTGTATAATTCCATGTGGTGAGAAAACTTCAAAAGATCACTCACACTGGTGAAAGGGCACAAAATGAAAAGTATTTGTATGTCCTCTTGCAAAAGAATGTTTACCAGGTACATGACTGCTGAAAGAATGTAGTGCCATGCCCTCTTAGCAAGGGGAAACAATTCTTCTTCACTTGTCTTTGCAAATGGAACACTATTTCGCATTTATGTTGATAAAACAAGCTAAAATCAAGGCTCAGAACTTATTTGCTTGAGGGAACTTGATTTGCAAGGTACTGGAACACATTACAATCAGTTAACGTATCGGGAGAAAAAAAAACAGAACAATTACCTTCATGTATGTGTCCAAATAAGTGGTACTTTGGATGGACTCTCTGCTGTATTGTAGAGAGAAGTTCTACACAGCCTACATTCTGTTTGTCAAAACACTTGTCCCCATGCCCTGAAGAAAATAGCAATGGAAATTGGGAATATACTATTGTTATTGTTACTATTATTCTCATCATGACAACAGTAACACATTTATTTAGCAACTCTGTACTCTCAGGTTTGATCTTCAGCTCTAACATAATATGTAAAGAAAAAACAAAAATAAACAGCTTTTTCCAGGTTCCTCCAGTTTCAAAAATTATTCTGTCAAAATGGGTCAATCCTATGAACAACTTACCTATATAATGATACTTAGTGATGTGCTTTGGTACAATTTTAGGTTGATGGTGCACAAAAAGGTGTTATCACTTTTAAATGCATGTCCAGCTTATAGTCTCGGCTGAGCAGATATATAACTGATGATCTAGTCTTTATCTCCTGCAATTTGTAACTTAATTAAACCTTAAAGATAGGATTCGGAAACTGGGTGTTCTTGTAACCCTAAAACAGGTAAATTTACCAGTGAAATGAAAACAGACTGTTTAATGAATGTAAATGGATAATGCAGAATGATTGTAAATGAAATGCAGAATGAATGCAAAAGGAATGCAAAAAGAATGAAAATGGAATACAAAAGGAATGCAAATGGAATGCAAAATGAATGCAAATGAAATGCAAAATGAATGCAAATGAAATGCAAAATGAATGCAAATGAAATGCAAAATGAATGCAAATGAAATGCAAAATGAATGCAAATGAAATGCAAATTGAATGAAAATGAAATGCAAAATGAATGCAAATGAAATGCAAATTGAATGAAAATGAAATGCAAAATGAATGCAAATGAAATGCAAAATGAATGCAAATTGAATGCAAAATGAATGCAAATTAAATGCAGAATGAATGAAAATGGAATGCAAAATGAATGAAAATGGAATGCAAAATGAATGCAAATGAAATGCAAAATGAATGCAAATGAAATGCAAAATGAATGCAAATGAAATGCAAAATGAAAGTAAATGAAATGCAAAATGAATGCAAATGGAATGCAAAATGAATGAAAATGAAATGCAAAATGAATGCAAACGAAATGCAAAATGAATGCAAATGGAATGCAAAATGAATGCAAATTAAATGCAGAATGAAAGCAAATTAAATGCAGAATGAAGGTAGATAATATGCAGAATGGTGACGAATGAAATGCAGAATCAATGCAACAAAAATGCAGGGTCAAATGCAAAAGAAATGATAATAAAGAAAATGGAATGAGCAAATTAATATAAAATGCAAGGTGATGAATTATAAACATAAATGATTCAAAATGTTTATGGATTTTATGCATGGATCTGAAAATTTATTTACCTTTATTTCAACCTGCCACATCTGAAAGTAATTCTGCATGATAATGCAGGTTTTGATTCATTACAATAACACACAATTTTACACTATCTGCAAACGACATCATTGTTCTAACTAATGCAATCATGTTGTTATATATTAACTTTTAAAGTGAGTTTAATGCTCTCTTTTGAATTGTATGCATTTTCTATTACTTTGAAAGCACACTTTTCACAAGACAAGAAAAAAAAATAGTTCTTGCCATTTAATACAATGTTTCAGCAACAAATAATGAGTCCCTGTGCCGTAAAACAACAAACTACCATCTCATATTCTTCTTTGGAATATATGTCACTGATAGCTCTTATTTAAAACTCAAGGAATTGTTCAATAATTAATACCTGAAGAAGTTTACTCTCCCACCATACATTACATTACTGCTAAGTGGGCCTTTAATAAACACATACCAACAGGAGGTCCATGTGTAATCAAAATGTCTGTGGACTTTGGAATCAAATTCCATTTGTCCAGAAGTGGCTGGCCACGTTCCAAGTTGAACCCCCAATCACAGAATGTTGGCTGCCTGTAAAAGAAATTCAGACATTTTTAGTACCTCACCTGAAATAAATGTAATTCCCCCTCCCCCTTTAATCCCAATTTTTGACATTACCTTGATCTTTTACTTTATTTTTCACTCCAACAATTTCTTGACTTCTGGAAACTTGGGTGTAATCAGTCCCATTATCTTCCTTGGCATATGCTATAGAACTAGTTAACATTTAAATTGAAGATTTTCAGAAATATCATGTGAAATTAAAAGTCCTGAAGGCATGCATATTCAGTGACAAATATATCATCGTCACAAAATAATTTTTCAGATATTATATCCTTTACCAAAAACAAGTCTCACCATGGAGATCCCCAGATGTTTATTCCACATACACAGACTCCCGAGTCCTGCAAGTAGACACAGTTTGTCATGAGTTCCTTTACACCAGTAATGCCATACTCAGCAAGTTTTTCCTCCACTAAACTTCTTGTCCATCCAAAACCTGAGAGATGTTTTCGATTATTCTTCACCAAGTCATAATCAAAACTCAAGTCATGGTTACCAGCAATAACTATCTTTAACTTGTGTGGGAGTGTACCTGAAAATAGTAAATCAACCCAGATTATTGATGAGGTTATAAGTCACACACACAGAAGAATATTTATGCTATCCAATCAGAATTAAGGTTTCTTTTAAAGAACTTAAAATGAATTATGATCTTACAGAAGAGGGGGGTTCACCTAACCTGAAAATCATGTGAACCAAACTTAGCTTCAGAAATCCCATTTTAATCTTGAATACTGAATCAAAACATTAGTACTACCATACTTCTTGTAATTCTTTGTACCCTTTCATTTTCTGCACACTGTTAATTATACAATATATCAAATGATATAATATTTTTATATTGCTAAATTTTTCATACATGAATTTTTATAACCAATTCTGTGAGGAATGGTACCATTTTTCATACATGAATTTTTATAACCAATGCTGTGAGGAATGGTACCATTTTATCATAGCCATTCATGAACTTTGTGTGTGTGCATGGTAAAGTGTTCTCAGTTATTTTTGTTTAGTTTTGTGAGAAATAAAATTATGTGTGTAATCTAGTGCTTCAGAGATCCAACAGTCGTCAATTTGCATTGTAATTAAACATGTCAATGATGTGCCAAAGTGCATGTATCTTCACTAGCTTTATTCCATGTGGTTTCATCATGTTACATATATCAGCCTGTAAAAGATCTAGTTTGTATGGGTATTCAAATAAGTTCAAAAACATTTGGGCAAGACATAAAATAATATACATACTTAGTGACAAGAGTTCCTGTCACTTTCCTAATTTCCCGATCTAAAAGTAACCCATAAAAAATGTTGAAACTATAATGTGAGTTTCTAAAGGCCATCAACATTCATTGAAAGCCTTAATAATTAATACAGCCTTAATAATTAATTTGATGGAATATACCTAAAAATTCATTGTAGGTCTTTACTTCACTTGGGAGGCCAATATTTGTAAAATCTCCAGCATGAAGTAGTACATCTCCATCAGGAATTTTAATTTGTCCCTTTTCGATTCTTGAATGTGTGTCAGATAAACACACAAATCGGATATGGTCTGCTAAAATGGGAGTAGAAGGATCCATAGGTGTAACTTTTACCACCTTCTGATGCACTTGAAGTTTTTGCCATGCCCGTGTGGGACTGTTAGTGTCGGGATGCACCTGAATGACACTAACTGATGACATTTTCTCCTTCTATTTCAAGATTCTAAATAAAACTTCAAGCTGAGACTGGTTGGTAGACTGATCAAGCATTATCTGTAAAATAAATTTGTTTGGATTGAAATCCTATGAGGAGCAAAGTAATAACACAAAGTACAGATAAAATTAAACATTAAAAAAAATGCTTGCAATATCGAGATTTGAACATTTATTTGCTAAATTTGCCGATCTTTACTCATAGAGTCATTCACTGTGATTTTTGGTGACTGATCAAGAGGGAGGGTGGTTGTCCTACAATTCAAGACAATAGTTCCAATGGATATAATATTCTTACCCCCATCTAAACTATTGGGATTGATGTCTTGCACTATAAAACAAGAGTGGGGTTATGGCACCAATCTCATTAATCAGATTTGTGTATATCATTTTCTTTTTTATTATTGCATAATTAAAATGAAAGTTCAGCATGTATATCATTATTGTTTGGGTCACCCGTATATATGCATTTTGGTATATTTGGTAACCCCTACCTTTAAACTTGTTAGTTCCCACAAAGGCTTTGCAACAAACTAACTGCTTTTATCTATATTTACTAATATGACAACAAAAATCAAAAGGAAACCAATAGAATTTGAAGAAAAAAACAATCAAGAAGTCATTTTATAATCATATCATTATATGATCATTTATTCCACAGACTATCATTTTTAAGAAACATTTAATAAGAAATCAGTATAAGCAAGAATCTGAAAGCAAAGATAAGTTTAATAAAATAATTTCAACCATGAAGACATTCATACTGTTCCTTTCATATATGCCATACATAACTGTGGTAAGCCTCAGTGTGTATGCAGTTGTCTTTTTTTCTAATCAGAAAATCAAAATAATTGTAATTACAAAAATTAAAACTGTATGAAGTTCATTTAAAATAGAATCTTAAATAAACCTGATACTGCATTTAAATATATCTTCATGCAAATGACCTGAAAACTGTAATTACAAATTTCCTTTTACTCAAATTCCAGTAAATGAATCTGATTCCATGCATCTAAAAGGGTGACATCTTTTTAGCATTATTGTATATTTAATCTTAAAGTTGCTGTACTTTAAATATGAAAATTTAATTAACCAAACTATTTATTCATCTCCTTAATTATTAATGATATGCAATGTTTTCCTCCAGGTCCCAAAGTCAGCCACTGTCCGAATGCTCTACTAATTTCTAATTACTCACTAAATCAGCTGAACCAATCTTAATTAGCATATGAAGTGAGTCTAACTTTCCAAAGTCAATGCTCAAAGAAATATTTTCTCAGACATAGGTCCAGGGCAAATGACTTTGGAAAAATCCAAAATCCAGACAAGGTCATATTTTTTTTATATTTTTTTTTTTGACACAGCCACCCTTTCTGGAAAAATTAAATGGCCAGTTCCATATATATGCAACTTTGTTCAGGAGACTGGCCTACATTCACATACTTTGTTCAGGAGACTGGCCTACATTCACATACTTTGTTCAGGAGACTGGCCTACATTCACATACTTTGTTCAGGAGACTGGCCTACATTCTCATACTTTGTTCAGGAGACTGGCCTACATTTACATACTTTGTTCAGGAGACTGGCCTACATTTACATACTTTGTTCAGGAGACTGGCCTACATTCACATACTTTGTTCAGGAGACTGGCCTACATTCACATACTTTGTTCAGGAGACTGGCCTACATTTACATACTTTGTTCAGGAGACTGGCCTACATTTACATACTTTGTTCAGGAGACTGGCCTACATTCTCATACTTTGTTCAGGAGACTGGCCTACATTTACATACTTTGTTCAGGAGACTGGCCTACATTCACATACTTTGTTCAGGAGACTGGCCTACATTCTCATACTTTGTTCAGGAGACTGGCCTACATCCACATTCCACTTATCTTACAGCTAATGGATTTCCAATGATTTCACAACTTCTGCTTTGATCTTGCATTACTGATACAACAACAGGTAAGATTCATTCCATAAATTGCATTTGCTATGTTAACAGGGGTAGTCTGAATCAACCATAAAACTTTGATTTCCCTAAGTGATCTCTTGGATTAAAGAACAGAGAATGCCATTAATTCAAAGCTGAATGGCTTAAATCCATCCCTGGCTTCACTATGATGAGGTAATTATATTTAATATTTACTCTCTCTCTCTCTCTCACATATATATATATATATATATATATATATATATATATATATATATATATATATATATATATATATATATATGTCTGTATGTGTGTGTATCCTGGCAAAATCTATAATTATTTATCTATTTAATTTGTTCCAAAATGGATAAAAATAATAAAAAAATAAAAGAAAGCTTCTTATGCTGTTAGACCCAGTTCTGTCAATCTCTACAATGGTTACTTTTGTCATCTTTATCATCGACTTAAATAAAACAACACTATACACATGAAATGTCCATTTAGTCTTTGTTGCTTATTGTTGTTAATATTAACCTTGTTTACATGATTTCAGTCTAAAGACATTTCGTTTTGCTTCATATCCATATTGGCAACTGCAGAAGGGAAAATCCAAGATGGACAAATGCATTGTATGAAAAGGCTTCTCCAAATGAAAAGATGCAATGACAAAGTTCAAGAAACATCAGTATGCAGAATACCCAGTTGAGAAACACATTATGCTGCCACCTAAAACAAAAGATATTGGAGAGACCATAATATCATCTGTACATTCAGACGAACAGGCAGCAATCTTATGCAATGCTTGGTTTCTTGAGCTCCAAGCACTGGCACTGTGTCGTCATGACCACTGTGACAGTAATTTCATACATTTTTCAGATATTGAAACTGCAAGGTGAAACAAAAGATTTAATATTGAAGTGGAAGGAGAAAACAACAAATCTACATCGTTGGACAAAATGAGATGTGATGGCCGTAGGAATTCTCCATAAAGTTGCCACAAAGATAAGAAATGATCACTTCTTCACTATCATGGTTGAGAGGACAACATGGGCATACCTGTTAGCGCAAATGACTGTGAAATCTAAAGAAACATGACAAGCAATATTTGGGAAGTTTTGAATTAAAAGTGAAATACTAATGTACTAATGTAAATATATTCTTTTAATTAAATTTTAAATCATTGTTTTTATCATAACATTTATAGCTTGATGTCTTAAATGAAACAAAGAAAAAGAACCAATGAATATGCTCGGAATGATTTAGAAAGCTCCATTTCCTATGTTAATTAAGTTTTAAAAAATCCCAGGGGTAGACACCCTTAATCCCAGAAGGAGGGGGTTTTCCCTACTGCTCTAGTGCTACAAGTAAGACGTATCGCATGTTATTTATGTTTTAGTGCTACCCAAAACATAAATATCAGCGTCGAGGTCTTACGTGTAGAACTACGCCTGCATCCACCACAGGAGTCTGCAGTTTTATCAATAAAGCACGATGAAATTTCTGACTACATGAAATCACCTTAACGGTATTATAAAATAATAAATACCGTTAAGATGATTTCATGTAGTCAGAAATTTCATCGTGCTTTATTGATAAAACTGCATACTCCTGTGCTCTCTCCCACATCTGTCGCCTCCCCAATCTCAAATTTTGAGTGAAAACTGCTCCGGCGCCCCTGTTTAACCACTGGAGTCTGCAGTTTTATCAATAAAGCACAACGAAATTTCTGACAACATGAAATCAACGGTATTATAATAAATACCGTTAAGTTGATTTCATGTTGTCAGAAATTTCGTTGTGCTTTATTGATAAAACTGCAGACTCCTGTGGTTTAACAAACTACTATAGTAACTATAAAGTTTCTTAAAATCCAACTTATGCCTTTACAAAATTAGTACATTCAAATATACTTTCTGAAACAATTCTTTTTTTTTTTTAATGTTCACGATTCACACTGCGCCAGTATCAATACGTTTTAAATATTGCGCAACGTTGTCATGAATGTCATCACAACTTCCTGGTAGCAATTCAGGAACATGAAAAAAATTTAAATGAATGACATTTTGCGAAATCCAAAGCTAACAAGCTAAAGCAATATACAAGCAAAATCTACCTATTATTTTATGCAAAAAAAAATTACAACTAACTATGCTAATATTTTCCATTTTATATCTTCAAGCACCTTCAACGACATTTTTGTTCATCACGTCAGTTGTTTTCAATGTCTTATCATGCATTCACCTTTTTTCGTTATTACACGGTTGTACTTAAGATCCGGTCCGGAATAAAAGCATATGTAAGCGCAATATGACAAAACGGCTCTTTGTTGTTTCTTTTTTTTTTTTTTTTTTTCATTTCATTTTTCTTATGGCCAATTATTGTACAATGTGATATGCTGATCAGCAGACTAGTGAGTTAACTATTTTATAATTCTAAACTGCTATGAGGTCTTCATACCTCATTTTCTTAAATTGCATATAATTTGGGACAAAGGATAAAAGACATAAACATAGAGGAAAAAGGTTTCATTTTACAGTTATTTTTATAATCCTTACGGCTATCTACAAGTCAAGAAATTAAATAAGCCAGAATAATTAAGCATCAAGATTCGATTAAAAATTGTTCTTAAAAATGAATTTGTATTTTTTGAAAAAAGCTATTGTCATTTTCAAATTGAAAATTTGCCGTTACAGGAAAGACCCATAGTTTGATATAAATATGATAAAAGGTGGAGCTGGCTGATTTACAAGTGAAGAAGTATTTGTCATTTACATGTTACCTTTTTAGAATTTGTGTGTTAATAAAACATTTTTAAAATATGCATTCATTTGTTTTTCATTTTAAAAGTATTCATCCTGACTTTATTTCATTTTCATCCTCCTATCAAATTGTTGCAAGCACTACATGACATCCATCGCGGAAAAAAAATGTACAAGAACATTCACGATTGTTTGAATCTATTCCTAAAGACACAAAGACAATTGTTTGAATCTAGGCGCAAAAGACGGCAATGGGGGGGGGGTCCAGACCAAATCGTATATCTCAACCATCAGCGTTACATTAAAAGATATAACACCGAACTGGAGTATGTATTTAGTGGCTATCAAAACAAGAAAATAAAGAAATGTGTAGTTTACATCTTTCTTGACTTCCACAAGATACTTTGATTCATGCTGTTTTACGCAGCAAATCAAGAACCTATATTTATTTTGCAGTGTCTGAATGGTAGTATAAATCTATGCAGAATAAAAAAGATCTTTCGGGGATCTAATGCTCTTGTTCATTATGCTCAAAGAATTTTAGACCCCACCGACGAACGAGAACGAGAACCAGCCTGGGTAGTTCCTTTGACCTGGAACGAGAACAATATCCAGCGTCGCAGGTACTGTCATCAATACGCTACAGTCATGGCTTACCATTTTTTCCGATTACGATAGACAATTTCTTTTGAACTATTACTCAGAACATGACACGGAATTTGCTCCAACAGTTACCATGAAAGGTGCCAAACGCATGTACATGAAAACAGAACCTACAGTTTGAAGATTCCATGAATTATTTGGTCATGTCTTCGAGTAGAATGCTTAATGTCAAAACTGGCTAAAAGGGCTATTTTACACACTTTTTAATGCAGAAGCTAATTAGCACATTGATACAGCGACCATGAAAGTATTGTAACGAGGAAACCCCATGGACTTCAATTTTTGTTTCGTTATTTAATATTTCGTTTCGTTCAACTTTATATTGTGATTTTGAATATTTGGCGGGCTTTGTAGTGCCATCTTTCATTTTAGGTTTTGGTCATTTGATTCCGCTATATATATATATATATATATATATATATATATATATATATATATATATATATATATATATATATATATATATTGGCAACTGTGGCAGCTATGGTGGTGTGTTAGGAAGCGACGTAGAGGGAAGATGTCCCCTACAGTGTAGTAATAAAACAAATCAGCTAAAAAAGTAAGCACATTTGGCCGTATTCTGTTGGATAGGAGAGAGCCAGGCCAGGAATCTGTAAAGGTTAGGGACAAGTTCTTTCATCGACCAGCAGCCCGGCACTACAATGCTTGTCCAATCGAACGTGGAGGGATTGTGACAATACACGTTTTGACTGAGGATAACTCTTCTTTCATCATTTCGCACTGTCGTCTCACTCTCTCTATCGATCTCGAGCGGATAAAGACACGACCCTGCGACCAGTCGGTTTCTGCGACCCAGTCAGCGACCAGAAGAAGACCCAGTCTGCGACCAGAAGAAGACCCAGTCAGCGACCGAGACTTCGACAGTCTGCGACTAGAGGAAGACCAGTCGGCGACCCAGCGATAAGTCTGCGACGCAGTCGGTGACTGAGATCGAGACAGCGATAAGTCTGCGACCCAGGCGGAGACTGCGATCAAGTCTGCGACCGAGACTGAGACAAGTCTGCGATACAGTCGGTGACCAGAAGGAGACCAGTCGGCGAATCGGCGACCTGCAACAAGTTGGCGATCTGCGACAAGTCTGAGAATGCGACCAAGACCGCGACAAGTCTGCAACCTGTCGCCGACACTGCGACAAATCGGTGGCACCCAAGAAGCCTGGAATTAAACTGTATCCCGCTTGGGTAGGAATCTGTCACACTCTGGAATGCCAGTCATCAGACAGATTCAGCGGAGTATCACTCCTAATACAAGACCTATCATAAAGAACCCGAGATATCGTCACTCCAGGTAGTGTTGTAGCCGAGGGACTGTTCCGCTACAGTACAACGAGAAACATTACACGCTTGATAAGAAACTAACGTCATATATATATATATATATTTATATGACGTTCCTAAAAAAAATGTTCAAATATTATTGATCTGATGTGAACGTTGCTGTTGAAACATTTCGACAATTAGTTCTAGATCACGAATGTATCGATCCCTTGAAGGACTTTTATGCCTCATAAGGAACTAATACAATCCTATTTCCATATCAGTCGTCAAATACTCCGTCAAAGCTGTGTTCTTGCTCAGTTACTTGTGTACAACAGAACGGCCTTGGCTTCGATGCCATCCAATCAACTCATAGATATTTACAGATCTATTTGAAACCTTTCACTGCAGAGTATTTCAGATTTCGTACAATTTTCGTTTCTCTATTAGTACTAAGACGGAGTCCGTGTCATTTACTTGTAACTTTTCTCGAATTGTTATGTTTAATAAACTTGTTAAAAATATTGATTCACTTCTTTTCATTTTAAAAGTATTTATCATGACTTTATTTCCGTTTCATCCTCCTACCAACCTACATGTACTACATGACATCCGTGGCGAAAAATGTACAAAAACATTCACATTTTTGTTTAATCTAGCCTAAAAGAAGCGATACGATGGTTTACTTGAACAGCACACCAGCGACTTCAAGCCATCATTAACATTCCACATCAAACAACATTTATTCGAAAAACACAAAGAAGCTTTGTAACAACTGGTGGAATCAATGATCAAGCCATAAGCAAATCATTTTGAAACGTGGTAGACTTGAATCTTTATGAAGTGTCATTAGTCGTTCAATTTTAAATCGAGTCCTATTGCCGTAAATCAAAAAAAAAAAAGCAAAGCGGTGGTGCATCATGTTCACACTCCGGCAGAAAGAAGTAGCAAATCACTGGAAACTTTCTAATAAAAACACAAAAATTTCTCCTGCAAGAAAGAGATGTGGTGCCGCAAAGACGTGCACGCATTCAAGAAAACCTTGCTCAATGATGATTCTTTTATACAACTTCGTCTTCTACTTCGTTCACGATGATGCTTTCCAAACATTATTAAAGACCGAAATTTCCAATTTTGATCAAAAAATTAATAAAACCCATTCCTAAAGGAACTTCTACTTTTCCGGTGACAACTAACTGATGATCAATCATCTAGAAATGTTTTTCCTAACATAAAAGTATAAGATTGAGTGTGTTGCAAAATTTAATGGATTTATCCCAGCAAGAACTGCCAAAATTTATTGCGTTGATCAGCCAGTAGGACCTGGAGTCTAAGGGATGCAACGTTTCGACAAACAATGAGGATGCATTCTAGTACAAAAAGGAATAAGTGTTGGATTAGATTCATCTGTATTCTCCTAATAAAACAATGATGGAACCAGGAAATTCACCACATCACTGACGACCACAGCCAAAGTAAATTTCCTCTTAAAAAGGGAGCGTCCTCCTTATTTAGCTAAAGCTTGTGATGTTTTGTCAGTTCTGACCAGAACCAATGCTCATTTGCTGAAACAAACCATCAAAAAGCACCAGAAGCATTGCTGATGCATGTAAATATTGTTTGAACGTTTGAACGACAGAAATAGTGATTAGAATTATATCGTCAGCTTCTTCTCAGGTTGTTGAAAAAGAAAATGCCCACCAATACTTGTTCAACGAGGAAGACTTAAACACATGGTGGTTAAAAAACAAAACAACAGATACCCAATTTGCCTATTAATTTTAAACTCGTGGAGATGTCACACTTACAAAGAATTACAGTTATTGATATATAGAATAGACTTGTCAAGAATCGGAACGGGAAAGATGATCAGTTTCAAATGAAGGCTTCAGACAAAGCAACTAAACTTACTCAGACTGGATTCAATAATGCCATGAAAATCGAAAAAAAATAAAACATAAAACAATGATGAAAGAAGCAATCTCAGAGATAGAAGAATATAAGTATTTCATAATCCGTCTACTCCTTCTTCTAAAATGACCTCTTTGTAGACGCCTTTCACTATTCCCAGACGAGAAGAAATTTAAATTGTTTGACTCCATGAAAAGAAAAAACAAAAAAAGAAAGAAGTGAAAAAAAGTCAAGCAAAGAGTAAACAAAAAACGATTACTACTCCTACTCCTACTGTGCGTGAGACAAATCAGGCCTCGTCGCAATCCAGAAGAATAGTACACCAAGAACCTATTGAGCAGTGTGTGACGTATTTAGGAGCAACAACGAAACCACATGAGTACACTTTTAATCATTGTTACAAGAACATTTGACGTGCACGAAATATTCGATGAACCTTTTCTAAACGTCCAACAAAAGTAGTGGGCATCGATCATTAGTGACATACACTTCGGGGAAATGTTTCCCATTTGGCATCGTACAATCGTCGTTTCAAATATTTGTACTGTGTCACTGACGTGGTTTTGGAGAACCAGCCTGGGTAGCTCCTTTGACCTGGAAAACAGGCTCAGAGTTGGTGCGAGCATCAACACTGGTTTTAAGAGTGGTCTACATCCTTCACGACAGCAAAAAAAAAAACGACAAGCCTTTCAAGTAAATCTAGCAACATTTTTTCAGCACAGAATATCTTGAAATAAAAGTTAATGTAGTGAAATGTTCTAAAATTTTGTTTTTAAATTTTGAATGAGGAAATATTGTTCACGTCGTAAATGCCCTCAAATACATCGACTTGCTGACATTTCCACGTTGCTAAATCTTACAAGCAGTCGTGTCATCGAATCATTGGATGTGCACCAGAATAAGCTGGAAATGAAAATATGATTGATTGCTTAGAACATCACAAACCAGAAAATATAAAAAATATAAAAGTGTTAAAGACAGGAGATAAGCTGGACGAGAGAATTGTATGCGGACGTGATACTCTATGAACGTAGAAGTGTTTGAAGGAACTTTATTCTTGCCTGTGTTATAAAGAGTGACCATGAAAGAATACGAAAGCATTCTTGATCAAAGAATATATAAAGTGGGAAAACATTGAAATCAAGAAGAGAAAGTGCGTTTAAAAAGATATCCACCTTGTTTCAGTTCTTGGATTGCAACTTCACAGGTCATCGACTCTAAAGACGTTTCCAACATGCAGTTTGTAAAGCTACATCTCTTCTCGAAGTTCCTCAAGAGGTATAAAAAAACAACCTTTGACAATATGATGTGGAGAATATGTTCCTAAAACGTCTTTTTTCTGCTAAATCTTTGTGGTGTATTGTTTCATCAGATCAGTTATCAGAAATCTGAGTTTGCAAGAAGGAGGCAACAAATATGGATTAAATTACTCAGCAACTTTATTGGTTATCTACTGTCTTTAAACCATACCGACAAAAACAATAACAACGATATCCTCGCTGCCAACATCATTCACTAAAACAACTCTTCCCATCACAGTTGCAACCTTCTTCGTTAACACATGTGGAAAATCTTTGTCAATTAAGAACGAGCGACTCTTCGTAAAACAGAACCATTGAACTCTAAATAACAATTTTATTTAGCATTGACATTACCGCATGACGATTCCATGAATGTGTTTCCCAGCAATAAATTATGTGGTTTAGGAGATATGCTAAAATCAACTTTTCTTACGATGTCAACTCATCTTAAAGCCAACGGTAACTTAATGCTTGGATACTTTGAAAGACGCAGCTTTGACGCCAGGAAATGAATTTCCCCAGAATTTACTCGTTGACAAAAAGTCCTTAAAAAATTGTACGAAAGACAGTGTACCTGGAAAATCTCTTTACGTACGGAAAATTAGCCGAGAACAAACATCTGGATGCTTCTGTCATATCGAAATTTGACACTTTAGATGTCTTCAGAGATACAAAATTAACAGAGGCTAAAGAGCCTCACAATGTTGGATATTTCGACTTTCTAAAGAGAATAAAACATGAACACTGTTTACAAATGATCGATCTGGAGATGTGTTGCAAGGCAAACATTTATTGGAAGGAGTGGATGCGCGCCTTAGGCTAAAGAGTATTAGTAACGTGCTTATTTTGACGACTAATGATAACGAATACACAACAAATATCAAAGACACAAGACTCAACGTGCAATGTGTAGAAGACTTATCTTAAACTACATCAGTTAAACTCTGAACAGAATGATAGTGACGCATTTGATAAGAAAAGTGGAAGTTAAAATCTTCAATATTGCCTTTGGACTCCGATCAACGATCGAAGAAATGATTTTCAAAGACAGCTACTAAAACGTTTAGTTATTGACAATGTCAACAAAGCGGCCCCCAACAGTTATCGTATCTTTTCGAGTGTCAACACTTCAACCTGTCCAAGATAGAAGTCAACCGACATGGTCAGACGTTTATTACCAGACCTTTGAACCTAACTTTGCCCAGAAAATTCTGAAATCTTGCTTAACACTTCTGAAAGGTACAATGCAGGGCAGTTAGGTACCAGCAGTGGTCACAGTGTTTCTTACCACGACTATGCTTTGTAGGCCTTTGATTTCTTTCTTGACGAAGATAGGGACGATGAACATTTTCACCCTATAAAATTGGGCCAATTTCGCATCGACCTTCAATTTTCAGTAGCTCTGTTTAGCACAGTGAGCGTCATCTTGCATAAAGAATTTGACATCTCTCTGGAAGTCAACAGTTTAAAGGAGTGATCCTAAACTATTACTACAAAATAGTCGAAGATGATGTGTTCGAAATAACAACAACAGTCACGAACCACAAGTGAATAAGAAAAAATAAAGTCATGAGAACATGACAAATATCTAGTCTCATGTTTTCTTTCCGACTTCGTGAAAACAAAAGGCAGGCCTGACTAGAGAATGTTGTAATGGCCCATCACCCTAGTAAAAAAAAAAAACCCTACATGTCAAGTATTGGATCTAAGTTCAAAAGACGGGCTGAAAGAGTGACGACGTTATTATGAATAGAATCGAATTGCATAAAGTAAATGATGGAAGAGGAAGTAGTGAAGATCGAAGCAGCCTATGCTAAGGAGAATATAGCGATGGAGCGGTAGATGAGGGAAGGAGAATTCCCATGTCACAGTACCAAATGAATGAGGGTTCGGCAACAACTAAATGATGCAATGGATATAAAGACTAAATCCCTGATGAGGTGGAGAAAGAAACTTGCGACAAGGAAGCCAAAGAGTCTTATTTTATGCTGTTTGTCTCCGTCAGATGACCCCAATAATATTTATTCAACATGTATCGTTGTTGTCGAGCCAGACCTAAACATCCATGATTCAAGCCAAAACCTACTGTTCTGTTTCTTGTCCACATAGATCTCTACAAAGAAGAGAGGATACTTTTTGCCGACATATGCATTTGTATATTTGTATTTATCTATGTCTATGTTCACAAAGCAACTAAAGTTTCAAACACATTAACCTCTTGTGTGTAATATTATCTTTGTGCGGGTATATTTTGTCTTAAACTCTACTGCCCTTTCTTGTATATCGTAGCATGTTGGTATGTATGTTAATATGGTGGGTGGGTGGTTAGGTGTGCGTGCGTGAATGTGTGTGTAAATAATTATATCCTTGATTATGTGTGATAATATGTTTGTAAGTATTGCATATATATAAAGACTCATACGCTTTTTATTGGAAGGTAGGTGTGCTGGATAGTATTTTAAAAAGTGGTATGTTTGATTGGATATCAAAAAGTATGCTTCGGATGGTATATCAAAATGGTATAATATATAGATAGTTAGTAAAATTTTAACATTATCTCTCCAGTAACGCTCGATGGTGCTCTGAATAAAAACTATTAGAACATTTTTAAAATAGGATTTCCCGTAGAACTTAACATGTGTGAGGAGATATAATCAGAATTTTTCCATCTTTCCGGCTGTGAGTTTAACTTCCTTGGTGTCAGGGTTACATAAGGTTTTTGGCAGTCGGCTAAAGGTTTGAGAGGACATCAGCAGATGCCCAACTAGGTGTTTATTTAGTAATTCGACAGTTGAGTAGGCTAGTCGCTTCAACGGGATTTAAACCCTTTGGGTCACTAAGAAGGCCAGATATCTGCGCACACATTTATATTTGAGAAGATTTGTGCCCTACAGAACATCAAACGATGCTTTCCAGCCAAACAGAATTAAATGAATTTAAAAAATCTACCAGTATAAGGAGCTAAACTCTCAGACAGACAAATGGATAGTGAAATATCTAGCCATGCCTGTGTAAAAAATTAATAAGTGGTTTCCCGACCTTTGAAAAAAGTGGAGGATACTAGGAAGAATCGAAAAGGATGCATCATATGAAACATTTCATGAAAGCATTTTCTAAATTTGACAACTGGTTCATCTTTAGGTCTTTTACCTATCGAGTTGTCTACATGTTAACATAGTCTTCAATATTCTGAAAAACAATAGCGCACTGAGATATAAAAAAATATTTTACAGATACATTTTTGTTATATATTCCTATTTATCTATGACGAACAAATCTGCAATTATCTTTTTTACCTTCTATTTGTTTTAAAAATTATTATCGCTTTAATCAAACATAATAAACATGTCAGCGTGTTTAGACCTTTCCTTTTCGACCACTGTAACAGGTTTAATGTAGTTTCTTTGCCTGACCTGGGAGTTACTTGTTTGTACTTCTTCCTCTGGAACACACTTTCAAGTGCAGTAGTACCAAAGTGGCTCGTCTGGTTGTTTTTCGACAAAGTAACTTCTAATATTTCATATACATCAACTAATATATAAATTTATTTTCAAATATGCATGTATTTTCAATGTTAATCTGACATCTATTGAAACATTTAATATACTTGTCGATGTTGTACATGGGTGGTCTGTATTCATCATGGACACTTGCTGTGTGTATGCTCTAAATGACTTCGACGGGACTCACCCCAGACATACCAATCATCATTCTGGAATGCAAAACACTAGAATATTGTGTCTTTTTATTATTATTATTATTATTATTATTATTATTATTATTATTATTATTATTATTATTATTATTATTATTATTATTATTGGTGATGGTGTTGTTGTTTGTTATCGTCGTTATTATTTTTGTTATTATTATTATTAGTAGTAGTAGTAGTAGTATGTTTTTATTGTAGCTATTTTTATTACTAATCTCATTATTTTTACTGTCTTCATCATTAAATACAAATGAGTCACATCACAAGAACCGAACAAGTCTGAATAAAAGGCAACAAGCTAAGTTTTAAAAAATAATTTTGCATCGAATCGAACGAAACAACGTTTATTATTGTCACATAGTTTTCCTCTTATTCGGATAAATTTCCTTTCAAATCTAGTTGTAGAAGTAATAGCAGCAGCAGTAGTATAGTAGCAGAGGCGTAGCTGTGATATTTTGCGCCCGGGGACGAACTATAAAATTGGCGCCCCAGCCCCCTCCCCGTTTAATCACATTTTTCTATTTTACTTATTATAATGTAAGGTTGTAAGCCTCATTTTGGCGGCCTGTACCTTGGCGCCCGGGGACATATGTACCTCTCTGCCCCACCCTAGCTACGCCTCTGTATAGTAGTAGTAGCAGCAGCAGTAGTAGTGGCAGTTTAAATCAGCTTACCTTGAATCAGTACTTTATTTCATTTCATCCTACAACTTTCCACTGTCAACACCTTCTATTTCTTAATTATTTTATATTACTACACTGATCTCTTATTTATTTCAGCAACACAAAAGGTCAAAGCATGGCATTTTCAAACATAAAATACAAAATAAGACTCAAATGCAAATAATTGCATTATGATGAACTTACGGTGCGAAATATTTCCGAAACGACGCTGTAGAGAAAATAATTTTGAGTTTGAGAGAGAGAGAGAGAGAGAGAGAGAGAGAGAGAGAGAGAGAGAGAGAGAGAGAGAGAGAGAGAGAGAGAGAGAGAGAGAGAGAGAGAGAGAGATGTTCCATAAATGTAAAAATGAATTGTACAACAAAATAAAATTATTTAAAACATATTGTTACGACTCTAGGTCGTAACACATCTACAAACTCTGTTCATAAATTCGCAAAGACTGATATAAAACAGGAATGAAATATTTTTTACCAATCAACTTTATATGCAATCCAACTAGACCAGCGACGCATTAAATTTCCTACCGAAAACCGACACAGTCATAAACAAGGCAGTCTAGTTGATATTGGCCAACCATTAGAAGGAGAAAGAGGGCAAAGCGTTTTCTTTATTTACTTAATATAAAATTTATTATAGTCGATAGATGAAGCTTTTGTTCTTCCTACCTCTTCATTTCCGTCTTTATCAGCAATTTGTGTGTTGCTTGTTCATGTTGATATTATTTTTGACACGTTAAATATTTTACATATTTACTTTTTCTTTATATATATATATATATATATATATATATATATATATATATATATATATATATATATATATATATATATATATATAATATGGAAATGGAGACAAACTAACTGATCTAGATCCTTTCCCAGAACGTATAAACAAGTACCAAAGGTAACATTCTTTAAACAAACTTTTATATATCTGAAACTAGGTCAAATAAAATATCACAAAGCAAGATAAAATCTACACAAACATAAGTAATTAAGTAAATCAACAATTACTCAATGAAGTGGACGGGTGATTAACTCGCACATGCTCGTTTCCATGCTGGCAATAAACACTGCTTGGTTCTTGGCTGGCATTCAAGATTACTTAGTTCCGGGCTGGCATTGAAGACTATTTTGTTCCGAGCTGGTATTTAAGTTAAACACTGCGTGGTTTCGGGCTGGCATTTAAGACTCTTTTGTTCCGAGCTGGCATTAAGCACTGCTCGTTCGATTTGTAATTTTAAAAGAATATAGTTAATATGAATCTCACAGTCTGTTTCATGTCAAATGTTTTTAGAATGAAAATTTCGTGTATTTCATCTGGGTTGCACACCTTTTCTATCGTTATTTTTCTTGCCTTTTGTTGTATTTTTTAATTACATGTTTTCATACGTGAATATGAACCATGGGCTTTTTTAAGAAAGATATAAAAACATGAATCCTCTTGGCAAAAATCATTTTATAAAGTCGAAAACAGGATTTCACTGGAAATTGGTACAAATCAATTTAGAACGTTCAAAATATATTTTATGAAAGGCTTACGTACTTTCCACACAAACACTTCTGTTATTCCTCTACAAGTTTTAAGGAAGCAAACAAACTATGTTTTTGTAGCCAGGTACAATTCCATACGTGTCCCTTAATCGAAAATGGACCTTAGTGTAATTAATAAATTATAACATCGGTGTTGTTCTCGAGAAAAATAAAAAAGTATTCCCCTGGGGCCGAATTATGAGCTTACGTCTTTTTTTTGGCGTGGTTATTTACAATCAATAAAGACTTGACAAAGATTTGTCGTGGACCGACACCACATAAAACGTTGAAAAGCTTTATAATTTATGATTAAGGAAGTTGTAAACTAATTTCCTAAAGCTTTGCCTAGTTGAATGTAAATCGTAGTCAATAGAACCAGGTAATAATTCCTTCATTCATGTCAGTATATAGACCCAGTTTGCTTGTCTGAAAATTGTTGCTTGTTTCTCTTTTAACCCGCGGTCACAAAGATTTCTGGGAAAGAAGAGTTCTTTTTTGGAAGTTTAGGACTCAATTTTTCAGCAATACAATTGGGAGAACAAAAATTACCGCAAATAACACTTAGCCTCTACTTCCCAGTGTACAAAAATTACAGCGTTGTTCACGTGATGCGCATGCTTTGCAGCTTGTGTTTTAATATTTTGTTGTTAACTGTTTGTGTGCGAATTATTGAACTGAACGACTCAAAGCTATACCAACTTCAATGTTAATTTCAAGACATGAAATCCACTGCCTGGCTGAATACGGGCAAAAGACGTTTTTATTATTAAAAATAAGGTGATGATACAATTATTGATGCAGTCATAATATTAAAAATTCGGCATAAAATTGACTTCTATTTACCAGGTATTTGAATGCTGTAATCTGTATCAAATTGGTTTTGTGAATACCAGACTTATGCAAGGACATATTCATTCTCATTTTTAAGAAATGAACTAAAATTTCATTAAAAAACGATTTTTTGCTTGTTTACTTTGGTGAATCAGCAAATATAAAAATTACGTTGTGTCTCATCAAACACCATCACTACGTTTATTTGCAGTTTTAGTCCTCTCAGATGCCGGAAGGAAAACAAAATATAAAAAAATTACGTTGTGTCTCATCAAACACCATAACTACGTTTATTTGCAGTTTTAGTCCGATCATGTACCGGAAGGAAGGACTGCAGAGGCGTTGTTTGATTGCACATGAATTTATCGTGTAAATATTATCTATCACCTGTCATTTGAAGTAGTCCTTGATTAATTTAGACACTGTGTCTAAATTAAAAGATATATCTATCCAGATACGTTTTAGATTATCTTACAAAACTAGCAAACTTCTTTGGTCTCCCAATACAGCGCTATTTTTCACTTCACTGAAACATCGTTGAATAGAATTGTAAATATAACTCCACTCTTAAACATAAACAGAAACAGTTGTCGTGCAAGTGCACTGTCTTGCGGGTACACTGAGGACGATATTTTTCACGGCTAATTCCTGTATCTCAAGAAAATAATAGATCCTTACATTGAAACAAACAGTGTAATGCTAGCACCGTGCGAAAAAAATTCTTGCCACCGGTGCCAGTAATGTCGCCCGTAATTGATAAGGAAAAGTTACAAAAGGTGCACAAATGAAAGTACCTGTGATTTGCATACCATAAGTTTTCCGCAGGTTATTCTTCAGGCTACATTTTGTTTCCAGAGGTATATTCAAGAAAAGCAGAGTATGCACAGGGTTTTACAGAAAATGTGAATTTAACAAATGTATTTGTGACTATGTATAAAATCTCAACTTTTTAAATACCCTTTCTGCAGATCCGAAACTATGATGAAAATTCCCGATATAAAGAAGGGATGGGGGTGAGATAATTGCAAGTGGTCAACTTGCAGCTCACCACAAGAGACATTAATATCCTAAATGCGTAAATTATTTGTTGCTGGCACCATTGTGGTTAAGGTTCACGCGACGCTATCAAACTTTTATAAATATTTCATATGAAATAACATGGCTGGTTAAACGAGTATCCGCGTATTGCATAGGTTCACCCAATGTCTGACGCGCAGACTTTATAGCTATTTTCACACGTGTTGGGACTCCCTTGCAAGTATGTGATAACAAATGTATTCAATGCTATATATATATATATATATATATATATATATATATATATATATATATATATATATATATATATATATATATATATATATATATATATATATATATATATATATATATATATATATATATATATATATATATATATATATATTCATATACCAACGTACCAATACTGACCTTTTCTTGAATATAAATAGAAGTTGATTATGTTCTGTTCAGCCTGGTTTAGTAATTTAAGGTACATCAACACAAATAGGTTTTTTACTACCAATACAATTGGAGTAAGCGTGCGCCTGATTTTGTCCTTTTTTTTTGAACACTGAAAGACTTTGCATTATGCTTCTTCCGCGGATTTTCAGAAAACACCGTACACAAAGCTACCTGAAACACAAATTGTTAGAAACAACACCGTACACATCTATATGAAAGAAGATGATCCTGACATACATTTTCAGATACCCTTTAGTTTGCACGACACACACACACACACATATATATATATATATATATATATATATATATATATATATATATATATATATATATATATATATACACCGGCATCTTTTAGGACTGATGCGCATTAAGGAAAACTATGGTCGCAAATGAAACCTTTTAATTTTTTCTAATATGTGAGAATTATTTTTTTAAATCGGGTAGTTTTGAAATGGGAACGGGAATAAATTTTGCCTTTATGATTTTGACAAAAGTTGATAGACCCATTTCTAATACACGGAATTTTGACAATTAAGACTAGATGAATATCCTGCCTCAACTAAACACACCCCTTTGAAATGATAATTAATGAGATGGAAATTATCGCAATTAAGTTTTTAAATCTTGGACAAGCTCTGCTAAAATTACTGACAAATGACCGATAAAATTAACTACGCATGAAGCACTTTAACCGCGCACGCAAGACAAACTAATGTGCATTTTTTAAATAAAAAAAAATCTTTTGGTCACGTAAACCTAAAACTAATTCATGTCTTTATAAGCCTGATTGATATTAATAAATTGGTATACGTGCCATATAAGTAACAAAGTGCTTGGCACTCACATTACACTTTAGGTGAATGTGTACGCATCAAAATATTGATAGTAATTAGAGAACAAGTCAGCTCCGTGCTCCAAACCATTAATTTAAAACGTCTATTAACAAACGTATGTCCAAAAATGTAATGCATCTTAAGAATAATTATATACGCATGGCATTGTGGGACAGAACGGGGGATACCTGTACCAGGTGATTCAGCTAAGTTAATAACTAGTAATATACATTTTTGCAATGTAAACGTTGAATTGAGGAGTATAATATACTATTTTGGTTATAATGTTTTTCAGCTTACTTCAGGTTGAAGCTTCAGCTTAAAGTGGCATCATGTTTCTCTTGGAAAACTCGCAAACTTTAGAAAATATACATGTAAAGTCAATCCCATACCTAGAGTCATGATTTTTGTTTTACAGAGATGTTTCCATAGTGAAATATACTTTAGTTATTATATAAATACATTAGCGAACTGATCTTTTTCTTTGAATAAATGGTGACAAAAAATCTAACTATTTTTAAAACAAAAATTAACAAATAACACTGCTACAAGTTCAAATGAATAGAAGCGAAAGACATGTTCAGATACGGCTGTTTCCGTTGAGATTTTGTTAAACTTTTAGTAGTAAATATATTAAATGAACAAAATATTTGGAATATCTGTCTTGAACATAACAATTATTTTACATCCATCGCAACAAACAAATGTAGTGAAGGGCCATTGCTGTCACTTGGTCCCAACTCTAAAGTCCCAATTAAGTGCTTGTTATCCCTACCCCAACTCACTAGTCTTTGTAAAGTGCACGTGTTATCTCCCCGCCTTAAAAAAAATGTTATATCCTTATAACGTGTAAGTGTTACCCAAGAACTCTGTAGTCTCTAGAAAAATGTACGTTACTTCACAACCGTATTATCCCGACAGTGTACTATTACCTCAAAACACTATTGTCATTATACAAGGTTTGTATTGCCTACCAACGGTGGTGGACGTGTTAGCCCAACTTTATAATTGCTATTAAAAAATAAGTGTTATCCGTTCCCCTCCCCATCTCTGAAAGTGTACGTGTTACCCATACATAGACACACGGACACGTACATCCACAATGTGATGATTGAAAATATACGTCTTACTCATCTGAATATGTCAAACTAGAAAAATGAATTCCAGGGACGGACAGAGGTAACACTATTTGTCTCTTCCATGTTCTAGAACATTTGATTAATTAAATAGAGCCGTAGCAAAGCACACCGTGAACAAACTTAACCTGTTGATTTCTTTATGTCTATTAAGAATGCATGAAATGTCCAAAACGACCCGACCGTGCAATTTATTCCAAACTACACATGTGAATCAAATACTAAAGCAGTTTCCAGGATGCCACAGGGTGAGATATCGACAACTTGACAATTTGATCAGGTAGCATAACTTCCTGTAACAATTTGTATGATCGCCTGGACTTTTTTATATCAAGAAGCGAATAATCAATAATAGGTAAAGATTTATTTATTTATTTATTTATTTATTTACTTATTTAGAGAGAGAGAGAGAGAGAGAGAGAGAGAGAGAGAGAGAGAGAGAGAGAGAGAGAGAGAGAGAGAGAGAGAGAGAGAGAGAGAGAGAGAGAGAGACTTTATAACTTTTAAAATGTAACCCATTTCCAGATTCGGACAAAAGGCGAAAGTCTACCGGACCTGTTAAAAAGTATATATGTTCATTATTGGCATAAATACAAAATGTTTTCTCGCCACATTGATATCCCTCTTGTTGCGCGCATCAATTTCTGACCTGAAAGGTGTACTTGCTCCCCTCCCTCAAGCAAAGATATAAAGAGATATATTAATATTTCGTCAATTTTCAGACGGTTAATACATCTGAATACGCCTGAAGACATTAATTCATGGGGGAACTATAACCTCATAAAATATAGCTATTCATTTTTGGAAATAAATAATAAAAGATATCATTAAAGACTTTATTTGCTATATAATAAACCGTCTGCCTCCTGATCCTAAAGTTAGCCTTCGTTTCAATGGCTGGTTGTAAAACAAAATACAACGAGACTTTGTTCGCTTCAGATAAAGTGACATGTCGACATTGAGGTCAAATTATAGAAAGAATTTATGACAGGTTGTTGTATTATGTTAACTGTACGGATTTTTCCCTTCATCCATAAACAAAATAATTTGTCTCCAGACCACGTGGTTACCATGCGGTAACTGAAGCTGTTTAATGACATGTAAAGAATTTAATTTACCTGCTGAAAGAGTGGTATTTCTTATAACCATTTTAATTTCACGGTCGTTGAAGAGAAATAAAGGAATAATGAGGCTAAGGGTTCTTTGCATTCTACCTTGAATGGGAAATAGATTAATAGAGATGTTCCCGACTTATTCGTTTAGCAAACATTAGAGATTTATATTTTCAGCTATAATGCCCCAGCGAAAGATATGAAGAAAAACTTTTGTACCTCTTTTCTCCCATGAATTGGATATCAACAGGTCCATGTGGTATGTAAATTACAACCGAGCCTTTAAATTGCCCGTTGAAAAAGTAATTCACCTTGTGAAGTAATACGATTTCCTTTAAAATATTTTCAATTTCATGGGCGTTTGAAAAAGTTTAATAATAAGATGAAACTAGGAGTGAAATCTTGCGTTGAATCAACCCCGACGGTGCAATTGACTAAATTAGATGCGTGAACGGACTTTGTAACGGTGTGTAAAATACAAATAATGTATCATTGTAACCATTACTGAATGCCATTTTATTGTAACCATTGCATTTCAAATGATTACCGTACAGGTAACAAGCTTATCAGATCCGCTTAAATGGCTGAAAATTTTATAGCCAAATCAGCCAAATCAAGTGTTCTTTTTCTTTGGTTGCGTTTAGATAGCCATCCAACAGATTGCTATTTTCTTTTATAATTCTTTTTGACTGCATATCCATTTGACTTTATTATATCATTATTATATTAATTTACTTTATACAAAATTAATGGACTACGTAATTTATACATCTCTTGTCGCTACTACTCAATGAAACAAGTAATATCACTACTGCTGCTGCAACTACTATGCTAATGATGTTGCAATTACTAATGATGTTTCCGTTACCAACAATGCTACCTAATGGTGCTTCCATTACCAATGATGCTACCCAATGATGATTCCGTTACCAATGATGCTACCCAATGATGATTCCGTTACCAATGATGTTACCTAATGATGATTCCGTTACCAATGATGTTACATAATGATGATTACGTTACCAATGATGTTACCTAATGATGATTACGTTACCAATGATGTTACCTAATGATGATTACGTTACCAATGATGTTACCTAATGATGATTACGTTACCAATGATGTTACATAATGATGATTACGTTACCAATGATGTTACCTAATGATGATTACGTTACCAATGATGTTACCTAATGATGATTACGTTACCAATGATGTTACCTAATGATGATTCCGTTACCAATGATGTTACATAATGATGATTCCGTTACCAATGATGCTACCTAATGATGATTACGTTACCAATGATGTTACCTAATGATGATTACGTTACCAATGATGTTACCTAATGATGATTACGTTACCAATGATGTTACCTAATGATGATTACGTTACCAATGATGTTACATAATGATGATTCCGTTACCAACGATGCTTCCGTTACCAATAATGCTACCTAAATATGTTACCATTGCTAATCATGCTTTCATTAATAATGATGAACCATTACTAACGATGTTTCCATTTCTTATGATGCTAGTGCTAATACAAGTATGATCACACAGATAATTTGCATATTGACTCGTACATGTTATAAAGTGCTGCACAATATTGCGTCACAAGTTTTCCTTCATTTCAATGATCTTTGACAATCTTCACAAATTAAGCTGTAGTCGTGTAATTATGATCTTGGACAGATAAGGACTAAGTCTTTTACACAGTGAACTTTGGACAGACAAAGACGGACTCTTTTTCGCACTTTATTTTCATAAGCTTTGAATGAATAGCAGTTTTGAACTTTAAATATTAAGTAATAAAGAAATCATGTTGTCATTTTTCTGTGAAATAGGTACAAAGAGTAGAAAGATAAACGTATAACAGTAAAACCAGATATTACGTTATATATATATATATATATTTATATATATATATATATATATATATATATATATATATATATATATATATATATATATATATATATATATATTAAATGTGTCCGCAGAATAATTCTGAAATAAAAGTAGACTTTCAAGACGCAATATCGTGTGCGACGCACGTGACCTAGAAATACGGTATACACTTATTTCCAGTCATGGTCTTTCCATTTTAACGGTGGCTTATTTCAATTAACTAAATTCATTTTTAATAAGAGTTCTAATTGGAGTTTTAAAGTCGTATAGTGAGACTATTTAAACGCACAAAAATAGTTTGGAAACTAATGACTGCCATTCAACAGTGGAAGAAATAACATATCGGGCTTAAGACTATAAGAAGGTTGAATTGCATGCGGTTTAGCTTATCTGTTTTCGATTTTCTTTTCCCAGCAATGGCGTGAAGTGTTTGTATCTTTTAGTTTTATCACGAACAGTAGTACAATAAAGTGACGCTGAAACGACTGTGTTAAATCTTTAAGCCTTCTCTTTAATTCTTTCGTTTCCTGTTATTTTATGAGGGATCAGAATACAAGCCTTACAACAAACAATCTCCAAGCTCATAAAGTGTGCTGTCTGTGACGAGACTGTGAAGGCATAAAAAAGCGGACTGTCTAACGTTTATTATGAAACATGCATTTTTCTACATCAACTGTACCAGCTGTGTACGGACTCGGGAAAAATGTACATTAAGATTTTAAATCAAATGTTATGGTTGTATACACATAAGAATGAAAAGCTTTTAAAGCTGTTTGTCAGCCATTCAGTCTGACAAATTCACATATTCTTAAGTTATTTCAAGAGCCATGATAATGAGAAGTGAGGTGTGCCGAATAATCAGACAATCGCCGACTGTGGATGTTTTGCCATAAACCTTTCACGTACACGGTAAAAGAATCGAACATAAGACTGAAGACTGAGTCTCTAAGACACTGTCCTATTATGGCGTCATAAACAAGCCTTTAATATAAATCAAGAAAAAAAATTATTTAAAAAAAATAGATTTAAGTGTTATTTATGTTTATACTGAATAACTTACTACTTACCCTTGGAAAATTTAATGTGATCTTTCCAGGGCATTCGCCAACATCTATTGGATTTCATTAAAATTTTGCAGTAAATTTGCTTTCAGCTGAAGCAAAAACACTTTTTTGTAATTTGAATGCTTTTAAGTCATTTGGGAACATTTTCTTTACATATGAGATATATGTTAATAAGGTAACTATCAAGTTTTCTATCTAAACGAAGATTACAATAACCTTGTTTAAGTTTTATGAGGAAACACGTGTTGTCATACATACACAACCCGTAGAGAGAGAGAGAGAGAGAGAGAGAGAGAGAGAGAGAGAGAGAGAGAGAGAGAGAGAGAGAGAGAGAGAGAGAGAGAGAGAGAGAGACTTTTTTTGCCAAAGATAATGGGTCAGGTCATTGATAAACGTTTTCATGAAATAAGCAATAAGCAACGAACGAGCAAAGGTTTTACAATTTTTGTTTCTGAAACAAGCTGGGAAAAAGCTGAATAATTTCAGGGAACAAGAAAAGCACAGATCCAACCGTACCCCATCCCAAGCAGGAAGGGCTCACATTCGAAGAGGTTAGCACACTGGTAATGCCAATAAATTGTTTTTCCTTTACAAAACTGTTTGTCTGTTGTAATAAGATATAAAATATATCTAATTAAGAAAATAATTTATTTATTTTCTTATCATAAAAATATAAACAACGTGCCTACAATAATAAATATTGAAAGTATAAATTACAAATTAAAAACGTGTTTCAAAATTAGCATTCCTGGAACGATGATGCAACTGTACATACTATAATGAAAAACTGCCGTAGAGGTAGACGGTTTTGCAACGGTAACGGGTGAGACATCCGTTATTGACAATCCTGCACTTTGGGTTACAATCGTCCCACATTGGTGCAATTCTATTTTTGTCGACACAAAGGCTGGGTTTACACATATATAGTATCTAGACATGGGGGATAAGTCTCCGATTACAGCATCCACTTTGTACGGTGGTAGAGTAGTATATCTACCCTGAAATGTGCAATTCACTGAATCTAAATATAGACAAGTGAGTTCAAGTGACCAATATATCTGCGATCCATCCTTGTATGGCCATGTAACTCTAGCCGACTCGTGTGTAATGTCCGTTACCGTCAAATTTAAAGAAATTTTGATATTTTGATCCTCTTGGAACTTAAATCCTTGAAAACTGTTCAGAGGATTGCAATGCAGATCTAATACTTTGACGTTACTCGCTCCACTAAGCATGCTCGGTGCAAATGACGTCATTTGATTTCCGGAGAGATTCAGTGTTTGTAGATTTTTCAATGAACTAAAAGCACCATTTTCAATGAACATGATATAATTTCTTGCTAAATTAAGGGACTGAAGATAATTCATATTGCTAAACAATCCAACAAGAATGTCTTTCAACTGGTTTCCATCCAACCGAATATCGAAGACGGTTTGAGCGAAACTATCAAAAGCACCAACATATACTTTCGTTATAGTATTCTGACTAAGATCCAAAGATGAAATTTTGGTAGTTCCACTGAAAATATTTCGTTGAATTTCCACAAGTTTGTTTCCCTGCAATAGGAGCTCCTCTAATTGAAGCCCTTGAAATACGTTACTACCCAGCTGCGACAGTTCGTTAAAGCTTAGGTTGATTCTCTCTAAATTAATCATTCTTTTAAAAACATCACTGTTCAACATTTTGATTTTGTTATTATCCAACGCAACCAGCTTCAAACTGTCTCTAAATGAATCAAATTCATAAATGTGTAGAGATTCGATAGTATTGTAGCTTAATCTCAACTCTTGCAAACAATTTAGACCGGTCAATGTTGACGCAGAGATAGACTTCACCTTGTTATAGGATAGGATTAGTTTTTGTAGGATAATTAAATTTGTGAATGAATTATCCTGGATGTAGTTTATGGCATTATGTGAAAGGTCAAGCAAGGTTAATCCTCCAAATGCCACAAACGTGTCGACTGTTATAGTTGTTAGTTTATTTCCACTTATATACAGCACCGAGAGAGCAGATAATCCTCTGAAAGCAAATTTCTCAATCACACTAATCTGATTGTCAGAAAGGCGAAGTTCTTTCAGAGAAGTCAAACCAATAAAAGTGTTATTGTAAAGAACTGATAAATTGTTACCATGGAGATAAAGCTTTTGCATTTGGTCATGGAATTTAAAGGTATTCGGCACGATTTCCATAAGCCTATTGAAACTGAGATCTAGATACAATAAACGCTTGTGATTATACAAGAGATCGTATTGAATCGAAAGCAATATGTTTCCATGGAGATCCAAATAAGTTGCTTCGGTAGGTATTTCGGAAATGGTTCTTGTCAGATCACTGTCAGAAATTTGTCTGCTGTCGCAGTAGATGAACAGCATCCCAACACACTGACACACAATGGGACAGGCAACTCCTGCTGCAACCAAACAGCCAAGGGCGAGTAATCCGAACCATAGGTCATGGTGCTGGTTTCTAAACATGCTTCATCTTATCTGTAAGAAAAGTTAAAATATCAGGTATTACAGCATTCCAATGAAACATGGAAAATATATCCATCCCTTTCACTACACAAGGAAATACACAAAAGATTTTGAAAACACACCCATCCTATAGCATATCCTATAAGATGGATTGAGGACGTGGAAAATAATAAATTCCATTGTCTCTCCACGGAGACAGATCGATGATATAAACGACCACAATAACATCAAAAGTTTTGAAGTTTCTACATCGAACGGTAAAGCTGGAGCAAAAGAACCTTAACACACACTCATGCAAAAATTGCCAAAAGTACATCACATATTAATGTTTTAACCTTAAAAACTGAAAAGAAAGCAAATATATTAAATTTTCATATCACAAATTAATGCTTTTTATTCAAAAACAAAAAACAAGAAATCAAAAATATTAATTTTTCAATTCACATGCTAATGCTTTTTCTTTCAAACTGAAAGCAAGAAAGCAAACAATTTTTCCATTCATTTTCTCTCAAATTATTTTGCTTGTCTTTCCACCTATTTAGTTATGCCGACTCCTGTGCATATTTAATTAAACAACGGTGTATTTTTGATGCCAGTTTACCAGCAACTGTAAAATTAAATCTTCTCTCGTGCGTTGATTTCTTTCAAACAAATGTTTAATAATGTAAAGCAAAGTAGCGCTTAAAGTTTGATTTTTTGGGGAAGACAATTTTAAAAAGAAACCAAGTTAATTACTTAATTATACCGAATGTAACTGTTGCTGATTTACCATGGGCAATATACCTGCTTCTGTTTATACACTATGATACGCAGAAATAAGTAAAATTAATAAAAGTAATAATAAGTGACACTCGAAAATTTAAGTCTATGAAATATTGAAAATTGAATACTTTGTAAAATTTCATGAAGCTGAATGATGAAAATATAGATAACTGACTGTTATTATGCGACTGCGCTCGCGCGCGCGCGTTACCATCTTATTATAAAATGGGTCCTTAAGTGCATGATATAGCACATGGTAATCAAAACTTTATGACCTGATGGAAAACAATTTCGGATAATCTCATCTTTACCACCTAATGGAAAGAACATCCGATAGTCCCAACTTTATGATATGATGGAAAACACTTCCAATAATCTTGACTTTGTGACGTGATGGATAACACTTCCGAAAATCCTAACTTCCTGATTGATAACACTTCCGCTAATCGTGACTTTATGGCACCATAAAGAATGCTGTTGCTAGACAAGACTTCGTGATATAATGGATAACACTTCTAGTAGAGACCCTTTGGAATGATGGATAACACTTCTGCTAAACACGTTTTTATGACATAATGTATAACCTGCTTGTAATTTGGAATTTTAACGTAGCTTTAAATTTTTCTGGAGTCATATCGCTACGATCTCTGAAATGTAACAGTTTAAAGAGATGTCTAGCACTGGACCAACATGCTGCAGACATTTAGTCTGACCAACCCATTCACATTATCCTGACACCATGCCGACCAGTCCAAACACTAACTTCTTAATGCAGAGCGCCAAGCGAGACAACTACAAGTACCATTTGTATTAGTACGATCCGGCCGGAGTTCGAACCCTTGACCTCTTGCATCAAATGTGGACGCTCTGACCACTTTGTCCACCGGAGCGTTCACCCACCTGACTTTAGCCTGATTTTAAACAGTTTATTTTATATTGATTTCAACAAATTATTATAGTTTATGTAAGCTACACTCGACGGCTGAGATGTCCGACAAGAGGGTTATTTAGGGAAGAGAACAGTTTTCAAAGGAATTCTTTGACATGATTGAGTTTATCTGTATATGACTTCTGCTTAACAGAATTTCATTTACCACTTATCCTTCTGAGCATGCACAAATAATGATGGAGGTCAGTAACCATATTTAACACAATCCCAACCAACCCACCCGCGAATGCGTCACGGATAAAGTCATCATAGTACCAGTTATAATGAAAAATCATACAAATCACGTTCCTTTAATCTTTGTATACGGATTATGCTACAAGAAAAAGTATATCTCATCGTAAAATAATATGAACCCCTTCCATCAATTGGCGAAGATCGTGTTCAAATGAGAATTGTGTGATTAATGAACGCAGGCAGGGACTAACGCAGTCACTGACAAGAACGGACGGACAAGACCAATTACAATATGTCCGCTACAGTACGGACATAAAATATCATGACATGATTTATTAAAGTACAAGAAAAACATATTTATACCTTGTTATGACCTTTGGATGTTTAACGTACCTTTAGCCCTCTATATTTTGTCAAACGTGTATAACGTCCCATGCTTTTAAAATTACCCCCCCCCGCCATTTCAGCAATTAAAATAACACAATATTCACAATTTACAGAATGTTTTCACGTCCCGTGAGTTTCAAAATCCAAATAGTACTTTAGCTATTCAAATGGTGCAAAATGCAAAGTATATAAAATGTTGCCTGCATCCAATCATTTTCAAAATGCCAGACCACATCAGCTTTTCAAATGGTCCAAATTCACAGTTTACAGAATGTTTTCTACTTTAGAAAGACGAAAACGGGGATCAAAATGACGTAAAAAGTCAAGAGACAGAGTAGAACAAGTCTCATCAAAGTAGATAATACAGCATTTCAGGGTCATATCATATACTTAACAGATGTTCATGCTAAAACTGGCGTTCTATCTCCATATAGGGTGATTCAGCAAATTATCTTTGCATCCGCCTATTGGATTCAACGTGGTGGAGCCAAGCAATACCCAACCGCACAACCACCACCCGCAATAATGGTTTAGTTTGAATGACCTGTTGGTGTTTAATGGAACAAAATGAAAGAATATAACGCAGCGCAGTGCTAGTAGTTTGGGGTGAAATTAAGTTAGGCATGAACGAAAATTAGTTAGGCCAAAGCAATGAAGCAATGGATATCTTCTCAACACGTCCCGGTCTACCCAACCAGTCAGTATATACTAACTTTACTGTTTACATACTGACTCTGGTGTGTGTGTGTGTGTGTGTGTGTGTGTGTGTGTGTGTGTGTGTGTGTGTGTGTGTGTGTGTGTGTGTGTTACTCACCTAAGCATACTCAATGTGAATAATAAAAAACTAAATTCTCTATGATCTCTACCGCCATTTATCATGCTGGGACAAATAATGTCATATAACAACCATAAACTGGGTACAAAGGACTCTTATGCATTCAAGTAATGTTATATCCACCAATATAGGTGGACTTTAATATTTTTCCATTACCGGTTAATGCAGCGAATTGCTAAGGGGCTAAATCCAGGATTACAGCATTTCGTGACTGAAATATCCCCCAAATCACAACTGTTAGGGCAATTTTAAACCTCGTACAAAAGATCAAATGATATAAATCTATAAACTTCTCTAATACCCATCACGTTTAGAGAATAAGGGTAACCAACCATTTATTTTTTTTTTTTTATGTTATTGTTTTCTAAAGTGGGTAAGGGTCTTTGCTAAATCTTCACACCCCAGTTTGAAGAAAAAAAAATCCCTTTTTAATTTTTAGACAAAATACCTCTCTGTATCCAGCATTTCAGTTGAATATTTACAAGGTTGGTGAGAAAACACTTGTCCCCCTCATTAACATAAAATTAAAAGTTTCCCTTCCAAGTAAAAATAACAACAAAAATTACTGGGGAAATGTGTGTCCAGTTGTGCATGTGTTTCTGTGTGTGAAAGAATGTGCATATAGTGTCAATGTAGACATACGTTTACTTTGTAACAGTAAATGCACATGCTAAACGGGTTATTTAGATATAAAAAAAAGTTAGAAAAATAATTTTCCAAATTTAACTTGCGATTATGACAGGTATTTACTCACATGATACACCTTGGTTGTACAGCATGAAATATGGTCTGTTTATCACTTTACGTTTTACTATGATCATGATTGTTGTCCATCAGTAAACTTAATATGTGGTTTAATTGTAATTTTGGATACCTCTATTGACAAAATAAAAAACAACAACATAAAAATCATCAATTATCGATATATATTTGAAGAATTTATGCATCTATGTCATATTCATTTGAAATAATCTTACCTAGTATTCATATATATATATATATATATATATATATATATATATATATATATATATATATATATATATATATATATATATATATATATATATGAAGTACATGCACATATGTATCTGAAGTATTTGTGCATATATTTCGCATATATATTTGAAGAAACTACCTGTACATGTCACACACACACACACACACACACACACACACAAAGAAGGTATATGTAAATATGTCACATATATTTAAGAAAGTATCTGTATGTATACACTGTTATTGGTATATACAATACTAATGAGTACACAGTAAAACATTGCATCTATAATTGTTCAATATTCAATCAAATTTTGTTTAGAACTCCAATGAAAAATAAGTTAAAATAATTCTGAAACAAAGCAATAATAACATTTTCTATTCTTCGCTACCCATAATGCCGTCCTCTCCTCTCAAGCTTCGCTCTCAGGGTATTCGTCGAAATTTTAGAAACGGTTCATTTATTATCCTACTATTATCAACTTAATCCTCGGTAAGCAGATTAAATCAGGGGCATATCGAGGATGAAAACACGAATGTTCACCTGCAAACAATCCAGATCAAATCCATAATTACGCATTCACGAGCGTACAGACGGACAGAATTGCATAATCCCAATTCTTTTTCTAACTAAAAATGACGTGTAATAACTAATATTTCTCTTTTCCAATCTCGAACTCTTAGGCTCAGGTCTTGTCAAGAAAAGCTGGTGCAGTCCCAGTCTCATTGTATTCGACATAAAATTCCCAGTCAAATAACACCCATAAAAAGACAATAAAAACCTGGCCAGAAGAGATATTAAAATCTGGGTGGGTGGCAATGTCTACCTTTCAAGATACCCAGTTTGAATGCAGCGGTGAGATCACGTTGTAAACACTAAAAATCCGACCCCCCAAAAATCGATCATAAACAGGTTAAGTGAACATGACAATATCTTGTATCAATACGATTGAATTACAACGTACTGTCAACTGAACGTATTATTGGTAACTAATTACAGGTATAAATATCTAACCCTGCTCCAAATTTCTAGCATTTAATGTATAATACCGTGTTAGTAAATAACACGAAAGCATGTTACTTCAGGTGACTCTAAATATCTAGGTAATGAAAGTGAATGAATACCTGTTACGCTACGCAGCGTACCGACGCAACCAAACCCAAGCTATACAATTTCATATGGTAAATATAAATATCTGTAGGTGATCATTGTAAAGATAAAGGCAAATTATCAAACTGTTTTACCTGTATCTCAAGAACATATGAAACGTACACAAACTGTCTCTTCCAATATTGATAGAAACGCCATACCTGATACAAAATGTCCTAAAGTCACGTGACGCCGAGCAATAAAGCTAGTTGATTCGATTGACTAGACCCTATGGATATGACGCGGCAGGAGGGCCATAATTTAACGGGCAATACAAGGTGTTGCAAAGTTAAACCCAATTGACAAATCCCTATGGCCGAGATAACCACGCACATTCCTTACCAAGCCTTAAAAACATCAAACTGAAGACAACACTACGCACTGTGCGTCCGTCTGTCTGTCTGTCTGTCTGTCTGTCTCTCTCTCTCTCTCTCTCTCTCTCTCTCTCTCTCTCTCTCTCTCTCTCTCTCTCTCTCTCTCTCTCTCTCTCTCTCTCTCTCTCTCTCTCTATATATATATATATATATATATATATATATATATATATATATAATTTGTTTGTTCAAATAAGTTCTAATGATCCTTGGGACCAATGGACTCTTATCAAAAACATTCGGGACTATTAAAACATTGAGCATGTTTACCTTTTAACCATTTCCTTCGACGCTATGGTTCGGACTTATAAATATTAGGTCCATTTTCGACCCTAGGGCAAGGCGAACGAGGTAACCGTCTTGGACCCCATGTTTCTCTACAGTACATTTTTTTTTTTTTTTTTTTGCTTGAGACCCCGCGCTTATAGCTTGCTGGCATGGGCCCCCGCACATCCTAGGACCGGGTCTGCTTTGGACAAATGACCTTCAAAACATCGCAAAATTACCGTTAAAACCTTGTCCAATCCGGAACAAAAACTTACGTCACGGGAAGTGATGCATTGCGGGAAATTTTAGTTGCAATAATTGACTGAACTGTGCGTATTTTTGAGGCGTGTTCCTACAAAAATACCTAATGCACCAAAGTGAATAAGTTTTCGTAGTATTCTCGCTGCTGAAAATTTTTCCGAGGCGCTGATGATAACTTCGAACACCTCATCCAAGGATCAGTTGAGGTGTTTGTAGAAAGTACAAGTCATACAGCACCCAAAGAATGATAACCGATTAACCGATAATCTGTTGTATTTGGTAAATACTATCGTTTACTTGAGATGCTAGATTGATACATAAGTTAGAGCAAAAAACGTACCTTCAATCGAGGCAAAAAAATCCACCGTGGCAACTTAAATTTCCCGGAATGCATCAGTTCCGATGTAGTGGAGGAGGATCGGTAATTTGCTTAAGATATTGTTATGGATGTTTAAAAAAAAATAGTTTACCAGGACGCATGTACCACCTAGCCATGGAATATATATATATATATATATATATATATATATATATATATATATATATATATATATATATATATATATATATATATATATATATATATATATATATATATATCTAGTATGGCCCGTGTCTCTGCAGTTTTTTTTTTTTTTGCAACTTTGTATCAAATGGCTGTTTTGTAAACACTGTAGAAAAAAAAAAGTATGGAATATTTATGCAGAGCTTTTACAGCGACTCGGGGTTCTTCTAGGTTACTTAGTGTGAGTTCAATGTGCACTAAGACCGGCGAATCACTATTCAATATACTCTAGTGCTGTCATACGCAGTCTCTTCCTTTTAGATCCTTTAATCTTTATCAAGCAAGATAAGATATTTATATAGAACCAGATGTTGTGATACACCTGTGTTTTTGTTTTGTTCTGAGTTTTTTTTGCTTTTGCATTTTCACTATTACTCGTTGTATATGGTCATGATGGATTAAGGTGATGTTTCATAAACACACACACACACACACACACACACACACACACATATATATATATATATATATATATATATATATATATATATATATATATATATATATATATATATATATATATATATATATATATATATATATATATATATATATATATATATACACAATGAGTTTGTAGATATTGATACAGATACACCCATTTTCCGGAGTGTCCTTTTTTGAGAGTTCAAATATAGATGGCAACCCTCAAATACCCACATTTATATAAAAGCGTTAAATATACTGGCGAAATAATTTTCTTATTTTCTTCATTCCTTTGTTTTCACATGTGACAAAAAATATCCTTGTATTTTTTATGTGACAAATGTATCCTAATAATTTCACATTTGAAAATAGGTCTTTATATTTTCAACTGTGAAAATATACGATCTCTCAATGACGCCATGCTATCCTTGATTGTGTGTCTACAAATGTCGTACCTGCAACAACATAAATTAGTATTTAATGAAATAGAACAAATTAATAAAAACCGCTTTACATTTTAGATATGGAAATAATTTATTATCAAGAAATTTTACCAACCGACGTTCTAAAGTTATTTTCCTTTGCTTTCTTCATAACAATGATACTACGACAGTAATGCATTGCCGAATCGGACTTCCATTGTTTTCAGGTAGGATGAAATAGTTTCCAAAAATAACAAAAAGGAAATTTGTTGCGGTGAATTTACGAATATGGGGTGGTTGTGAGTACGTTGTGCTGAAGAGTAAGTTGTTAATTTTTTTCTAGACTTCGATTCTGGAGCAAGTCTGGTATTTTCGTTAATACATCGTTTGGTACCAAAAATGCTTCGACATTCATTAAAATATGTTTTTATACCACACCATGAAATATACCTATTAAAGCAGGAAAAATATCATCTTGAAAAACGAAAAAATGTCAATAACGAAAAGAAAATTTTCTTTTCCTACGTTGATACCAGATATATTTCACCACTCATTCAAATGTCACGATATTCTTTTGCACAAAAAGATGACACATGTGCGGTATGAATTATGAAAAGAAAAAAATATCCTCTCTGTAATCGCGAAATTATGAACGCGTAAATATTTATTATTTTATCAAAGTGTTTTTTGTTTGTTTGTTTGTTTGTTTGTTTGGGGGTTTTTTGTTTGTTTGTTTGTTTTTTTGTTTTTTTTTTCACAATTGTCAGTTGCTAGATAGTACTAAACACCTGATCCGCAAAACCCAAGATAAGCATAACCTATCATAAACAGTCCTACCAACATTTTATTAAACGTATATTTAAAATGGCTTTTAAATTCTAGGCAAAATTTTACTTATCGCGCGAGGGTCTTATAACTTTTTGAAAAGGACCTGTACCACTGTTGAATAGTATATAATAAGGCGTAAGCCAAAATCTGCGTTTGCTTTTTTATCGCAGTTATTATCTATGTAAATAAAATATTAGCATTCTCTACGATCACTTAGGCGGTAACAATTTGATACGGTAATGAACTCATTAAAACGATTGCGTGTAATCTAAGTTCGTTCCGTAAGATCTCCAACAAACGAAGGTTCATTGTTTCTCGTTTGGTTGAGATCTAACATTACAACCAGAATCAAGATTGAAAGGATTAGTGTAAATGTTAGGAGTTATGACCCTTTCGGTTCGGCGTAGCCGTAGACCCCCGATGCAATATTTAGCTCACGGTCGAGATGAAAGAGATCCGATTACAGGTAATGCTGGCGGCCAGTTAAGAGGTTAACCGACTGAGAAAAGTAAAGAGCTCAGATTAAAAGCTTAGGGTACACTGAACAAATCAGTCTGTTCGCAGGCATCGTTTTCTTTGACAGAGCAATAAATCTTAACAGTATTTAAAATCGCATAATGTTGAATCAGGCAGGAGAACTTTTGACCCCTCTTCTCTCTCTCTCTCTCTCTCTCTCTCTCTCTCTCTCTCTCTCTCTCTCTCTCTCTCTCTCTCTCTCTCTCTCTCTCTCTCTCTCTCTCTCTTAGAAAAAAATCCACTTCACTTACTGCATCTTTTAATAATTAATTCACGCTGGTAACAATGTGCACGTGCATCATGATTAAAAGAACCAGGTAGGTTACTATAGCCTAAATACAAGTAAAGAAAAGTAACCCTCCAACCCCCTCCACCAACATTACCAACACCAATAACAATAATAACAACAGCACACAACAGCAACAATAATAGAAACTATTTTTTGCAAACTAGAGAGGGCAAAGCCTGTTGGATAGACTCCAGAGTGGACTGGCACACAATGCTTTTGGGAAGGTTATATCATGGGAGGATGGATTAGGGAAGAAACCTGTTCTCAGGTCTCAGGACTGTATGTTGGGTGGGTCTGGGGTTTCAGCACCCCCCACCCCCCAAAAAGACTTAAACACTCAATCGTACAGCGACTTGTTATTTCAAATTTTACTATCGTTTTATTCTTTCATACGTTTATTGGGTATTATGCACACTTTCGCTAAATAAACAGAATTTTGCTTTGGTGTCCCTTTGAGGACCCTCCACCCCCAAAAAACACTTAGACTTGATCCGACCCTGGTTCTTATGGACGTGGAAAGTTGTTCTTACATGTCGGAATCGTATGCAATTGTCAGAGAATTGGGCGTACCAATTTGTTTTTTGTATTGTAGTTTAGCGTGATTATAAACATTTTCTTAACCGGATTGTATTTTAGCTAAATTAAATAAAGAATCAGTATTAAGCTGAATTATAATGTTGATTAAGTTGCATTTTTTATGCTAAACATATTTGCTGAAGCTAAAAAGAGAATTTAACTAAAAGAATAAGTACACATTTATGCATAAGCTAAAGCAGTTTTGCTAAAGCTGAAATATCTTTGCTTAGCTAAATCCAGTCACACTTTTTCTTAAGCTAAAAAATTTTGCTTAAGCTAAATTGCATTTATGCTTAAGTTAGACTAGTTTGGTTTGAACGTAGGTAAAATTAAGTTACATGAATTATTCACACACATGACACACCATAATCATGAAATTCTATACAATTCTTCTTTTAAATTTTAATTTGATGTGTAAACGTTTAATGCGTATGCATACATAACATGTACGTTTGCATATGTACCATTCGAAGCCGTTCCTTGGTATTTCAGATGATGGGAAGGGGGAACTAGGCTAACATGTTTGTCGTGTTACCAGTATTTGATAGTTGGCTGTGTAAAAATAGATGTTATATCAAATCATACTTCATCTGGACTGACGGGTCACCTTTTTCATGACATCTAGCTTTCTTATTTTTGGGAGTAACACTTCTTTGGCTTTCATTTGCAGATGAGAAGGAATTTCTCTTTGGGCTTCATTTCTTGCTTTCGAGCCGCATTTAATCATAATATATTTGTTCAGACCTGGAATGGTTATAGGATATCTTATTAGGCGTGCAAAATAATTTAGTACCTGCTATGTGTGCAATAATTGCATGCGTGCTATGTGTACGTGATAATCGCCTATTGCTGAAGAAGACAAACAACGTCCATTCTTTAATAAGAACAATTAAATTATGTAATTATATATTGTAAAATTCTCATCACAATATAGGAAAAATTTGCCTTCCATTTCAGTAGTATTACATTGTCTTTTTCATGCAAATGCCAGTATCGAAAGTGTTTATTTAGCTTATAAGTCTGTTTTATAATAACTTTGATGGTTGCTAAATACTTTGATTGTGAATATAGGACATTGATCGAAATAATGTAGGCAAGTGCTGTTTTCTCTATCTTCCAGTCCCCTAATCACTTTCCCCCTTCGTAAATTAATTATTTAAATGACTGGTATATTGTCTGTTTGTCTGTTCCAGTCCCAGTTGGATATGTGACTGTGACAAGCGTGTTTCCTTATTCTACTGGCAAATTGCTTTCCATTCTGAATCTGTATCAGCTGGCTGATTAATAATATTTTGCAAAATAATGACTCTGGAATTAGTCTGTTTTCATTGCCGTGTTTCGGTAGTGACTCTAGAATTACCTATGTACCCATGTTTATTAAAAAGGAGAGTTGTAGAATTATATATTTTGTAAGATGTATTGAGTACTTTGATTGGTATGATTGTTAGTTTTGACTCGCGTGTTGCTTCACTTCTTTGCCGTGGCTGACAAAGACTGGTGATATCACGTCTTTATTTTATGGTCTCCCATCCCAGTCGTTTTTGCACAAAAGTTACAATGCTGATATGGAATCAGTACACAATTAATAAAATCCGGTTCAGTACCCACAAATGTAGTCCCAGTCTATTTTTAGATCACTTTTTCCTGTCTACGTTTGGTGGTGATACTAGAGTTAGATTTTGGCATTCTTGGTAAGGATTTAAAGGCAATTGTTTATTCTTTAAAATGTAATTTTATGATGTGGTTGTCTGTGTGTATTTCGGCGACAGTGCACATTGAGTAATAAGGTCATAGTGATGATCCGGAAGTGAAATCCGTGTTCCGTTGCTTGGTGTTTTGTTTACAATTAAGCCTCTCAAAAACAATGCAGGTCAACCCTTGACAAGAACTAAACCGTAAAGTCATCTTTCAAGGTATTTTATATTAACATATGATTTGTATTGATTGTCACACAGTGGAAAGTTCAGTCCTGAGAAACCGATGTAGAGACAATATAGTGAAATTAATTGTGTTCTAAGGCCATATACTAATAGTTGTTCATCTCAAATATGGCTGCTCTTCTCTGGACTGGTTTAGTAATGTATACGCCAGGAGCTGTATGTTGTTCATGCATATTTAAGTATAGATCAAACGAAATGCTTTGTGTATCAGCTCGTTCAGGAAATGATCTATTATTACACTTAAAAAATCATTTCAGTTATTGACCTTTTTGTGAGATTTTTACCTTTTTCATTTCAGGATAAAATAGCTTGTAATGCTAACACCAACCAAAATACTTAATTCACATCTGATGGTTTCGATTGAATTAACAGTGTTCGAAACAATTTTGGTTTTAATGTGACATTAATCTGTCCAGTTTATAATATGTTGTGTTATTAAACGGTTGCATGACAAATCAACAACCGCTATAATCACACAAGCTGCATCTTTGTTTCTATATTATTTGCCTATGTACCCATGTTTATTGAAATGGAGAGTTGTAGAATTATATATTTTGTAAGATGTATTGAGTACTTTGATTGGTATGTTTGTTAGTTTTGACTCGCGTGTTGCTTCACTTCTTATGTCCAGTACTGCCATCTCAGTCCACTGTTTTCCTGTAGTTTGAGATTATCAACAATATCAGGGTCCGTAACGTTAAATTGTTGGATAAATGCTGGTTATTCTTGTAGGACGGGTCCGTAGTCTCTTTTCTACAAAGCCTTTAAACACCCAGTCTATGAAGAATTTCAAGGTCTTTTTCGCGTTAGGACTAATTTATGGCATCTTTTGTCTAAAGCCGTTTTCATTACCCAGCCTATAAATATTGTAAAGAGTAATAGTGACATGGTTTATCCCTATATCACCACAGTGTCAGTTTTGAAACATTTTGTTCTCATCTTCGACTTTCGTAAAGCAAGAGGTACCAAGAGACATATTTCTCTTGATACTAACAGTTTTTATCTTGGTGTGCCATCGATTATTACAATGTACTGAATAAATTTTCTGTGTACCGTGTCTATCTATCTATCTATCTATCTATCTATCTATCTATCTATCTATCTATCTATCCATCCATCCATCCATCCATCCATCCATCCATCCATCATCCATCCATCCATCCATCATCCATCCATCCATCCATCCATCCATCCATCCATCCATCCATCCATCCATCCATCCATCCATCCATCCATCCATCCATCCATCCATCCATCCATCCATCCATCCATCCATCCATCCATCCATCCATCCATCCATCCATCCATCCATCCATCCATCCATCCATCCATCCATCCATCCATCCATCCATCCATCCATCCATCCATCCATCCATCCATCCATCCATCCATCCATCCATCCATCCATCCATCCATCCATCGACTTCACGTTAACTGTGTCATCGAAGCTGCGAAGCTGCTACGTCCTGGAGTCCATCTCTGAAAAGAATTCAAAAAACACAAGGTTGCCTACTTATTTGAGCTGGACTCTGGGGTCAAACACAACAATAATGATCTACTGCGCCCCGGGTTGCTGTCCCTTGCTGGTGTGATGGCTCTCTTTGCGCTCTTCTTCGTGCTGCTGGTTTGGGTGGTGTTCGTACTGCCGATTTGGGTGGTGTTCTTCCTTGGCGGATCGTGTGAATGTCAAGGGTCTTAAGGTCTCATCAGTAGCGTAAATGCCCAGCCTTGGGCCGAGTGCCTCCCTGTGGACCCGGGCTGACGGCCAACCACATGGAGGTTAATGGATTCCCCTGCCTTAGGGTGGGGTCTCTGGTCTCTTCGGAGGCTGGAGCAGTCTTCAGGCAAACGCACATGCATATACGACTATAATTTCCAAACGAACGAACAACACTTGACTATTAAGCAACGGATGGTGCGTGGTTAAATATAAGGTAAAGACGGAAGTGATAGGACAGTCAGAACAGTAATGATAGGAAAGGCAGAAATAAATAAAAGTGTGTCAGTGTACGTTTTCGTCCCTTCATACTCAAACCAATCCGGCTACCGTAGTGAGATATACAACTTTAAAATAAATAATGTTGGTGACACAGAGTAGTTTTCTTTGTAAGCACGTTTCTATTATCTGAACCAATGCAAGTCTGTGCATGATCTACCTGGACTAAATACTGCCTAGTTTATTCTCAGTTTTTGTCTGTAGCATGTTGTAAGTAAGGAAGTAAGACTATGTTGAAAACTTTTCCGGCAATTAACAATAATCTGACGTCCCTTTTGTTTCCACAATATATTGTGTATCCCTTCTATCAAATGTTAGTATTTTACTCTTTCTGCAGTCATGTGATAATACCCACTGTCACACAGGAGATATATTAATCTCTTGGTGCAGATATCTTAGAATGGGTGAGACATCTTCACCGGCGATTTCTACTGTGAAGTTGTCCATTCCTGATTTCGTAATTAATGCGGCATGCTGCCTTTTCACCTTTTGTTATGCTCGTTCGTTGTAGTCAAATTTAAAATCTGCAGGTTGACTTGTTTGTATTTCATACAGCTCTTTCTTCTAGAGTGTCGCCATGGATTAATTCATTAAAATAATACTGTACACCCGTCTTTTTGTGGTGACTTATTTATAGGCTATCAGTTTGTTGTCCCTGTCTCTTAATGAGTTATTGTTTGTGATTCTGATTATGTATGCTCCTTCTGGTATCTTCCAGGGAGGTAGTCTCCCTTTTCATCCAATCTCAAAGACTAGATGTTATCATTTGCACGCAAAGCATGCATTCGAATGACTAATAGTTATTTTGCCCTACCTAACACTCACTCATCAACCTTCCATTTTCAATCGCCAAATACTTCCTCGCCTAATTTTTAGTAGCTTGTTAATTCAGCCTTATGACATTATTTATGCATTCAAGGATCGTTTAAGATTAAGGACGATTAGTTAATCTATATTCGATTTCCTGTTGCACTGTTGTCATACTTAGAAGGTGATCTGCATATTGTCATGTTGGTTGTGGCCTTTGTACATTGCGAGGCTAGTCTATCTTTTTATCCATAGTTAGAGTGTGATCACTATAGTTGCCTGTACATCCATATAGTATGGAGTCTCGTAATGAGCGCCTCTCAGATACTGATCAATCTGGCTAGGCATACAGATGTTCTATATAACATTTAATTCTCAAGTAATGAAAACAATTCTTTCATTTTCCCATCTCTATTCTCATCTTTACTGAGAGTACGCACATTCCATGTGGCTACTTTACGTGTGTTCTTAATGCAATTCAGGTCTTTTACTCTGGTCGTTTTCAGTTTTCCTGGTTTCCAACAAGGTTGGGATTTTCAAATTCATGGTGCCTCCATGGGTTACGACTTTTGTTTGACCATTCATTTTTCCAATAGACTTTGTTTGTTAATTTTTCCGAACAGTATCTTTTTCTAGGAAGTATTGAAGACTATGTGTTGCGGTGAGTTTGTTATCCGTACATGTATCCATTACAGACTTCTCCAGCAACAATATATAAAGATGGATGTTTCTCTTACTTGAATTCTGGTCAGTAGAATCTTTGTGTCCTCATACGCCCATTGCTGTTGGCGCAGTTGGCTCTCTTCAGCGAAATGTTACAATCATGCCTTCTCTATTTAATAAAGTATCTTGCCACATCTATGCTGTATTCGTGCCCATTTTTAGTATTCAACCTACGCATCCCATTACACACACACAGACACAGACACACACACACACACACACACACACACACACAAAGGAAATGAATTACCATGTAGGTTTATGTAGAGTTCTTTTTATCCGTGTCGATGGTGGTGGTAGTCCCTTATGCTATATGGTAAAGCCTTTGTATCTAAAGTAACTATAATGGGGACATTGAGATGTAGTCTTTATTTCCTCAGATCACCTATGATTGGGACATTGAGACGCAGTATATGTAATTATCCTGTGTTAGAGTATAAATAGGTCCACATCCCGCTGTCTGTCGGTTGTGTTAGCAGTTTAGTACTTTATTAATAAAGAAAATGACACCCATGCACATGTAAATGCAATACATTACTCTATACCTGAGACTGAAAGATGAGGCGCAATTCTGATTACTTTCAATGTTAGAGTTTGTGCCTAGGACCCCCAAAATTCTTAAAAGTTTTTCTCACCTGGTCTAAATATGCTTTCATAAGTCTTGAAAATTACAAAATGGGTTTATAAATTTAAAAATTGTTGAAATGGCCTGAAAATTTCAATTAGATCATGTACTTTTGACCATGATGTTAAGAGTCAAATTTGAAATTGTTTATTTTTTATGCTATTGTGCTAAGACATTTTCCAACAGATGTACAACTTACTGACTTGCAGATATGCGGTCGTACCTACGGTCATCAAATAATTACTCCCTTCTGCTGTCACAGTGGGGACATTGAAAATGGTATTTACAGCCTTGTTCGCGTTTTGCTCTTTGTTCAGAATTAAACGTGACTAGAATGAGAGATTTGTTGCTTTAAGATTGGAAGATTGGTATCGTTTATAACAAGGACAATTAGATATATTTTATCCAGCGTGCATTCCAGACATCGATATTTGACCATCTGAAATTTATCCCAGGAAAACATAGTTTGCGCTAATTGAGCTTATATAACTTCAATAGCTAGACTTTCAACGGCCATCGTGATTATAAAGGCAAGGGGCCAATTTGGGGATTAAATATGGGACCTCTGTTAAACCTTGTCGGACAAAGTGACTGTTGACCGTAGGTGTCCTAATTATTATTGAAAACCCTGACAGGGACAATTATCTTTGGGGTGTTAAGATGTGTCTTTTAAGGACGGCATCAATTATATAGATCGTTGTAAAATTTATTGGGAGAACGAGCCACGACAATTTTCACACATACGGAAATTATTCTTAATGGTAATCCGGGGTGGGGCGGGGTGGAGTTTGGGGTGGGGGACAGACCCCTATGTGATCCACAAGTCCACATATTCGTTATTACAGAATTTGTTTGTCGCATTTTCTTTGGGGGGAGAGGGGTAGAATTAAAGCAGTGCAGAAATCATACATGGAAAAAAGATAGGTTATAGTTTGAGCACAAGATCTTTTTTTTTCTCAAATATTTTGCAAAGAGCTTAAAACCCTCCAACACCGAACAACATTCATATTGCATCTTGTATAACATTCATATTACATCTTGTATTACATAGATATTGTATTTTGTATAACATTAATATTGTATCTTGTATGCCATTCATATAGTGCCTTGCATACGTATATTGTATCTTGTATAACATTGACATTGTATCTTGTATAACATTGATATTGTATCTTGTATACCATTCATATTGTGCCTTGTATACCATTCATATTGTGCCTTGCATATGTATATTGAATCTTGTATAACATTGATATTTTATCTTGTATACCATCCATATTGTATCTTGTATACCATTCATATTGTGCCTTGTATACCATTCATATTGTATCTTGTATACCATTCATATTGTGCCTTGTATACCATTCATATTGTGCCTTGCATATGTATATTGTATCTTGTATAACATTGATATTGTATCTTGTATAACATTGATATTGTATCTTGTATACCATTCATATTGTATCTTGTATACCATTCATATTGTGCCTTGTATACCATTCATATTGTGCCTTGCATATGTATATTGTATCTTGTATAACATTGATATTGTATCTTGTATACCATTCATATTGTATCTTGTATAACATTGATATTGTATCTTGTATACCATTCATATTGTATCTTTTATAACATTGATATTATATCTTGTATACCATTCATATTCCATCTTGTATTACATTGATATTGTATCTTGTATGCCATTCATATTGTATCTTGTATACCATTTATAATGTATCTTGTATAAAATTAATATTGTATCTTGTATGCCATTCATATTGCATCTTGTATTACATTGATATTGTATCTTGTATGCCATTCATATTGTATCTTGTATGCCATTCATATTGTATCTTGTATGCCATTCATGTAGTGCCTTGCATATGTATATTGTATCTTGTATAACATTGACATTGTATCTTGTATAACATTGATATTGTATCTTGTATACCATTCATATTGTGCCTTGTATACCATTCATATTGTGCCTTGCATATGTATCTTGAATCTTGTATAACATTGATATTGTATCTTGTATACCATCCATATTGTATCTTGTATACCATTCATATTGTGCCTTGTATACCATTCATATTGTATCTTGTATAACATTGATATTGTATCTTGTATACCATTCATATTGTATCTTGTATACCATTCATATTGTGCCTTGTATACCATTCATATTGTGCCTTGTATTACATTGATATTGTATCTTGTATACCATTCATATTGTGGCTTGCATATGTATATTGTATTTTTTAGAACATTGATATTGTATCTTGTATACCATTCATATTGTATCTTGTATAACATTGATATTGTATCTTGTATACCATTCATATTGTGCATATTATATTGTATCTTTTAGATCATTGATATTGTATCCTGTATGCCATTCATATTGTATCTTTATAACATTGATATTGTATCTTGTATACCATTCATATTGTATCTTGTACAACATTGATATTATATCTTGTATATCATTGATATTGTGCCTTGCATATGTATATTGTATCTTTTAGAACATTGATATTGTATCCTGTATACCATTCATATTGTATCTTGTATAACATTGATATTGTATCTCGTATACCATTCATATTGTGCCTTGTATATGTATATTGTATCTTGCAGAACATTCATATTGTATGTTGCAAAACATTCATATTGTATCTTGTACAACATTTACACCTTATCCTATACACTAGTCAGATTGTATATTGCAAAATATGTATATTGTATCTTGCAAACATTTGTTTTGTATCTGCACAAAAATTATATTATATATTGTATACCATTCATATTGTATCTTGTACAATATTCATCTTACATGTTATATAATATTTATGTTGTATCTGGTGCAACATTTACACTGTATCTTATACACTAGTCAGATTGTATCTTTCACAGTATGTATGTTGTACTTGTAAACAATTATATCTGTACAACATATATATATATATATATATATATATATATATATATATATATATATATATATATATATATATATATATATATATATTGTATCTTGTACAACATTTATATTGTATCTTGTTCAGCATTTATATTGTATCTTGTACAACATTTATATTGTATCTTGTTCAGCATTTATATTGTATCTTACCGCATTGTGTAGTCTTTTATGTTAAAGTTTTCTATTAGCGCTTATACGTGTAGTGAAATTTTTAATTTGGTTTTGTACTAGTGACCTTTCTCAGTCAGAATTATCTCTAATTATGTCACATGGGTGTTGCAAGGGTGACTCAGAAAAGAAAATCACATAAAAATGTAAAAAAAAAAAAAAAAAGAAACGTAATTGGAAGAATTCACATTTATTAAGTATAAGATTATACTCATTTTCTTCAAAATAACTTAAAAATTTTTAAAATATAATTTCGTAGACAGATAGCGAAAAAACATTGTCCGCTAGATTTGATAGGATCAGTCCACAGCGACATCCAATTGGAATTGAGATAGAGAGTGGGATCATAACTTAGATCGGGATTATAGCTCAGACTCGCATTAAAATTATCAGTAGACTTTAGCCGTTTAGAAGCAGAAGGTTACTCCGGAGGAGCCACTCATAATCTGGCAGCAAAATTTAGGACAAGATTGTAAGATAAAAATAAAAGCTTCGAAAAGGAAGTTTTTCGGGTGACAGACATAGAGAAGGTGGAAGAAGATGGAGGTGGAGCAGCTGGAAAAGCAGTTTGGAGGAGGAAATAGAGGATGAGGAGAAGGATTGTAGAGTAGAGGAGTCGATGAGGAAGAGTAGAAGGAACAGGAAAAAGTCAGGGTAGAACAGAAGGAATTAGGAGATACAAAGTAATACACAGATGAGTAAAACACAGGGACAGGTGAAACTCTCACACTACAAATCAAGTGATTTTATAGGCTGTTAAAGAGTCGACCGGATGAAGTGTACTTGATAAATTTTAATTATTTGACCATTAATTGTTATTATTGTTCCACCCTTTTTGTACATTTAATCATTTAACCATCGGCCTTGCTGAGTGGGGGCTCAGAGCTGTACATCTGACTTTCACTAATTCAACTGCCAACTAAAATCGAGCCTGGGTGGGACATCTACAATAATTTTAAAAAATATATTGGAAGCTATCCAACTCTCAATTCCGCACAACCAAAACCTCACAGTTGGTAGAAACCTTTACAGTCCTAAAGGGCTTAGTACGTAATAGGCACTCGCTAACTCAACAACAACAAAAGCTGTTGCAATTTTGTTCAAAGAACACAAAATCGATTACAATTCATCTAGGTCAAATATTTAATAATATTTTCTATAATGTATTATTCCTCTCTTGACAAAAAAAAAACAAAAAAAAAACTAATGCGCCTGAATATTATCAGTGCAAAAAGAGGTAACCCCAACATGAATGATACCAACCCATTTCATTTTAATCTCCTTTCAGCTAGGTCCGTTATTCATAAATCACCAATAAATATGAATTTCCTCATCATATGTTCGGGGGGGGGTAGTTGGGCAGTTGAACAGAGCGGACGTGTTTTCTGAGCTCCCGGACTCTATGGATAATATTGGATGATTCACTTTATATAATGGATACTAGACTTAGAAAAGACTAACGTAAAGTAAAATCTACTTAAATCACGAATATAAATATTACTATCAGTATAATTAAAAAATTTTACTGTCGTTATCTTAGACACCATGTAAATATATAATGAATCTAACCAAAAATGATTTCTAACTATTACCTTAAATAACTCTCTACTATGGCTAACAATATATATAATTATACCCTCTCTTAATAATTATAAAGCAAATTAACTAAACCAAAAAAAAAAAAAAAACAGTTACAACAATTCCTTTGTCTATAAGTAAAAAAATACGTGCGCTACATTTATCTTGGGCAATATTACAAAACCACACCAATATCCCTAATCATTATTTTAATACTACTCAATAATATAAACTCTCCACAAAAAAATCCCTAAAACTTTTAATAGAAAAAAAAAATTAAACATTAATTTTCGCCCGCCAGACAAAATTCTCCATACCTAGTCCGTACCATAAAACAGTCGCTAGGACTCATACTAAAACAAGCCTGGGTGGATCCTGACTCCTATTAGCGATATATATAGGATAAGATTTCCCACCATGACAAGGACAAAAAGGTCAAGGCCGATAAGGAAAAAAATCAGGTACCTCCTACCTGATAGCCCTAACTCCCAGGAGCGGAGTAGACCGATTAGCCGGACGCACACAAAGACCGAAAATTAACCTGGTAAAGGCTACAATCACAAAAGTGAACGGAACAGACAAACAATTAGCGATGGACAGTCCGGGCCGCGCGGCCAACTGTTCGAAAATAAGTCTACAACCTATGTCTTCACTTTGGCCTGGAAGACCCAACATTAAAACGAGATTCTTTGGAAAGGCGGTCAAAATTAAAAACCAAACATTGTAAAAGCGGTGATAAATACCGAAATTAGGTGACATACACCTAGAGATTGTTTATTTTTTTTAGAACCATACAAGTACGCTAAGTACGCAAAATTCAACCTCATCAAAATATATTCAAAACTCACAACTCGGGAACATTTGGATAATTGAATAGGTGGCTAACACATCATTGGTCTAGGGACACCCGTAGGAAAAACTGGTTAAATTTGACACAATAATCCACATAAACTGAGATAAAGTTAGGTGGACTTAAACATTAGGGACTTTGGTAGGCGGAAGTTGAGGCGGAAAGCCGGTACGCTCTGTTACAATAAGCTTCATTAGGTCTTTTGGGGGGTCTCTGACCACTAGGGGTCAGGTAAAAGGCCTAGCACCAAGGCCAAGTGCCCTCTTAAAGGGACTGCAGTCCACGCCCGGGACTGTAAGCAGTCATATCAGCCTCACAGCAGCAAGCGACTTAAAATGTCTATCAATCAATCAATCAATCATCATATGTTCCTGCTGTAATGAAATATACCGAAAATGAATTGGAAATTTTAACTAATCTTGCACTGACAACATTTTAATAGACTTTCTTGATTTATTTTTAGACCATTTTGTTCCCTTCAAAATCATCGCCAGTTAAAGTTTTACCAATAATCATTTTCTTTGTTCCATTTATTATACCATTCTTTTTCCCATTCCTATTTTGTATTTTTCAATCTTGGGGAAATAAGGTCACTGATTCCGCCACACAATCATTAAAGCGTATTCTTTTTTATCCATTTAAAATAGCAGAATTTTTTTAATTTTGTGCATACGATTTAATTTGATATCAAAAAGATTATTAATGTGGATATGATTCTATCAATGACAATAATTTTATAACAAAGAATCTGAAACTCGTGTATCTGTAACTTGTGGCTGTTGCATGCGAAAATAACTATCACATGCAGCGATGCGTAAACCACATCAAATAATTAAGCTTCATTTAAAAGTTGTGGAAAAACCCTGTATTACAAACAAGTAGGCGTTCAATCAATACAAACTTTTAAAACAAATGTTATGTATATGTAATTTAAATACTTGTGTGTTAGTTTTAAATTTTTTATTTTATTTTTATTTAATTACATATTATTGTAGTGATAACTTTATTCGCTGGATTTGACATTTTTCATAAAATTCAGCTAGTTCTGTTTTGCCTTGGTAAATAATCGGTATTGCTAATTTGTATTTTAGCTGATATAGTTCCTCACCTTGATTCAGAAATATTAATCATTCTTTTTAATTTCTTTCCAAGATTGAAAATCATTGATCGTAATCAAGGTCATACTTGGTTTGTGTGTCAGTTCTATGTAAACTTTCTTTTTTTATTTAATCTTATAGATTCGTTCAGTAGAATCAAATTCGTCCATGGCGGACATGATAAATGACATGATGTTACAATGACTCTGAAAGTAAGTGACCACGTGACCCTATCACATGGTCCGTTCTGCGATGTAAGTGGACTTAAAGTGACATATTATGGGGTTTTTCTAGTCAGTCGTATTTCATACCTTTGGACCTCAAAGTTATTTTGTGTTGTGACCAGTGTAAGTTGATTTTAAAATTTAAAAAAAAATTAAATTCCCTGGAAATGTCTAGTGCTTATCAAAATTCTTCGACAAAGACATTTACTGAAAATTATTCGGAATTCTAAAGCCGGAATATTATTTTTGGAGATTTAACAAGAAACTTTTGACACGACAGCACAAAACAGGTTATAGAAGACGTCATCGCCTTCCATCTTGGAACTTCATCGAGGTTCGAACTTTGATTCATTTAGAACTTTTTGTGATAGGACTCTTTAAATTTTATAATTAATTTTTCGATCAGATTCACAAACCGTAAGTCCTTTTTCATATTTTTCTACCTTGTTTCTCTAGGGAAATAAATTTTTATTTTGTTAAATTTTGCAAAGCTTGATGGCTTTACTCTTTTCTTTGTTACTTTTGAACGAGCCTAGACACGTAACACAAAGCAGTCCGAATGAGCTGACAGCATCTGACTCTTTTGCTACTAAAAGTGGGACCAACTTTCTTAATGATACATAATACAAAGGAGAATCCTAATTTGTTTGACATTTCACGTGCACTGCGAAGTCTTGATGCATATTCATTTTTTGAATCGGATGTAGCAATTAAATTAGCGCCAAAATGAGTCCTCTACGGAAGCACCAAGCGATTTTTTTGTGAAAATGGCCAGGTATGCTTGTGGCCCGTGAAAATTACTTTTATTTTCATGAAGAAGTTTCTCTTATGTTTATGTTTTGCACTGACTTTGCCCTGTTTAGCAATCATGTTAGAATCAACAATATGGAAAATTTGTCCTTGATCCTTGATATCATAGAAAGACGTACAAACCTTTTTCTAATATTTTAATAGCCTGAGGGGCCCTTAGTGGCCTAGTGATCTAAAGCGCTCACCGTCACGGATCACTGCTATCTCACATCTGTCTGCGAGGGTTCGAATCTCGGACTCGGCCAGTTGGGTATGTGAGAAAGTTTGCCAGTAGCTTCTCGTGGGTCGGTGGCTCTTTCTAGGGTTTTCCCAGGTTCTTCCTCCACCAATAATACCGGCCGCCATGAACAGCCTATCTTGTGCGAAAAATGGCGTTAAACCCTATAACAACAATAGCAACATCAATAGCCGGATACAAAATAAGGAATCAATTATCTTTATGTGGATTATATATTAGAGAGCTTAAAGATGATTTCAAAAGATTCGTGTTAGTTTATGGGTCAATTTTATTACAACGAAGCCCTTAGATATAATTCGTAGTATTTACAGCGCCAATTGTGACCCAGCAGATAAATCGCAAATTTTACAAACGTATCGTGCAAATTATAGGAAGCCATCTGACTCGGAGAGTTGAAAACCCCAGATTAGCCATCAATGTCCGTTAAATAATTAATATTAGTCTTGAACGTGGGAGCAATTCTCTCTCTCTCTCTCTCTCTCTCTCTCTCTCTCTCTCTCTCTCTCTCTCTCTCTCTCTCTCTCTCTCTCTCTCTCTCTCTCTCTCTCTCTCTCTCTCTCTCTCTCTCTTTGGGTGATGGGTGAGGGGTGAGGCGGGCACCAAGGCCTGCTTCAGTAGACGTACTTATGAAGACAGCCACTATTTACTTCAAGAATTTATTGTTTTCATTAGCGGATGCTTAAAAATAACTTCCAGTTACGGTTCTTTTTTTTTAAATTCAACAAATAATTAATTTCCTTGGGATACAAAGTGAAAATTTCTAAAACAAAATCTTACAGTAATGTGAATTAAATCCCAAATTGTCCTAAAAATTCTGTCACAGGCCCATAAGAATATAGCATTCTAATTAATTCTTGCGGTGTTCCGAATTCTAATTTTGAACGTGCTGATGTGTTGTCATCATGGAATAGTGTGTTGATATAATAACAGTCTTGATTATCAAGATGATACAGTTCTAAAAATATCCGTGTATTAATTCACAGTAATCCAAAAGTAGTGACGGAGTCCGAAATTATTAATGTGCACTTTGCTATTAGAGTGAATAATTTAAATAAAAGATTCATTTTAAATTAAATTTGAATGCAACTGAAGTTAAAGATAACAATTAAGAATCTCCGTTTACTTCTCCATTGAAAAAAAAGTAATATGCAATATGACGACCAGGATGATGGTCATCTTATTGGAAACTTTCATTCAACTGTGGGGCTCCGAGTGGTCGAGTGGTCTAAAGCGCTGTCCGTTACACATCACTGCTATCTCACCTATATTGCGCGGGTTCGAGTCTTGCGAATGTGGACGTGTGAGAAAGCTTGCCACTAGCTTCTCGTGGGTCAGTGGTTCTTTCATGTGATTTCTCGGTTTCTTCCTCCACCATTAATACTGGCCGCCATGTACAGCCTATCGTGTGCTGAAATGGCGTTAAGCCCAACAACAACATCATTCAACTGTAAACATAATACTTTTATAAAAAAAATAAACAAAAATTATAGTGTCAGAATGAAGGCTGTATCAAGAACTTAGACATAGTTAAAAATTTTATCCTACATATAAGTCTAATTGAAACCCATAGTTATGGACAAAGGTAAATAACAGAATAAAAGTTAAATATAAATAATAATTGATCCAGTGTAAATATTCATGACATTTTCACAAAAGTTTAAAATGCGCCCTTCACTTGATTTTTAAGCAATGCTAGACATGCTAATTAAAGTGATTGAAATGCATGGTACTTCATTATACTTTAACATAATGGTTGGGACCTTGTACTATTGTTTCAGATTACTATCAATCTTTCATCGCCAGGCATTTCGTCACCTTAGATTTCATCGCCTAGGATTTGGTCTACTGTGATTCTCTTAGTACCACAGACCCTATCACCTTAAAGTATCATAGATTAGTCAAACGTCTTTATCGGCAATATATTGCTGAAATCTTACCCTGATGCTTGACACAAAATCCTTACTTTCTAAAATTACTTTATCAAACAATTTTCCAACAGTATCACCCCCACCCCGGCACCACAATTATTTAATTAGAGAATTGAAATTGTATGATATAATGACATATCCATTTCGTATCAAGGTCTACTCGTGTGTGTGTGTGTGTGTGTGTGTGTGTGTGTGTGTGTGTGTGTGTGTGTGATATCTACATCTAACCCCGGCACCACAATTATTTAATTAGAGAATTGAAATTGTATGAAATAATGACGTATTTATTTCGTATCAAGGTCTACTCGTGTGTGTGTGTGTGTGTGTGTGTGTGTGTGTGTGTGTGTGTGTGTGTGTGTGTGTGTGTGATATCTACATCTAACCAACTGACCTGGTACGCTGCGTACCACACCCAACAAAGTCTCTAGTTTAGAGATAAGCTCTTAGGTTAAACTTTAAAGGACCTCACATCCACACATGAGGTATCACGCTTTCATAGCAAACCTGCTGACCTGCAACACACCGCATGCGTTATATCACCAAGCGTAGTCGTTTATTTAAACAACGCTAGGTTATTAAGTTTATCGCCACACACGGCTAAGGTAAAGAGGCAAAATTCAAACATCGATCAATTCAAAGACATGTTTTGAGAAAGCAAACTTAATAATGAAATGCTTGCGCTAGAACAGTCAACCATGAAGAGCGAATCAGCTTACGGTAGTGAGGTATTTAAATAAATGTCAAAATTCCACAGAGATTTCAAGATACAGTTCTTATTACAAGATATACTTGTCATCATTGAGATCACACACTTTCCCATTACTTGATCAAAACTGCAAACATTATGATTTAAGAACACTTCGGAGACACAGCTCCATCTTTGAAGACCTAATAATGTAATGGATCGTCCTATCTTCATCATCGGACAAATTGCATTTTATAATATGACCCATAAACGTATAATTAATGACATGTATGAGTGAGGCTGTTAAGATGAACGGGAGTAGGGGCTGAGATAGTAATTTAAATATCGCACACGTGTTTAGTTTATAGCGTCACATTTTACTCTTCAAAGATATGGGGGAATGTCCGAGTGAATGTGAAAAACAAATTGCAAAATTCTGCTGTTACGGAAAAAAAAAAGTCCCAGGAAAAGTGGAATGCACTAAGAGAAAACGTCACTTCGTTGTCAATAACTGACAATGCGATCGCACCGATAACTGATTTTGGCAGACGCATCAGTTAATTAATTCTGATGTACAAAATGGACACCTCAATCATTAAGTAGCACAAGATTAGAGGGTCGCGTCGTTAGACGTATTAAACTGCCCGCCAACAATCCTGGTTCCCGAATTGCAAACTGCCATCACACCGCACAATCAGTATTTTACTCGCCTAAGTGAAGACTTCGTGACCTTAGTTGCCTCTAGGTTTGTGTCAGCAGTTTCGGTACCGGTATTAAAGGATCATTTATAGATTTCATTGACGTTGTTCCGAATGTGAGTAACAATGTATATTATGGAATATATGTTTACGCAAATTATGAGATATGTGTAATAAACAGGCTCCGTTTCGTCTGTGCTATGGTTTGCCTTCTCAGGATGCATTTATTTTTAGTAATACTTATTCTGTTTATACATATTTTTACTACATTATAAATGCCTTGTTGACAGAAAGGGGTTGACAAAGCCGTAAAAACGCACTCTAGACAAGATCAGTAAAACGAATATAAACCATTATGCAAGAAAATACAGGGTTTTGTCTGTACTTGTAGAGTGCACAGTTTGTATTTTGCGCTATGCACTTTGCGATTTGAAATGATCATAACTGTGATTTCATAATTACCAATATTTCAATCAAAGTCCATATTCAAAGTCGGGTTTTAACACAATGCAAAACATATATTAAAGCCCTTAGTTTTAGTCGTCTCGGGTTATACTGTTTGTTATTCACTTCTACAGAAATCCTCTTCCTGTCAATTCTATTTCCAAAGGATCATCCTCTGCAAATGTCAATGCCCATTTCGCCCGCAAAATAAACCCAAATTTCCGCAATAAACAAAATTCAAATAATTTTTGTTAAAAAAATATTTAAAAAAAAATAAATAAAAGACGTCTGAAACATGGCTCTCAGTATTCCCGATCCTTTGCCAAGTTGAAAAATGTAAAAGTACACCTCATATAAGTCGGAATTATATATATATATATATATATATATATATATATATATATATATATATATATATATATATATATATATATATATATATATATATATATATATATATATATATATAAACGAAGAGTGTTTGATAAGTGTTGTCAGTGATTGAAGAACATTGGCATGGATGGTGCTAGGGTTATTTTGTTTTATGTCAAGTTGTTTGCAACACTATGCTATTGATACTGAAATCAAAGACCTCAATACCCAGCGGTATAGAAAATTCAGGTAAAAAAAATTCATGGTTAAAAAAGACATGACATTTCTAAACAGTTTTCACAAACTCTGATACACTTTGATCTGTTAAATGGCATTAAGATATTATTCCAGGTATTGCAAGTATTGCCAAGCATAATGTCCATTTAAACAGATTGTGTCAAAATCTCGTACTTGCAAGTGTCAATGCCTCTTGTAACCTCATGCTCGGTACCTGAATACAGAGCCGACACTATAGCTATTAAAAAATATTTTCAGTCTCACGTATTTGTGAAATGCCTAGGTTAACCCATTAACCCAATCATTAAACTGTGCCCCCCCCCCCGATAAATACCTAGTCCAATATTCAGTTCTCAAAAGTTTTTAAACATCAGCTAAATCCTGAACTATAGCACATTTGTCTGCTTGTATCGTCTCTTTATGTTTACGTGATTTATCAGCATTGTATTCCTCTCCTAAACCCTGTGTATCTTACAGTATTTGTAAAATTATATGCATTTGATTAACCTGCCACACAAACATCTGTTTAATAGGTAAGACCAAGACGGGTATCCTGTATATAACTGAAAGCAAATGGTAATGGTACCCAGTTATACATTTGCATTTTAGACCCAGTCTACTTGCAATGAGAATATTTTGTCTGACGTTTTTCCATCACGAACTGACTTCTCCGTCTGCACTGAAGACGAAACTCCCCTCCCCCCCTCTCTCTCTCTCTCTCTCTCTCTCTCTCTCTCTCTCTCTCTCTCTCTCTCTCTCTCTCTCTCTCTCTCTCTCTCTCTCTCTCTCTCTCTCTCTCTCTCTCTCTGTTATTACCTATATGCTTAGGAATTGTATTTTATGAAACTAACTTGCCTCAGTATTTTATTATTTATTTATTTATCTGTTTATTGATTTTGCTGTTTAGATAACACCAAAGCTCAAGCCATAAATAGTAGATATGCTAACCGCTCCGGTGGCCTATCGGTTAGAGCGTCCGCATCGGATGCCGGAGTTCGCGGTGTTCGAACCCCGTGCGAGTCACGCCAAAGACTTTTTTTTAAAAAAATGTGGTACTAACAGTTGCCTCGCTTGGCGCTTAACATTAAGAGGTTAGTTTCGGACTGGTCAGGCTGGTGTCAGGATAATGTGATTGGGTGGGGCATCACGTCACATGTCTACGACATGGTACCCCAGAGCTAGACCTAACTATAAATTGTCACACTGCAGACATCGTAGCGATATGACTACGTTAAAAATCTATTATGATATGAATTTTATCATAATCTTCTCATTTCCTGCTATGAGAAGGAATTAGTCATGTCTTAGAAACTGTCTCGGCCCATGGAGAGAGAGAGAGAGAGAGAGAGAGAGAGAGAGAGAGAGAGAGAGAGAGAGAGAGAGAGAGAGAGAGAGAGAGAGAGTTCAGGCCCTCTTAAAAAAGGTTTAACGCGGAGTGATATATATATATATATATATATATATATATATATATATATATATATATATATATATATATATATATATATATGTATATATGTATATATATATATATATATATATATATATATATATATATATATATATATATATATGTATATTTGTATATATATGTATATATATATATATATATATACATATACGATATTATTAGAATAATAAGGGAACTCACAAAAACATTTCAACTAGAACGGTTACAACATAAATCTCTTAACTTTTAAAAGTACTTATTCTTTAAGAAAATTTTGAACATAAATGATTCTTACCTGTAGGAAATACGAGAAGAATCTCTCTAGTTTGAAGCAAGCAGGCTGAAGGTGCTAGGGCTTGGGTGCTTATTTATACTAGTTCAAGACACTTTTAACCTTTTTTGGTAAGGAGGTGGACAAGTTGTGTCATTATAGCACCATGACTGTTTTGCGTCCCTCAAACCAGAGAGATCCAGTTTATCCCAATGGAATCGTACATGTTTTTGTGCGTCACATTCTGCCTCATCAGTTTTATCGCCGAAACCTTTAGCTTACTAAATCAGACCGTATGTTAAGAATTTCTATAACTGAGTGCATTATTAGCGGAGTCCTGAATATGCACATATAATACGGAGAAGCTTTTGTACTTGCTACAGAGTCAGCATGTACATGTATAATACAAGGGCAGATTTCTACCTGTTTGTGAATGTTATTTGTTGAGTTAGTATACACATACAAGAATGAGATTTGTTCATGTTGTAAATAAGCAATCTTTATCAAAACATAATATAGCCCTAATAAATAAAGTTAGTCTACATATATTTAATGGAAATTACTCCCAATATAATTTACTGAGAATTTAATCCAATGAAAAATGAGTTTTAAAATAATTTAGAGGAAATTTTAATGTTATTTTTTTACCTTAAATTTCTGTCATAAAAAGTCTAGATCAAACACTCACACACACAGTAAATATGCCATTATATATTGATTGTATGTGCATCTTTTTATTATTGCTTTAAGTTTAGCATGACAATATAATAATAAGTTTCCAATATCCTGCATTTTGTATCGCTACAAGGTCTTCCCAAGTTAAGTCGGGCTGAAATTGATATAAAAAATTATTTAAGAATTAAAGTTACTATTTATATTTTGGCCAAGGTTTCCTAAATTGCTGTGAATGTATTACTTTTAGTCGCGTTCCAGGTTTTGCCAGGTACAAATTGTCATGACATTTTTTGGTTGCTTCAAACCACTAATTTAAAGACCCGACAAATAGCAAAATCCAGAAACTAAAGTATCGGCACCAGTTTAATTTTGTCATAAAACCTTAAGAATTCATACGCACAAAAAAATAAACTATTTTCCCATCATTCTGACGTTTTAAAACTTCGCTCTGTGGACCGTTTGAACCATGGAACGTTTTAATGTCTTTTATTCAAGGTTCTCCTTAACTTATGCGAAAATTAATTTGGGCGTTCGAAGTCGAATTTTGAGTAAATTTGGTAAAGTGTTTCTCATTTATCGTGGAAAGGAGTATGTTTTTTTTTTATAAAAATTAAATTGGTCAAATTATCCTTTACAAATAAAAAGTGTTTAATAGCTCTCATTTTTTTCTGGATCGTGAAAATTGTTTATTTTTCTTCCTGAACACATTTCTCTTTCAACTGTGACCGGGGGACGAGGAAGGGGATTTATCACGATATTTTAGTCTATAATAATTGTAACATCATTTTCAAATTTAATCAGAATCGGCACAACCTCTTCCCAAAAGATATAGTTCAAAGAAGATGATAAAAATTAAACATATGAAACAAATATATTGCTTTAGTGCAGTTAATGGTATAGCAAAAATATTCCATGTTATTTTCTTCCCAACTTTGTATGAATTTTGCACAGCATGCTATCGATGTGATCGATACGATCGATATCCACATTTCATTACTTCATGATTCCGTTAATATAGGATGTTAAATTCGAATAAACACAAAAAGTTATAAAAAAAAGAAAACAATAAAGGATCTAAACAAAAAAACAGAACAAAATCTAGCCATTGTTTACGAACATGCAAGAATGTCGCAACAGCCAAATTACAGCATGTAATGTAGATGTATACATGCTTGTATTTCTGACGTAGATGAAGATATGATACCTACTCCGTGTAGTTATTCTAAACTATCGATGTTTACCTAGTACTGTCACAGGCTTAAGCTAATGAATTTATAACTTGTCCGATTACTTACAGTTAATGAATTTATAACTAGTGGAAGATCTTAGTTAAGTGTTCGAAATGCGCGGGAGAACCGAGTCAGATGGTTAATGAATTTATAACAAGTCGAAGATCATTAATGTCAAGTACTCTGAAATGCGTGAGAGAACATACTTAAAGTTATTGAATTTGTAACTAGTCGGAGAAGTAAATGATGCTCTTAATTTACTTAGAAGAATGACGCACGGGGCCACAGGTGGCTGTGTGGTCTAAAAAGCGCTCGCTTTTATAAATCCCAAACACCTCTCTGCGTGGGTTCGGTTCTCGGCTAAACCAACGTGAGTATGTGAGACAGCTTGTCAGTAACTTCCCGTGGGTCCGTGGCTCTTATCAACGTCTTCCATGAATCACTTATCTACCAAATATACCGTCCGCCATGTGTAACCTATCGTATGTTGAAAAATGGCGCTAAGCCCCAGAAAATAAAACCGGATGTTCTAATTAAGCCTAGTCGCTTCATGTATCTTTTCGTTATAAAATCGACTTCAACAATCGCTTTAGTCTTTAACCTTCATTTTTTAATAGAAATAGACAGAAGGCCCAATAACTCATAGCTCAACCAAGCTATTAATGTAATCTTGTATGAGTGTAACTTTGACGGAACAAAAGAGAAACTACAAAGATATTATAATGTTCGATATTCCACTTATCTTCATTTTATCTTTTCAAAATTTACGTCCAGAAATTCAATATTCGAAGAAAACTAAACTCATGTTCATTATTTGACACTGTTCTGACTAAGAACATATTTCACTTATATCATTAGTTAGCCGTTTTGTCGATTGTTCGTGGTTGTGTGACGTAATTATTCCGACCAAGGAGTAACCAGGCTTTGGTAGATAAGTTGGTGTCTCTGAAAAAACAAAGAAATCCAACTGACAAAAAGAAATTTAACTGGTAAAAATTAATAATGCTTATCATAAAAATATTTCTTCTTTTCAGAAAAAAACATCAAAAATTTCAACAACAAAAAAAATAATTTGACGACAATTAAACAGGATATATTTTAGGCAATTTTAAATCTAGGTCATAACAGCACCATTTGGTCTGATCGCCAAAAAGTCGTTTCATTGGCGCTGATGAAATATATACATTTCCAGTGAAAATGGAAACGTAAGCAGTGCGTGTTTGGTACAGAGGCAGACGACACGTAACATGCGCGCAAACGTTTCCTTAAAAATAGAAAAATTTAAAATGCAAAAATTTACAACAACAACAAACTTTATTTTCCCGAAATACAATCTGAACATCGACTTGTGACAAAGAATTGTGCTGCTACCTTTCGTTGAATTTTTAAGAGCCTGCCAAACAGAATCTAGTAAAATAATGTCAGATCTGTCCCTCATTTGGTGGAGATCTGGCGAAGAAAGACGAGTATCTGGTTCGATGACACTTGCTGAAAGAGACTTCTTGTCATCGATGTTTACCTTTAACCAGAATTAGGATTCCAGACGGCTTCTGTGCCGTGTTTTAATTCATTGGGGTTTTCTTAGTCAAGAAACAATAACAATAAATGAGAGGCAATTGGTTTAGGTAATGTATTAAAATATGAGCCCGAAATGATCTGAACGTGTCATGGAATAAGTGGGGGGGGGTTTACTGTTAGATGGTTATTTTAGGCGCTCTTGAATGCAGTAGCTTCGAAGGGTCATCGTCTTTTAAGCCCTAACCATGAATTCCATCCAAAATAACCAAAGACATTTTTAATGCATTTTCCTTAAACGATAATCCTGGACCCGCTCTTGTAAATCACTGTGGGCCAGCAATGTTGACAAACGATTTCCTACTGTTACATGGACTAGCACAGAATCTTTGGTCTCTCAGCTTTCGTTTGGTTGACGTGAAACTTGTACGTAATGGTCATTATCAAAGGATGTACATGTTAACCTATCATTGCAATCAGTTTGGTAACAGTTATTTCCCTTTCGAATTTGTACGGTTTTGTTTGGGTGGAGGGAGTTTGGGGTTGTCGGTTTGTTTGGAGTTTATTATTCTGGATGAAAAAAGACGGAATCTTTTGACCACAACTTGCAATTATTGATAGCTTTGAATGTTTAGTGGTTTACAGCACAAAACAGTGTATTTCATTCCAGGGTAACTGAAGTGAACTAATTTATAGATGGACATTTATATATATATATATATATATATATATATATATATATATATATATATATATATATATATATATATAGATATATATATATAGATAGAGATATAGAGAGATATATATATATAGATATATATATATATATATATATATATATATATATATAGATATATATATATAGATAGATATATATAGATAGATATATATATATAGATATATATATATATATATATATGCGTTCTTTTCCACACGAGAAATTCGTACGCATGTTCTAATTCCTTGTCATTTGCGACAAGATCTAATTATCTGAAAAAGCTGGAAACCATATTACGCATAACATTAAATAGTTCCACGATCACGAAGAATTTGTTATTGCTTTAAAATTATAATTTTCTTCGTATGTTCAAAACGTATCGAAACGGCTTTCCGTGCCCATTTTGCCTTCGAAGTGATCGCACCAGAAATTCCTACAGGTGTGGTCTTAAGGTATTTAGTTAGCAGTTTTGCCGGTATCGCATTAATGTAATGGAGATGCCAATTTGGAGCGAAATCGAGACAATAATAGTCGTGTATTATTCTAGTATCACAGAGGGTATCCTATCATATGAGTTATTTTTTTTAGAAATGATTTATCGTTCTTTCTTTGCATAGTCCTTCCTTACTTTTTGCTTTTTTACTTTGTTTAATCGCTCGTTTATTTATTCATCCTTTCCTTCCTTCTTTCTATATTTTCTTCTGTATTTGTTTCTGATTCTTCTTTTTCACTCATTCTGGTTCTCTCATTTCTTATTCTATTTCGAATTTTTTTCCTCCTGATTCTTTTGCTTCGGTGTTATTGTTTCTTTCTTTTTTCCAAGGTAACGCAACCTTTAAATGTACGTGTATTAGCAATACATCCAATCTCACGTTCATTCTCAAATTTTCAATTTCATAAGTCGACGTAAGTTTGAAAACCCATAAAAATTTCAAACGGAGATTTGTCTGAAAACCTACAAAAATGTTATACCAGATAGAAAGTATTTTTATATCAAGAAATGTGGAATATTTCTATTTATTTACACGCCTTATACTTTTTATTTCAATCTAGCAGGTATCAACATTTTTCATCACAAAGGAACCTAACGGTCATCAAGTAGTTCCCATTGTAAAATTTAAGAAATTGCTACTGTAAATAATATCACTTGCTATATTTATCACTTAATACTGAAAACACTTGCTATATTTATTTATCACTTAATACTGAAAACACTTGCTATATCTATCACTTAATACTGATAACACTTGCTATATTTAATACTCTATATGCATACAAATCACAATTACTACAAAGAATCGGTTTTTCTCAAAATAATTTAAATATATTTTTTAATAACTTTCAAGATATTTTGGACGAATTTGAAGGTAATTTTTGGGGGAGGGGGGATAAAAAAATTTTTAAAAAAATATTCTTTTTTGCTTCATGTATCGCTTGGAACATAATTAAAACATAATGAAAATGAAATATGCGCGCTGACGTTTAGCAAGTTCCACTTGTCATCGTCCAACGATGAAATAAATTATACCAAGAATCCATAGCAGTCAAAGGTCTTTTCATCTTTGTGAATTTGTTTGCTAAAAGGATTACGACAGGATAGGGTGTGGAGTGCCCGGAAGCGGTAATTACTGCCTCAAGCTCTAACCGGACACCCAGCTCTGACTCCTAACAGCTGCATGCATGAGACAACGATCACATTCCGGTAGACCGATTCAGGCTAAGCCAGAAAATAATAGCTGATGAGTCTCAAAACCTCAATGAGTAATAGACTTGCCTAATTTAACATACCAGGATAACTGAGATCACCGGGACGATCGAACGACCGGACAGGCGGCTAAGCCATATTTATTTTAGGAGCGCAGGGTTTGACGAGACATAAAAGATCTCATGAACGTTCATTGCAGCTAAGGAGTTTTCCAGACGTGACGATTCATCGTACCAATGAACCCAACTTTCTTAGGCTTAGAGAGTGGGAATGCCCCATGCAAAAACTTTTCCACTTTAAAATAGTTTCACGCAAGGATTTTCTGCACAATATTTCTTTCCTTCCACAAATCCTGCTGAGATGAGAGATAGATGGAACCTAAGCAACTCTGCACAGAGTGGGGCTTGCTATCAGAACTACTCTTATGAAAGACATTCCCACCCTCCCATTGGCATTGGCATCAACTAGCACCACTGGAAGATGCGCTTCCCTTTGAACAAGTCACGTCATGTGACCATCATTGGTGCCTACGATCCTACCCTCTCTAACCAGTAAGAAACAAACGAACTGTTATATCAGGACTTAAACCAACTTATTACATTTTGATTTGTACTCACAAATGATAAAGTGATTATTCTGGGAGACTTCAACGCCAGAGTCGGGAAAACTAACGTCGACTGGAAGTCAGTTCTTGGCAAACGCCGTGTGTGGAAGTTGAACAACAATGGTTTTCTCCTACACAAATCTGCTGATCAATGCATCACTAGCAAGCTGACAGGTACATAAAAACCTAGATGCATTCAAGGTCCAGTGTTATTTAATACACTACGTCATTGCCAGACAGAGGGACCTACATTTCGTCAGAATCACGTTTAACACAGAATGAAATATATGTAAAATCGAAACCGATTAAAACAGGGGTGCAAAATACGTCTGGGCGATTGCGAAGGTAGTGCGAGTAGATAGATCGTGTAGCATTAAAAAAAATAGAAGCCAGCCTATATATATATATATATATATATATATATATATATATATATATATATATATATATATATATATATGTTTTGCATTTTTGTGGTAGGTAGATCATTTTGGCTTGGTCATTTTATAAGTAGCTCGCATACTGAAAAAGTGTGTTCACCCCTGGATTAAAAGAAGCAATTGATGAAAATTTCAAGGTCAAAGTTTCACTGGTTTAGGTCAGCTTCAAACCAAGGGACGAAACTCTTACAGGCAAATGTTAGTTCACTAGAGTTACCCACCATTTTGTACTTTGTCAGAAGCTTGGCTGCTTATCAGATGTATGACTAGAACTGAAGGCACTGAAATGAAAACAATTCCTTTATATTTGATGAACACATTTGATAAACAAAGGGGTTTATCCAAAGTTTGTAATCGATTATCTTTATGTTGTTGTAATTTTGACTGGTGAACCGAATTTTTAAAAGAAAAATAGATCCTCTTATTTTCTTATGCAGTAACATATCTTTAATCGGATGCCAAATATAAAGTTATAGTAACCGTTGATACTGCATTATCTTAAACGGTTCTAGCACTTTCATTCATTTCTTTTTTTTTTCATGTATTCGAATTATTATGTCCGTTATAATCATTTTCTGAGTTACTCAAAATTTTCTTCTGTAACAATCTCTGTACATAGAGAACAAAAATAATTATATTATTTGATTATAGAGAACAAAAATAATTATATTATTCGATTGATTAATGGTGCACGCAAAATTAGAGGGCATGAACAGGTAAGACAATACAGTAGTTCTTCGTTTTTAAAGATTTCTAATTAAGTTACCTATGCATGAAGTATTACTGGGTGAATTTGAATAAGGTTATTCCAAACATGAAGTATTACTGGGTGAATTTGAATAAGGTTATTCCAAACAAGGAAGTATTACTGGGTGAATTTGAATAAGGTTACCCCAAACATGAAGTATTACTGGGTGAATTTGAATAAGGTTACCCCAAACATGAAGTATTACTGGGTGAATTTGAATAAGGTTATTCCAAACAGGAAGTTTTACTAGATGAAATCTAATAAGGTTACCTCAAACATGAAGTATTACTCGGTGAATTTGAATAAGGTTATTCCAAACAGGAAGTATTACTGGGTGAATTTGAATAAGGTTATTCCAAACATGAAATATCACTGGATGAATTTGAATAAAGTTCCCTATGCATGACGTATTACTGAAATCTGAATTGGATATGAAAAGAAGTCGAATGAAAAAGACTTTCTTATTTATTTTCTCCACTTTAGGGTAGAACTGTGTAGATCTTGCAGTTGTTATGGTGTAAAATGCAGTTGATGTGTTTTCTTTAATATTCAGACAGGCAGAAAAGTATTAAAAGTTGAAAATTCCGTTGTTCTTAGCTTGTATGTAAAATTTTAGGAGACATTTGGCTTCTGTTATAAAGTTATGACAATTCATTTCCAATGTTTAAAGTGGAACTCAGCGCATAGCACATACCATCAAAGATCAAAGCATGCAAATGCGCCAGGTTACGGAGACCGCGGATGTCCGAGTTGTGGGGAAGGGGAAAATGGGTAGTATGGCCCGTGTCAACAAACAATTTAAAAAAATGATAAATATATACATGTTTAGTGATGCAATGTATGTATGTATGTATGTATGTATGTATGTATGTATGTATGTATGTATGTATGTATGTATGTATGTATGTATGTATGTATGTATGTATGTATGTATGTATGTATGTATGTATGTATGTATGTATGTATGAATGTATGTATGTATGTATGTATGTATGTATGTATGTATGTATGTATGTATGTATGTATGTATGTATGTATGTATGTATGTATGTATGTATGTATGTATGTATGTAACGTTTAACGTTCATTATCACAATAGCAGCTATATATGGTATCATCTAAAAAACATAAATTTAAAAAATGTAAACATGAAAATAAATCTTCCAAATAAATATAAACATTAAATATACAAGCTAAGATATAAAGAGGGAAATAGGTTGAAATTCTGTACACCGGTGATGATAACTATATCGAATTAGTTATTATTCGAATAGCAATAACATTTATAAACAATCCGAAGTCTATTTTCTTATATTATATGCAAGTGCATGTCTTTGTCTTTATTTCCATTTGTCTAGCCGCAAGAGAGAGAGAGAGAGAGAGAGAGAGAGAGAGAGAGAGAGAGAGAGAGAGAGAGAGAGAGAGAGAGAGAGAGAGAGAGAGAGAGGTGGCAGATCATATCAAAATTAAAATTGTAATAAATTAAAGTAGTACACTAACTACTAACACAGTACTAACTCGTAGACTTTTTCGAAATCTTAATAATGATAGGTACCCTGACGTTAGCACATTGGGAAAGGGCACTGACTAAACTGAGTAAGGAGCGCGTGGCGATGTGATGCCAATGCTGCGGTGCTAAGGTGAGGTAGTACGGTTCACACAAGATCTCCCAAAAGAGACCTTCAATAAAAAAAAAGACATAACGAATACAAAAATACCGGGAAACAATTAAAGAACTACTAACAACTTCGAGATGGTACATAAAATAAACAACATATCCTCATCCGTATTATTTTATTTCAATCTTTTTTTGTTACATTGATTCTTATTTTTATTTCAACTTCTTTGTAATCAATAAAGAAATACATAGAAAAACATGATCCGGAAAAGAGAGACTTCCTAGTAACGAGTAGTCGTGTCCCCTACCATACTATATTTCATTTCGTTTTTTAAAATAAATAATAACTCTATTAAATAAACACACACACACACACACACACACACACATATATATATATATATATATATATATATATATATATATATATATATATATATATATATATATATATATATATACATGACAGTGCTATCCCTGGATTCTGTAGTAGAATCTTGAAAATAGTGGGCAGAATTTATAATTTAATCAATACTATCATACAGGTTAGAGAAATTAAATTCATACTGTACGAAGCTTCTAACCCAGGTCCGCGAGTAAATGGCACTTATCGCTTTGCCTGCACGCACCAACCCATATTTTTGTGCATCAATAATTAATTGAACGTTAAAGATTGACCTAGTCAGCAGCGGGCATTTTTTTTTTCTCCAGCCGATAGTAATTATTTCAGACTGATTCATGGTCGAGAAATTTAGCATTATTTATTCCCATTCTGGGTGCTGTGCCCTCATAGCTGCAGAAAATATGGTAAACAAAATTTTCCCAACGGCTATCGGGCAAAATTTTCCGTTCCCATCAAATGAAATAATAAAGATAGCAAATTAACCACTTTGGTGTCCTGCACAGGACATTAATTACAAGACCCAACCGGAGAAAAACCTTTCTGTGTTCTCAGAATATAATAAAACGAGACAATCTAGTCAATGATCTATCGTGTAATGGCGTTTTAAGAACCATTTCAGGCGAGTCAATGACGTCAGCAGTGACCTCTGACGTCAAAGGAGATATTAGCTTGATATAAACAACGTGTTAACAATAAAGGAACCCCTGCAGAGTTGGAAGAATGTTTGCTACAAGCACGGTCACGTGATTTCAGAGAGCGGTTCAACTGTCTGTTTACACAGTCTGTATTATTATAGATGTACAACATCGGACAAAAGGAAGCGAGGAGTATGTATGTATGTATGTATGTATGTATGTATGTATGTATGTATGTATGTATGTATGTATGTATGTATGTATGTATGTATGTATGTATGTAAAAGGTTTAAAGCTCTAACATCCCAATCCTTAGAATGTAAAGGGAAAAAAACTTGCTAAAATCCACTGAAAATCTCTTCCAAAAGAACGTGCATTAGAAGATAAAAGGCGAAGATATTAAAATTCTTTGAAAGGTGCATGAAGTGAATGATAAAGGTAATAAAAGGTATATGCAAGATTAATTTTTTTTAATAAAGTGTACCCATTTCAAATGTCCAGGATTTGCATTAGTCGTACATCATAAAAAGGCTTCAAGAAATTATATTTAACAAGCAACTTTTAAAAACAATCTCATAGGGTGGATTCAAGAGAAAATACTAGGATCAAATGTCAGTGGACACTGGTAAGGCAATTAAATTATGCCTCTCGTCCAAGATCGTCCTTAACTATTCCAGAGAAGTAAGCCTGTAAGCATGAGTCAAGTATGTGTAACTAGAACGGGAGGGGTGGGGTGGGGCGATGGAGTTTAAAGAAGTTTGTATTGGATGTACGCGATGTGCGGCTTATTTAGCATTCTTTCCCCACTAACCAAAGAGTGATTAATGCCACAATCAAGAAAAAGATGATCCAACACGAAACATGATGTGCAAAGTAGAATAAATACTGAACTGGAAAAGAAAATTTAGTTTAAGAATTCATAGCCTAATCTGTATTCAATATACAAAAAGATTTTGATAAATTTCTGTATATCAATCATGGGCAATTTAAAGTTTTTTATTAGTTGTCCATCATCGGTTTTCCCTTCAAATTGAATTCTGGCAAATGTTAAATTATAGACGAATGAGACATGAAGCTATTCTAGTAGTAGTAGTAGTAGTAGTAGTAGTAGTAGTAGTAGTAGTAGTAGTAGTAGTAGTAGTAGTAGTAGTAGTAGTAGTAATAGTAGTAGTAGTATTGAACCACACTTCTGGCTAATTTTAAAGAAAGAAAACGTCCCTTTTATATCAATTAACACTTTTTCGGCTAAACTATTTCATCAAATTAAATTAAATATGGTTGCATTTCATTCTATGTTGCCTTAGTTTAATTTTTATTTGGTTTAATTTTGAATTCAATCTAGTTTACTTTGATCTATTTTAATTTTATTTAAATTATCAGCAATTTAGAATAATGGCAAGTAATCCCGTTATTGACATATCAGACTCAAAGGGATTGCACAGATAAATAAAAGCAGTGTGTGTGTGTGTGCGTGTGTGTGTGTGTGTGCGCGAGAGCTAAATTCCTTACTTGCTGGGAGAAATCTGCACATTCCTTAAAAATAAATCACCTGACGGGGAAAAAAATGTGCTAAGAAGAGAAGCGTTTGACTGACTCAGTCAAGCAACGGGAAATGTCAATGATTTCAAACCTTTCAGAGATTAAACGTATTAAATTTTCTGCCAAAATGAATCTATTTTTTGCGTAAACCCAGATTGTATGTACTCACGAAATTTGTGTATATGTCAGTGATGATCATTTTAATTCACCAATACTTCTGGATTTATTTTATTTTGCTTAATTCAAATTGTGGAATTTCGATTTGTACGATTGTTTTTCAGTTTCCATTTTGGTTATAGAGATGTTTTAATTCCTTCCACGATTAATTGTCACTCGTTTACCTCGGTTTAGTGGAACATATACATGTATCGAGTATTTCGGAAGTGGGACATGTACTATATTAAACGGAGTGTAGTTTGGCTCTCTGACCAAACGTAGATTTCCAGCCCAAAATTTACCAAACAACCGTACCCCTATCCGCTCACTCACCCAGCCCACTTCACACTAGGTGTCTACCGTCTTTCTTTATCTCGAACCAATATTTATCCTCTGTGGCAAGAACAAATATGTTCCGTGATCACATCCATGGTCCACAAAATTTTCAAACCAATAATTGATGTGGTAAAGCATCACGAAAAGGCAGACCAGATCGTGATGTTAGTTAGGACAAGTTGCTAAGAATAGAGATGCATATGCACGCGCGGAGTGTTGATTAGTAACTCCATGTAATATTAGTACATAAATACTAAAGAAATTTCAGAACGTCACCTCTAATCTCCTTTATTATAATGTAGTAGTGGAAAATTTATTTTATCCAGGTGCTGATCATTTACGTATATAATACTGTAGCAAAATATTTCACTATGCGGTTTCTTTGTTTCTCTCAGTAAAATAATATTTTTCACTAAGTAACTTTACATCTAAGGTGATGCTGAATCTATGAACTCTAGGTTAAGCGAGAAATAAATAAATCAAAAAGGAGGGTTATGTATCAAGGATAAAATATATGGTACCTGAAACAAATCAGGAAACAGACAAAACATATAAAAGCATGATGGGTATATGTTTCTGCCCAACATATGGACCTTATCAGACACAGATCATTACTACTGAGAAACTTGCCGATGAAATATTGTCTGTAACGCCGTAGGATATAATTATAATAATTAAACCTAGAGGATACAAAATTTATTGTCTGTAACGCCGTGGTATATAATTATTGTAATTAAACCGAGAGGATACACAATTAATTGTCGGTAACGCCGTGGTATATAATTATAGCAATTAAACCGAGAGGATACAAAATTAATTTTCTCTAAAGCCGTGGTATATAATTATTGTAATTAATCCGAGAGGATACAATATTAATTCTCTGTAATATCGTGGTATATAATTATTGTAATTAATCCGAGAGGATACAATATTAATTCTCTGTAATATCGTGGTATATAATTATTGTAATTAATCCGAGAGGATACAATATTAATTCTCTGTAATATCGTGGTATATAATTATTGTAATCAATCCGAGATGATACAATATTACATCTCTGTAATGTCGTGGTATATAATTAATTGTAATTAATCCGAGAGGATACAATATTACTTCCATGTAATGTCGTGGTATATAATTATTGTAATTAATCCGAGAGGATACAATATTAATTCTCTGTAATATCGTGGTATATAATTATTGTAATTAATCCGAGAGGATACAATATTAATTCTCTGTAATATGGTGGTATATAATTATTGTAATTAACCCCAGCTGTATAATAGTATATGTCCATAACACTGAGGTTTACCCAAGCTAGTACAATATTAATTATCTTTAACATAGTGGTATAAAATTATCGCAATCAACCATGGACTTTACTATATTAATTGTCTGTAACACAGGGATATATAAATATACTAACTAATATAGATAGGATAGAAAAGCATTGTATATTATGAGAAACATGTGTCCGTATGCCCACTCGTGGGAAAAAACTGAGAGAATCCGAATGCCAATATTTTGTCTGAATACTATTATTTTAATGTTGATTAGAAATATCCACAGTGAAAGCTTTGGACTGGTGGAGTTTCCCTATATTATTTTATTTTTTAATTTACTATTGTTGTTTTTTTGTTGTTTGTTTGTTGTTTTTTTTATAAAAAAGCACGAACGAAACGTTATGCTTATAACAATGTTTAAATTTTGAGTCTTCTAAAATTAATGATAGTTCTTTCCACGATTTTGCTTGATCTGAACATTCTCATTTTATCTAAAACATCTTTTAACAGAGATATAAACAATAAATGAATTAATAATAAAATTAGTAGTTTTTCAATCGTATTTACCATCATGGGATTTAAAGTCAAATAAGAATGTATTTTGATGACTTGATTCTTCTCTATGTGACAATCCAGTTTTGTACCTAAGCGTTGCGACTGCTTTGAAATATGTTTTGTTGAAAGAAATTCGAACGATTTCTTTAAGTGCAACACATTTATTCATATAAACGTTATAATTACCACCGGAGGCGTGTTGTTGTCCTTAAATTTTACTGATATTTCTATAGAAGGCCTCTTATTGATTTAGCAACTTTTATAGATTTTATTTTTTTTTTAAAATCAAGTTATGCATCTTTGGCTAAAATTATCGAATATACTTTCAACGTACTGATTTAGTGCTTCATAGTGTGCAGCCATCTTGCTTTACGTCATATACTTGGCAACTGAAAGTGGGTTCTTCGTGGACTCTTAATTTTGAAGTTTGTTTATTGAGTGGAAAATCGGCATAAGTATTGCATATCTCACTCTTTACAGTTGTTGATGTTATTAGCCGGGACAACTGCGATTGCTTGACAAGAGGGGGGAGGGTTTAGGGGAGAATGGGGTAGGTGTTTATTATAAAGCCTATCAAATATGTGAAACAAATGTGAACATAGCCTTTTTACCATCAACACACACAGACACACACACACACACACACACACACACACACACACACACACACCAAAAGAACCCTAAACAAACAAATGTCATTACCTTCAATCGAATAAAGAGGCTGAAATTAATTATATCCCAAAGGCAAGGTGTCAGAATACAACATAAAGTTTAGTGACGTGTCTATGTGTCGCCGCAAAATTATGTCACACTTCACTTATCGCCTGAAATTAACACAATAATTAATATGAAATTTTAATGTATTATCCTTAAGTTAGACTTATTACTTTACAAAGGAAAGGATAAGGCATCGGCCTCTAATCATACAATATTTATTTTCAGCAGCCACTTCGGCTTGCTAAAGTAATTAGAGATTGGGAAGGCAAAGTCTCCCGTGTATTATCTATTTCAAGATAAATACGATTCCCAACGTTTGACGTCATCTGGTCCATTGATTGACAAGTGGATCTCATTTGTATGCTCATTATTTATCGTCTAGTATTAAATTCTTGCTGCGGATGACGACATTCGGAAGGTTTCAGTTGTAGTTGTTTTCGACAACATTATATCTTTTCTAAGAATAGGTAATTGCTACATGATTACCAGCCTGAAAAAGCAAAGTAATTGTGTGTGTGCGTGTGTGTGTGTTGGAGTTTTAACGTAGCTTTAACAATTTTCAATTCATATCGCTACAATGTTTACAGTGTGGCAGTTTATAGTGATGTCTAGCACTGGGGCATCATGCCACAGACGTGTAGCATCATGTCCCACTCAGTCACGTTATACTGACACTAACACTAACCTCTCAATGATAAAAAGCTAATAGAACCATTTTCATTAGTCTACGGTATGACTAGGCTGGGGATCAAACCCGCGACCTCATGCATACGAGGACGACACCCTTACCACTGAGGCCTCTTGAGCGATGCAAAGTAAAGTAATTGTGCGAAGCTGATTAAGATGTCATGTTTGGAAAGATTTCTTTCTTAAGGATTGGCCGAACTGAATGTATAAATTCAATTCATCTACATCCGTTGTATTGATGCACTTGTCAATTTCATTCTTTTATTTTGTACGATACTTTAAATATAGATTTACTATAAATGTGTACTGACCTTGAGTGTCGCACTAAAGGTAAATGGCGCCAGGGGCCCAAAAGGATCTTGGTGCCAGAAGGCCTCTGGTATCCGTGATTTTGACGCCCCAGGACCTCTGGCGCCTTAAGCATCCTCCCGGTCTGTCCCCACCCCCAATAATACGTATTGCGAAGGTTGCTTTAAAATTGTCGATATTTTGTTTCGTATTTATTGCTGCCTCTATTCTTTCACAGAAAAACGTTGTTTTCGTTCCTTGTTTTAAATCATGTTTATGGTGTTTCCAGATAATTCTTTCTCTTCTTTATTGTTCAGGCCATGAACAGTGTTTTAAACGTTTATTAATTATTTCATCTAATTGTTTGTTGTTTTTTTGTATTTTTTTTGGTTGAAAATATGATTCGTTCAGTCTTCTCTGTGTTATTCATATCACGCACAAAGCTGGTACGTGAATGAATAACAGTGAAGACTAACTCAGCCATACAAAAATTTTGACGCAGTGACCCGATTTTCACTGATTGTCTTATGGTACATTCTATCCTTATTTCTCCTATTATGGTCTGCCCTTCTATGAAATTGAATTCGGGATGCCGTCTTATTCCTAGCTTCTTGTCACGCATTGGGTCGCTGACTGGGCCATCGACTGAGTCGGTCACGGACTACGTCGCTGAGTCGTCGACTAGATCGTCCTTCTGGGTCCCTGAGTCGTTGACTGGGTCGTGTGTGGTCATCGACAGGGTCGTCGACTGAGTAACTGAGTCGGCGATTGGGTCGCTGACTATGTCGTCCTTTTGGGTCACCTACTAGATCGTCCTCTGGGTCGTTGACTGTGTTGTTGACTGGATCGTAGATTGGTTCGTTGACTGTGTCGCTGAGTCGTGATTATGATTTTTAACGTAGCTTTAACAATTTTTCAGTCAATTTGGATGTAATGTGTGTGTGTGTGTGTGTGTGTGTGTGTGTGTGTGTGTGTGTGTGATTTAGATTTTAATGAATGAGATATTAGTGTTCGACAGTCTATCGCACATAGCATGACAGATTGGTGTTCGATGTTATAAATAAATGAGAGGATAGTGTTCGACAGTCGATCGCACATAGATTGACAGATTGGTGTTCGATGTTATAAATAAATGAGAGATTAGTGTTCGACAGTCTATCACACATAGATTGACAGATTGGTGTTCGATGTTATAAATGAATAGGAGGATAGTGTTCGACAGTCTATCGCACATAGCATTACAGAGATTGGGGTTATATCCAATAGTACATGAGAGGGGTTGACCGCTCCGGTGGCCTAGTGGTTAGAGCATCCGCCTTGGATGCGGGAGGTTGCTGGTTCGAACCCCACTCGAGTCATACCAAAGACTTATGAAAATGGTGCATACAGCTCCCTCGTTAGAATAATGCGACTGGCTGGAATATGACTGGCTGGGACATCATGCTACATGTTGCGGCATGATGCCCCAGTGCAAAACATCACTATAATTGCCACACCGCAGGCATTGTAGCGAAAAGACTGACACCACAAATTTAAAGAAGGAGGTTACCAATCCGCGATAAAACTAGTTATTGAAACCTATACAACTTTACTGTTTGGATCAGTGGTTTGTGTGCAGTGGTGGTGGTTAAAACCTACCATCAGAGCAGCCTGGGTTAGATATTATGTTGTGTCCTTGGGCAAGACATCTGATTCCAGTTGCATCGGCTTTAAATAACTTACTTGTGCTGGCTGTATCGTAAAGCACAAAACCAAACTTAACCAAATTTGAACGTTTTTAGGAGCTTCTATATTTGTAAAAAAAAAAAATTTCATTAAAATTTATATCGCCACAATCATCATGACCTGGCTTGCAATATTTCATTAAAATTTATAACCCCACAGTCATCATGACCTGGCTTGCAACATTTCATTAAAATTTATATCGTTATAATAATCATAACCTGGCTTGCAATATTTCATTAAAATTTATAACCCCACAGTCATCACAACCTGGCTTGCAACATTTCATTAAAATTTGTATCGCTACAATCATCATGACCTGGCTTGCAATATTTCATTAAAATTTATAACTCTTTAGTCATAGTGACGTGGCTTAGAGTAGATTTGTAAAATCTATAACCCCAGAGTCATCATGACTTGGCTTACAGTGGTTCTTGAAAATTTATAGCCACACAGTCATCATGACATGGCTTACAACCAATGCCGGATTAAGGCTTTTCAGGGCCTTACCCACTGTAAATATTATGGTGCCCTCCCCCTTTCTTAAAAATATGACACTAAAAAAATCAATATTAAAAGCTAAAAAGGTTGGAAAATACCAGCGTTGCCACCATTCCAAATCAAATTACTCATATATGCAGCTCGAAATAGTCTTATATAATTAATTCAAATTGTATCATCTAAAATTAATTTAAATTTTTTCTTGTGTTTGTTTGGTACCATAACACGTGTTTGTGTGCTTAGTTGGTAATCCGGCCCTGCATAACACAATTAATTTAAATCTAAACCGACAGTCACCATGACCTGACTTACGGCATTTCTTCAAATCTATAGCCCAATAGACGTCATGACACGAAGTGCAACGGTTCTTTAAAATTTACAGACCAAAAGTCATCGTGAAAAGTCTTAAAATTAAAGTAACATTACACCTTATGTGTAAATTTGCACCTACAAGAAATGTGCTCGCTTCAACGTGCTGCTAGTGATCAAAGGAAAAGGTAATCATAAACCTAATAAAATCGTACCAGAAATTGTAAACCGTAGTCGTTGCAAAGTGTATCCATTAAAATCGTCTAGATACAGTACAAGTTCGCTCTTTTAATAGAATGGGCGACTGACCATACACGAGTCGAGCAAAATGTGTGTGAGTGTGTGTGTGTGTGTGTGTGTGTGTGTGTGTGTGTGTGTGTTTGTGATTTGGATTTTTAACTTGGCTTTAACAAGTTTTCAGTCTTATTGCTATGATGTCTGCAGTGTGGCAGTTTATAGTGATATATATATATATATATATATATATATATATATATATATATATATATATATATATATATATATATATATATATATATATATATATATATAATACTGACACAGCATCCCTTAGACATGTACCACGATGTCCCACTCAGTCACATTATCTTGACACCAAGCCGACCAATCCTAACACTAACCTCTTAAAGCTGAGCGCCAAGTGACCATTTTCATAAGTCTTTGGTATGTCTTGGCTGTGGCTCGAACCCACGACCTCCCACATCCGAGTCGGACGCTCCAACCACGTAGGCCACCGTAGTGTTGTGTGCAATTTCTGTCTTTAAATAATTTGAATTGAAATTATTTACAGAGTTTCGTAAATTATATTTCAAATGAGAACAAATGAAGTATCAAATTAATGGCGTGAAAATTTTATTTGACAAAACAACGGAATAGTGCATTTCGGCGAGTTTCATAGAGTCAGATGTCTCAGTTATTAGGCCTGTATCCGACCTGAAGTTACACATATAGGCACCCCGTATAATTATTTTCTGGGACGGGGAAAACATGTGATGGTCAGCTATTAAGTTTTACTGACGTAGGCCAAAACATGTTTAGAGTTCTGAACATGGTCACGTACGACACCTTGAGGTCATATGATACATGTTTGATAAAGAAACCAGTTGATAAAAGCCCATGTTGTGAAACAATACGGCTACATGCATATAACATTTAACCCCGTGGTGATCTTCACTTTTAGTGGTAATCTCAGTGTTTTGTTATTTCGTTTAATGGTGACGAAAAAGATAAATGTTACAATAACAGAGCCTAATATATATATATATATATATATATATATATATATATATATATATATATATATATATATATATATATATATATATATATATATATATATATATTACGTTGTTTTTGTTTTACAGAATTTAGTGAGTTACTCGTTGTCACAGTGTACATTTATTATTACTGTTAAAACTAGTATAGCGCGCTGTTTTGTTTACCTTGTGTGAAGCCAGTGAACGGACTCTGCGTAACGATATGGAAATTAGTTGCACTGCGGCACGGGTGCGTGTTTAAGGATAGCTTAGTTCGATCAGTTTCTCGTTCAAACAGTTCATAACACTTTTGAACATGGTTGTTGCATCCTAAAGTTGAAAATAATTATAAGACCATGGTGACGTGTGATGTGATATGATTATGAACGTAGCTTTCACTTTTTTCATTCCTATCGCTACGCTCTCTGCAGTGTAGCAGTTTATAGAGATGTCTAGCAATGGGGCATTATGCCATAGACATGTACCATGATGTCCAACACAGTCACTTTCTCCTGACACCAGGCCGACCAGTACTAACACTAACCTCTTAGTGCTAAGCGTCAAGCGAGGCAGCTGCTATTACCATTTTTGTAAGTCTTTTGTATGACTCGATCGGGGATCGAACCCACGACCTCCCGCATCCGAGGCGGACATTCTAACTACTAGGCCACTGAAGCGGTTATAAGACCATAGTTATAGTTACTATACTATACTCAGAACTGTTTTTAAAACGTTTGGGGGCCCTAGACACAAACGCCGAACTGCTAACACAATCGTCACCTACATTGTTTTGGAGGGTGGGCCTCCGCGGGGCCCTTGGCACGTGCCTCGCGTGCCTATGCATTAAAACGGCACTGATTATACCATACTATACTATACTATACTATACTATACTATACTATACTATACTATACTATACTATACTATACTATACTATACTATACTATACTATACTATACTATACTATACTATACTGTACTGTACTGTACTGTACTGTACTGTACTGTACTGTACTGTACTGTACTGTACTGTACTGTACTGTACTGTACTGTACTGTACTGTACTGTACTGTGCTGTGCTGTGCTGTGATATGCTATGCTATGCTAAGCTATGCTATGCTATACTATGCTATACTATACTATACTATACTATACTATACTATACTATACTATACTATACTATACTATACTATACTATACTATACTATACTATACTATACTATACTATACTATACTATACTATACTATACTATATTATACTATACTATACTATACTATACTATACTATACTATACTATACTATACTATACTATACTATACTATACTATACTATACTATACTATACTATACTATACTATACTATACTATACTATACTGTGCCGTGCTGTGATATGTTATGCCATGCCATGCCATGCCATGCCGTGCCGTGCCGTGCCGTACCGTACCGTACCGTGCCATGCCATGCCATGCCATGCCATGCCATGCCATGCCATGCCATGCCATGCCATGCCATACCATACCATACCATACCATACCATACCATACCATACCATACCATACTTTACTATACTATACTATACTATACTATACTATACTATACTATACTATACTATACTATACTATACTATACTATACTATACTATACTATACTATACTATACTATACTATACTATACTATACTATACTATACTATACTATACTATACTATACTATACTATACTATACTATACTATACTATACCATACTATACTATACTATACTATACTGTGCCGTGCTGTGATATGTTATGCAATGCTATACTCTACTATGCTATACTATACTATACTATACTATACTATACTATACTATACTATACTATACTATACTATACTATACTATACTATACTATACTATACTATACTATACTATACTATACTATACTATGCTATGCTATGCTATGCTATGCTATGCTATGCTGTGCTGTGCTGTGCTGTGCTGTGCTGTGCTGTGCTGTGCTGTGCTGTGCTGTGCTGTGCTGTGCTGCGCTGCGCTGCGCTGCGCCGCGCCGACCATACCATACCATACCATACCATACCATACCATACCATACCATACTATACTATACTATACTATACTATACTATACTATACTATACTATACTATACTATACTATACTATACTATACTATACTATACTATACTATACTATACTATACTATACTATGCTTATTACTATTATCATTTTTTCTAAAGCCATATGAAGTTGTGGAAGTTCCTTTGTGATGTTTTTTTTGGTTCGTTATCATTTATTGGTCTTCACTTCTTGTAAACAAGTTAGTGGTTTGATTTTAGATACGTAAATTTTTTTTAGGATTTTCGGTGCAAAACTATGTAATGGTGATCTATTACAGTCTAGTTAGTCTCTCTAATAACGTTGTATGCACAATCATGTAAGGTTGGCTTAATTACTGTTTATATGGTTTTTTTTCCTAATAACTATCGTATACAAAATTATACTCTGACCACTTCAGAACTACCATGCTCAATTCAATGAAACATAGTAGCAGTGGTGTTAATTCCATAGTAACCAGATGCAAGACGTATGTTCAACTTCTGCAGAATTGTTATCGCCGAGTTAATTTGTTAAAACAAAATATTAACGTTATGTAAAGCAGGATGACATTTATATCCTAACACTGGTGTCGTTTTCATAGCAATATACATACTTTCAGCTTTATCTGATAAATTTTATAAAATTTGATTCAAATTTTTCTTATAACATTTTGTTTGAAATCCTTTACGGGATGAATGATTGACTTTGAAATTGACTCCAGGATGGATGATTGACTTTGAAATTGACTCCAGCTTGGATGGTTGACTTTTCAATTGACTCCAGCAAGGATGATTGACTTTCAAATTGACATCAGGATGAATGATTGACTTTGGAATTGACTCCAACATGGATACAGACTTTGAAATTGACTCCAGGATGGATGCTTGACTTTGAAATTGACTCCAGCATGGATGATTGACTTTCAAATTGACATCAGGATGAATGATTGACTTTGGAATTGACTCCAAAATGGATACAGACTTTGAAATTGACTCCAGGATGGATGCTTGACTTTGAAATGGACTCCAGCATGGATGATTGACTTTAAAATTGGCTTCAGGATGGATGATTGACTTTAAAATTGACTCCAGGATGGCTGTTCACGTTCGATTTAATTTTACTGGAATATTCCTTTAGGTCTGCTCTACAAAATGTTTGTATGTGGACTCTTTTTCATTGTTATTGTTTCCAAAGTAACCAAGTATAAACAATAATTGTATTTTTAATATATATAAATATATTATATATATATATATATATATATATATATATATATATATATATATATATATATATATATATATATATATATATATATATATATATATATATATATATATATAATCAATCAGCTAATAATAATCAAACAGGCTAGTTCTTATTTTTGAAAAGCTCTAAACTCAAAATGTTCCCTTCCCCCCGATTCCAAATCGCGTGGCCTATTTGGTGGTTTTATCTCAAATATATTTTCCGTCCCAAGGCAAAAAGACTGACTCCATAACATAATACCTAGCAACATGCAGTAAGGCATATCAATAGACAGAAAGACAAACAGACCGATATATATATATATATATATATATATATATATATATATATATATAATATATATATATATATATGTATATATATGTATGTATATATATATATATATATATATATTATATATATATATATATATATATATATATATATATATATATATATATATATATATATATATATATATATATATATATATATATGTATGTGTGTGTGTGTGTGTGTGTTTATAACTATGGACATGAGTATGGATATAAATAAAATTAAAGGCATATAAAGTGGCGCCTGGCAAAAGAGATTCATAGTTCATGAAGTTAGACAGTTGTTTCATAGATATATTTGGTTTTATCTAACAAGAGGTTTGTTGGAACATTCGAATAGAAATATGGTCTTGTTGTTTGCTGTACTATTAATAACATTTATAACGTCATCATAACCCAAAATAGAATCACGAAAACCTCATCAAATATTCCTTTTATCAATCTTCTGTAATACACACTGAAACAGATGAAGTTTGACGTCATAGTTCCAACCACACTATGGAATTACTGGCAGTCTGCATGCGTTCTGCGTGAGGGTCGGCTCATAATTATTTTACAAAGACGGATATAAGAAGAGTATGTCTGGTCAAGTGGACACAAGGAATTTGCAGATTCAAATAATATTCTTTTGATGACATGCATCGGTTCCTTTTTCTTTAATAAGCGTGTATGCCGTACACACAAGCACACACACATAACCATACATACATACATACATACATACATACATACATACATACATACATACATACATACATACATACATACATACATACATACATACATACATACATACATACATACATACATACATACATACATACATATGTGCAATCTCCCAAGGCCGAAATCCCAATGCAAAGTTTTGGTTCTGATGTGTTTTCAGTTTACCGAGATTCAAAGACCACGAGGTGCAGTCTTTATTATAATTTTTTTTATTGATTAATGCTTACTTCACATTTTATTCACTTAATAATTTTGTTTCTATTAATATTTATCCTGAAAGTGTTTAGGTTAGGCTTGTTTCAGCACGTGCAAGACGTTACTGCGCCTTAGAGGTGAAAGGATGTATTTAAAGGAAAGTTGATTGATTAGTCGGATTGTCAAATAAACATAATCTCCTTTGATCTGCTAAAGCAGCGGCATTCTATTACAGCCAATTAGCTACGAATGCTGTTACTTCAACCAGGTTTAAGGAGTATTGTCTACATTAGCCGTAATCTGCTACTCTCTCTCGGTGTGTGTGTGTGTGTGTGTGTGTGTGTGTGTGTGTGTGTGTGTGTGTGTGTGAGAGAGAGAGAGAGAGAGAGAGGTTTTTTTTAAAACATGCATAACCCAATGCGATTTGTTTCACAATACGCCAACCACATGAGTTGTACATGGTTGATATATACATACATCCCCAATGTGGATAGGTGTAAAGAATGCCAGTAGATTCTCGTGGGTATGTAAATCTTCCAGAAGTTTTTTTTTTTCTGGTTCTTCCTCCACCATTTATACTGACCGCCATGTGTAGTTTATAACATGCTAAAACTTATGATAGACCAACAACAACAGCAACAACAATTTACTAAAAAAAAGGAAAATTTCATAGCCAGAAAAGTATTTCATTTCAAGAGGATTTTCGTTTAGTGAAGTAAAACTGTTAACCTCATCAACATGTTTGACCCCACAAATACTTTTTACCTTACAGACATTTTTGACCCTATAAAACTTTTGATTTTACAAACCCTTTTGATCTTATAGGTACCATATACACTTTTGACCCTATAGACACTTTAGACCCCAAAAACAACTTTTTGCCGTACACACACTTTTGACCGCAAAAACACTTTTTGTCGTAAACTCTTTTGACCCCAAAAACACTTTTTTTGCCGTACACACACTTTTGACCCCAAAACACTTTTTGCCGTAAACACACTTTTGACCCCAAAAATACTTTTTGCCGTACACACACTTTTGACCCCCAAAACACTTTTTGCCGTATACACACTTTTGACACCAAAAACACTTTTGATTTTACAGACCCTTTTGATCTTATAGGTACCATATACACTTTTGACCCTATGGACACTTTAGACCCCAAAAACAACTTTTTGCCGTACACACACTTTTGACCCCAAAAACACTTTTTGTCGTACGCACACTTTTGACCCCAAAAATACTTTTTGCCATAGATACACTTTTGACCCCCAAAACACTTTTTGCCGTATACACACTTTTAACCCCAAAACACTTGTTGCCGTAAACACACTTTTGACCCGAAAAATACTTTTTGCCATAGACACACTTTTGACCCCCAAAACACCTTTTGCCGTGCACACACTTTTGACCCCAAAAACAGTTTGCCGTGCACACACTTTGGACCCCAAAACACTTTTGATTTTACAGACCCTTTTGATCTTATAGGTACCATAAACTCTATTGACCCCATAAACACTTTAGACAATACAAACACTATTGACCCCATAAACACTTTAGACAATGCAAACACTTTTGATCGCACCAACACTTCTGACCTTCAGACACGTTTGACACCATAAACACTTTTGACACTACAAATAACTTTTGACCTTATAGACACTTTTCACCCCATAAACACTTTTGACACTACAAATAACTTTTGACCTTATAGACACTTTTCACCCCATAAACACTTTTGACCTTATAGACACTTTCGATCCCAAAACACTTTTGATCCTACAAACTCTTACTTTTATAGAGACGTCGGACTCCATAATGCCATCCCCATGTTTAACCTATGGACAACTTTAACGGAATTCTCCGTATGACTCTGAAGTACATTTTCATGCCAACATATAACATAGCGTTAATAACTGTTAGACCAAAAGTGTCCTATACTTTTATCGCTTTCAATTAGACTGTTATGCTACCAAAGAATAAACAATTGTATGCGGTTGTAGATATAATTTTGAGCGGAAGTAATTATCGTGTGAACAAAAAATCACTTAGCTTCATGTGGTTATAGATATTTTGAACGGAGGTATATGCACAAATAATCTTTTTCTTGTATGTGGTTGGAGACATCAACTTGAACGGAATATAATTTTGATATCTACACAAAATTATTGAGCTGCATACGGTGGAAAACAACAACTTGAACGGCAATAATTTTGATATGGACAAAAAAAATCGTTTAGTTATGTAATCGTAGACGCCATCTTGAATAGAAGTACGTATGATTGGGCCGAAAATCGTTCTACTTTTCTTCATCTGATACAAAATAAACGCAGCAAAAATACGTAACTCAAGCATTTAATTTGGAGAAATCAAAACAATTCCACAAAATAATTTTAAAACTAAGAGTTCGAAAAGAAAGAAAAAAAATCACGCAAGTAACATTGACATCTGAAAGAGGCACATCGTTGTACTATAACGTAAAGTCCTTACAATGGACACTTTGACATATTAGTTTCCAAATTAAAGTAAAGTCCTTTCAATGGACTCTTTTACATATAAGTTTTCAATTTAATGTAAAAGAACTTTTAACGACCGTTTGACATATCAGTTTCTAAATCAATGTAAAACCCTTTCAACTGACTCTCTCACATATAAATTAATGTAAAGCCCTTTTCAATGGACTTTTTGACATATCAGTTCCCAAATCAATGCAAAGACCTTTCGATGAACTCTTTGACATTAATTTTCTCAGAAACAGTCTTATATTAATCAATCGCTTATTTTTGGTATGATTATAGAATTTAAAATATACTTGAATATTTCGTCCACAAACAATTTTCTATTTTCCTTTAACTTACTGGTATAAAAGGTTTCTCAGTTATCTAAATTAAAATATTACTACTTCAAAATACGTGCCTTAAGTGTTATAATATTTAAGAAGATCTAATTGATTTATCCTTGTCGAACTGTGTTCTCTTGTTTTTGTATGGCAAAACGCCTAGATTCTTTTTGTTTTTATGTACAACGCTTGAAATATGTCATCGCTTTCATAAAATTATTATCTATAAATGGCGTGCACAGTGCGGACAAATTAAACATAAAACACGCACTCCACATTTTTGCTTCCTACGGTACACTATTTTAGCACCACACATTGTAAGGGAGGCAGCAGTCTTCAAAATAATTGTAGTATTTCCTGGTTTTCCTATTTAGAGTTGTAAGTTGTCATAAAATCTGAAAACCAGAACTACTTCAAAGAGCCGAATAGTGGCATGAAACACCAAAAAACTTCAGAAAAGTCTTCTTTTAAGAAATAAATATCAAGTGCACGTAATATTAATTTGACCTTTAAGAGACTATCCATATATTTCATGAGTATACAGATGGTTCATGCGCACGTAATATTGGTTTGGCCTTTAACAAAGAATACAGGCACTTAATGAGATTTCCTTGTGAAGTGAAAATTAATATCATGTACAAGCAATTTCAATTTGAGCAGCTTTCCGAGACAAAACTCACTTATGAGCTTAGAGGGGCCCCGAGTGGCCGAGTGGTCTAAAGCGCTGTCCGTTACGGATCACTGCCATCTCACCTCTGTCTGCGTGGGTTCGAGTCTAGGATTCGGCGAATGTGGATATGTGAGAAAGCTTGCCAGTAGCTTCTCGTGGGTCGGCGGTTCTTTCCGGTGATTTCCCGGTTTCTTCCTCCACCATTAATACTGGCCGCCATGAATAGCCTATCGTGTGCTGAAAAATGGCGTTAAGCCCAACAACAACAACAACTTATGAGCTTCTTTAATGTGGACTTTAGACATTTCTTCTTTCGCGTACGTATTGGATTATCAGATCTCTCTCTCTCTCTCTCTCTCTCTCTCTCTCTCTCTCTCTCTCTCTCTCTCTCTCTCTCTCTCTCTCTCTCTCTCTCTCTCTCTCTCTGATTTCAGTTACAGATTGAATATTTCGGAATGTCATAAAAAACTAGATTTTTTGACATAATCACATGTGTTGTCTCCCAGGATATGTTCTTAAAAGTGCATTATATTCTCTCGTTTGAATCAAAGTTTTTGCTAATAAGATTTCTATATGTTCCACTTCATAATGCGGAAAGTATTTCAGGCTTTGTTCGAATGTAATAATATTTAGTTTTCGTTCAGAAATAAAATAAAATTCTTAGTAACTTTTTCGATTTGGTAAATGAATGAACACAGAATAATGATATACTTACGCAGTGGTTTATAATATACATTAATACCACAACTTGTCCTTTTAAACACACTTTGCTGATCTTTTCAAATTTGATTTCAGCACATTGAAGCTAATGTTAAGTCTATTGCATACATCTTACTCCTTTTCGTTATATTTTGTTCTCCTCATGTACAAGTGCGCGCGCGCATCTGTGTGCATGTATTCAGCTAGAAAATACTATTATCGTTTTCTTTGTGTGTTTTAAAGAGAATCAAAAAGTAAAAAAATAAAAGTAGATCTTCAATTCTATAGGAGGGTTGCTGATTTGAAACTTTTCAAATGGTCAGATATGGATCGACTAACCACGACTTAGAAGAATGCCAATGCCAAGCTTGCCCACCTAGAAGGTTGCAATAGTAAAAGGAATTTTTTTTTTTTTTTTTTTTTATAAAAGGATGAAGACTTGGATGATTACAACAGTTATGTAGAAGAAGTGTTACATAAAGACGTGACTTCTTCCAAACGCACACGCTCACGCGCTTGTGTCTGTATGTGACTTAAACGTGTCTGTTCCACATTGTACCAACATATAATCTGTGTAGAAAATATGGCTATTTCCTTTAGACGGACATTCATGAAGACGACTAGTTTAGAAGGGCACATTTAGTTTCTCAAGATACAAGTGAGACTGAAAGATCAATTGCTGTGAACTTCACAGTGATATCCCACAACTCTTAAAGGTGTTGATGGATGATAAATTGCATAAATTGTCAGACATTAACATGCTAATTATTACCTTAAAGGAGGTTTGATTCTATTAGGTGGCGCTCACCAGTTATTATGTACTTTTCAGAGAGTGATGCATATAAGGTGAAGTTGTTTGCATTTTAAACATGCATAGTGGAGAGAATGTTGGCATACCTATATACTACTTTCATGTAATGTGGATGAAATTTCTTTGGATATTGTACTTTTGGAAATTTTAAATGATCTTAGGACACTGCTAACTAAAATGACTGCTCCCTTGTGCTCCAAAACTCAACATAAATTTATCTAAAGTACACTATTCTTGGCAGCTTTTAAAATATGGAAAATTAATTTTGCCAAACTAGATAATACCAGCTTCTAAAAGTGCAATGACTGAATTACCAAATACATAAAATGTAAAAAAACGTTATCGGCTCCTTTTTTTACAATTTACCTCTGAAGTTCAAGAAGTGGAAATGAGCAAGTAGAGCTAGCACTTTTTTGAAAAGTGCACATCTGGAGTAAGGCCAAGCTGTGTACTCTCTAACCCATATTACACCCATCAATCATACATCAAAATAAAGGGAATTAAAGGTTCTTTGAACAATAACTAAGATATACAAAGTCTCTTTTAAATAACCAGTATAACAAGTGAGGAAACTCGGGGAAACTCTTTTTCTTTAAAATTTTAACCCTATGCTAAATACGAAACTGTAGAGCGCCACCTTAAAAACAAATATAAACATTTATGCAATTATTTTTCTGATTTTCATATTATTTTGTATGATGTTCTGAGTAAAATGGTACATTAACAATGATTTTATTCATGAAAATCAGCTAATTATGCTTATTTTTGCTCTAGCAAACATAATTTACTATGAGGCATGTTTGGTTGAGTAGTGACCTTCATTATGGGGGAAATTAGAAGTCTTAGAATATAGGAATAAAGTCAACGTAAATTGAAAAATGTTGCATTAAGTAAAAGAAATACATAGTGAAAATGTCTCATTTCATTTTTTTGCAATGAAATTAAAAAATAAATGATAACAAAGCAAATTTGCTTTCTTCCATATCAAAGAATTAGTTAATATTTTACCCTTTGACCTTTGACCTTTATGGACCTCACCTGTTATATCCCTTTTATAACTGTAAAATTTATTGTTGACATCTCAGGAATAAATATGGCTAGTTTCATGTTCCTGTCTATCAGTATAACACTGGTTGCTATGTTGACAAAATGCAATGCGCATTTTTCAAATAGTTCACTTATTATCATAAGGAGGGGGGCTGTACCGGTTTAAGACTCTGACTCTAAACAATGCTGTTCTGAGGGGGGAAATACAGGACTATTATTACAAAGGACTATTTTGATGCTTGCGACTTAAATATTTCAGTCATACAATCAAAATTAAATCATAAAATAATGATATCTATATACTCTTTATGGTGGCGCTCACCAGTTATTATGTACTTTTGAGAGAGTGATGTATGTAAGGTGAAGTTGTTTGCATTTTAAACATGCATAGTGGAGAGAATGTTGGCATACCTATATACTACTTTCATGTAATGTGGATGAAATTTCTTTGGATATTGTACTTTTGGCTCCCTTGTGCTCCAAAAATCAACCTAAATTTGTCTAAAGTATACTATTCTTGGCAGCCATTAAAATATGGAAAATGAATCTTGCCAAACTAGATAATACCAGCTTCTAAAAGTGCAATGACTGAATTATCAAATACATAAAATTAAAAAAAAAGTTATCGGCTCTTTTTTTTACAATTTACCTCTGAAGTTCGAGAAGTGAAAATGAGCAAGTAGAGTTAGCACTTTTTTGAAAGGTGCACATCTGGAGTAAGGCCAAGCTGTGTACTCTCTAACCCATATTACACCCATCAATCATACATCAAAATAAAGGGAATTAAAGGTTCTTTGAACAATAACTAAGATATACAAAATCTCTTTTAAATAACCAGTATAACAAGTGAGGAAACCCGGGGAAACTCTTTTTCTTTAAAATTTTTACCCTATGCTAAATACGAAACTGTAGAGCGCCACCTTATTTATACGTGCAATGTTAAAATACTTTGTAGAATTCCCAACGGCGAAGACTTACAACAGAATTACCAAAACGATTAAAATCATCCATGTTCCAACCTGAAGACTAAATACCTTTACGATGGGTGTGATGTGATCAGAAGTGAGATAAATTCACATATACTTCCATTTCACTATATCTCCCAACAAATTCCGTTTGTCTACGGATACTCTATTCCCCCCCCATGAAAAACTACAAGGAGGAACGGCGTGACTGTGAATGACCAACTTAGAAAGGTACATTCAGAATATGCCTCTAGAACGAAGTGAAACGCAAACTCAGAAGTATTGCTCCATTTTGAAACTACTGCTTCTTCAGTTTTATACGAAGATTGATTCATGGAAAGACCATCACAGACACAAAACGCTAAGTTGACATAAAGCTTATCATGCCATTACTTTTGTCTTCAGTGTTGCAACAAATTCCGTGGAAGGAAGGAATCTGAGGATTACCAAATATTTTTGCGACATCTGATTCCACCCACTTTAATTAAATTAAATTTAGGTCGACTGTAGTTTGCGTGTTAGTGGTTTTTACGACAATGTGGTCACAAACTAAGTAACAGAAAGAACGAAAACCAACTTGTTTTGTTAAACTTAACAAACAGTTTAATTATCAATGCCATAAAATGAAAACGTAAATGGAACTTGCAGTATTATGAAATTAATCTAAAATAACTCTGAAAACTAGTATATAAATGTCCAAAAGAATGAAAAGTTCCGTATAAATTTCAAAATCGGAAATGTATGGTCCACCAAGAATCGTGACATTGTCAAGTTGGCGTTGTCCAGAATTCCTTCAAATAATTCATAATAGTTCCAAAACAATATTATAGTCCAAATCAGCACATTCCATCTCCACTGAACAGTGCAAATATGGTTCCTCTCAAATAATATCTAAGCTCAACATAAAGCAAGTTTACAGACTTACAACAAAAACACAAAAAATAAGATTTATTTCGAAAAAGAATGATTGCTCGGTTCTCTCCTAATATACACCTTCAAGAACCCATATATATATATATATATATATATATATATATATATATATATATATATATATATATATATATATATATATATATATATATATATATATATATATATATATATATATATATGTATGTATGTATGTATGTATGTATGTATGTATGTATGTATGTATGTATGTATGTATGTATGTATGTATGTATGTATGTATGTATGTATGTATGTATGTATGTATGTATGTATGCATGCATGTATATATATATATATATATATATATATATATATATATATATATATATATATATATATATATATATATATATATATATATATATATATATAATCATGAATAAAAATTACTAAAATTTGTTTCACACCCAGGACAAGTCAGAAAGAGACGTCGAAAACTCTTCCGATCTCATAAAAAATATCCCGAGCAAAAAGAATATAAGAAAAACAGGAGCTCTCAGAGAATTAAACCTGTTGGATTATTAATTGGAAAAAAAAAATGATGACCTGAGCTTCTTGTGAATGTCCCAAATTCATAACTAGATATGTTTACCGTGCCACCGACAATTCCCAATGGATTGAAGTTTATTCTGCGTTCTTTATTTAACTCCCTAATAAAATTTAAATTTAAAGGACAAACCGAATATGACATAGATCTAAATAACAGTTACTTGCATCAAAAGTCAGAGGTCAGTAGACAAAACTATTCTAGCGAAAGATGTCATATAGCTCCCGTCAACAATTCATGCATCCATTTTCCAGCGCAACGGATTTGTACTTGAATACCAAACCAGTCAGTAGCAGCATGGATTTTTACCCTTACCAAGCGTAGGTGGAAAATCTTTTGACGTACAGGAAAGAAGCCAAGAACACATATCGAAACCCGACCTTTAAACTAGATACAATTGACAGAAGCCGACGATTCTCACAATGTTGGATTTAACGACCGCGGAAACAAAAATCAAGCAAGAACGCGATATAGAACTGATGGAATATCATTTGATGGCCAATTGTAACGAGCACAAGGCCATCTTCAAATAAACCAGACTTTAACTGCGCCTTGATGAAGTATTACCTAAAGTGTGAAACGACACCAGTAAAATGTTAAGCAGAACGACAGCCACATCTCCGACGCGATGAGTGGAGTTGAAAATAATCACCTTTGCGTCTGCATTTTGAGGCAAGATCTAAGATCGTGTTTTCTAATAACAGCTACCCAAACATTTACTCGTCGGCATCGTCAGCAAAGCGGGTTTAAATGGAGTTATCGATCAAAATCCTTCAATTTCCAACACATCGGATCCAAAGTAGAATTCACTCGAGATAGCCAGACATTGTGTAACAAGCCCTTTGAACCTAACCTTGTCCAGAAAAGAAAATTGAGAACTTACTGAGCCCTGTTTGAAGTCAGAGGAGAGTTAAATACAAACAACAGCCAAGGTATTTCGTACAACGATTATGCAGGACGATGTGTGTTCTGGGGATTTGATTTAACTCGAGACATCGGCAAGGATGAAGGACATTGTCACTATAACAATCTTACCAACATCGTGTGGACCTTCAGATTTCAGTGGCTCTGACGAATACATTATATACAGAATTGGACAATTCTCTGAAAATCAGCAGCTTGTGAGTAGTGATTTTAAACTGTTAAAAAAAGATGGAACACGAAAAATGTTTATGATCAAGAAGAAAAGAAAAGTCATGATATTAAGATGGCTAGATGGCTAGAACAAGAACTACACTTAGTACCCCGTTTTGTTACAAATTTGGCGTTAAGAATTACAGGTAAATGAATTCAATAGAGACACGTGCAGTTCAGTGTCCTACCCCTTGGACATTTTAACGGACTGAAATGAAGCATTCATCAGAACCGCCTGATAAACCGTCTGACCTCTTATATAGGTGTTATGTATATGTGATTAAATTGCTTTTGTTTAAGGTTTAAAACTCTTTTTGTTTCATTGTATTCTATTGCAATGAATATTTTTTCTCGGATTCGGGATTCCATTTTTAGTAGTGAGATATAATTTTAGCACAAACTTTGCTTATTTAAGACGAAATTGTAATACATGAGGGTTGGCATTTAGTTCCTCTTTCCTTGGTAATAAATCAGCTGGAAGTTAAAATGATTGTTCAGCATCACGGACATACTTTCTCAATATTTGTAAATTACCTATTTTTACGATTGGTTTTTAAGTCGGTCTGTACTGCGGACGTGACATAAATAGCGTAATAAAAGACCACATGACCAACCTCGCGAGATTTGAAGTGATGTTTTTGATTGCAAATACGCATTCTTAATATTGGTTTGGCAAGAATAATTCAAAACCTCGAAGGAACAAGGTGTATTTATGTAATTTGTTTTAATTTGTTGCAAGAATATTTTATTCTTTGTCTAATTTTGGATTCAATAATTTATTCTCCTGGACACTCAACAGGTTGACATTCTTATAAAAAAAATTCTGAAAGATATTCAAGGAAATTAGTTATGGAATTATTCGGAAACAAAGACTGTGATTCAAGTGAGGAATTATTGTTATTCATACATTGTGCTACATCTTACGGCATCGCCCTCCATATTCGTACGTCGTCGGGACTCAAATCTGGATTCTTATAAGACTCTTTTGTGATAGGACTTGTGTTTTTATTCTTAGAATCATATTTGGATTATATTTACAAACTGTAAGTCATATTTATCAAATTATTACATTGTTGTCTAGGGAAATAAATTGTTTTGTTAAAATTTACAAAGCTTGCTGGCTTTCACTCTTATCTTTGTTACTGAGTACGGGTCTTTGTAACGTAACATAGGTAACTTTTTGCCTTTCAGAGGCAAAGTCAAACTGCTCTTAGAATACAAAAGTCTCAGCATCAATGCTTTGTTCCATGTAGTGGAAGGTTCGTCTCCTCCCCTTATAGACTTGAAATCATGTATTGACCTTGGGATTGTCAAAGTGATTTATTCTGTAGATAGCTGTCCAATTTAAATGAGTAAACAGAATGTGCTTAAAGGATACAATGATGTATTTCAAGACCTTGAATGAGCAAGCTGGATCTTTGAGTAAATAGAAGGTGCTTAAAGGATACAATGATGTATTTCAAGGCCTTGAATGAGCAAGTTGGATCTTTGAGTAAACTGAAGGTGCTTAAAGGATACAATGATGTATTTCAAGGCCTTGAATGAGCAAGTTCGATCTTTGAGTAAACAGAAGGTGCTTAAAGGATGCAATGATGTATTTCAAGGCCTTGAATGAGCAAGTTGGATCTTTGAGTAAACAGAAGGTGTTTAAAGGATACAATGATGTATTTCAAGGCCTTGAATGAGCAAGTTGGATCTTTGAGTAAATAGAAGGTGTTTAAAGGATACAATGATGTATTTCAAGGCATTGAATGAGCAAGTTGGATCTTTAAGTAAACAGAAGGTGTTTAAAGGATACAATTATGTATTTCAAGGCCTTGAATGAGTAAGTTTGGATCTTAAGTATGTTCCCCCAATACGTCCCCCTGAAACTATTAAAGATAAGCCTTGAGACGAACTCTATCGAATGGGAAAAGATGGTATAATTAAAAAAGAGAAGCTACCTATCGGGTCGTCTCTTTAGTCGTTGTTGAAAAACCCTAAACCGGTTAACTGGGGATATGTCCTCACTCCAAATAACTGAATGACTCAATACGCAAAACACATTACCCAAAGCCAACATTAGATGTTAACATAAAGTCAAATAGCGGAGAAACACATATTTGAGAAAACCAAAGACAAATTTGGGGAACTCTTGGTCTGTTTGGAATAGGTGTCATAAAATGGCATTTTCCAGAATGGTTATTAAAAAGGGCGGACTAGAGATAATTATTCTGACTTCGATGGGAGTGTTACAATTCTGGCAGGTAATCCTTATTGGCTTAGATAAATTATATACTGTAGGCAGATCATGCATTCTCTAGTTAGCAAGTAAGGTAGCAAGAAAAAGAAGTGCAATCTATTAATTCACATACATACATACATACATACATACATACATACATACATGCATGCATGCATGCATGCATGCATGCATGCATGCATGCATGCATGCATGCATGCATGCATGCATGCATGCATACATACATACATACATACATACATACATACATACATACATACATACATACATACATACATACATACATACATACATACATACATACATACATACATACATACATACATACATACATACATACATACATACATACATACATACATACATACATATGTATGTATGTATGTATGTATAACAATTG
>JAEAOA010000385.1:530000-540000 GCA_016746295.1 Potamilus streckersoni | reverse complement strand
GAGAGATTTAACATAGATTTTAACAAGTTTTCAGTCATCGCTATGTGGCAGATTATGCCGAAGATGTTGCATGATATCGCACCCATTCACATTATCCTGACACCAGGCCGACTAGTTCTAAACCTAATCTCTTAACGATGAGCCCATAGCGAGGCAGCTGCTAGTACCATTTTTAACCGGTCATAACCCGCGACCTCACGCATCCGAGGCGGATGCTCTAACCACTAGGCCACTGGAGCGGTCCCATGAGAATAAGTGACAATGCAAGTAATATACAGTTTGGTATAACTGTATCATATATGCAAACAAGAACAATTACAACACTTAATCACCAAAAAGCCCATTTTTAAAGGCCAGTTGTACCCCAAATGAACCTCCGATATTGCTTGTATGGCTTATTCGGTTAGTGTGGGTTTAACGTCATTATATGTAGTGGAGAAATAACCCGTGAAAACTCCGGGAATAAACCACGACCCACGGGAAGATAATGCCAAGCTTGCTCACATTCCCATGTTGGCCCAAGACTTGAACCCATGCGGACAAAGGTGAGGTGTAAGTAACCTGAAAAGGCGAGCGGATTAGAATGCTGAACAATGCGGTCTAGAACGGATAAAAGATGTTTTGTTTTATGTTGACTAAGGCGTGGACACGTGTAGTTACGGCATCCTGCAGCTGGATAAGTGCAGGCAAGATGTCGAATTGACGTTATAATGATTCATCGCTTGTGATGTTGATCAAACTAATTGCATGACAGGTTATTGATACCAAGTCAACGTTCTTAGGTTAATATTTCACAAATATATAATAGCATTATGTGCCACGTTTATGATCGCTTGTAAGCAATAGTTTTTAATTTTTAGGATAATGAACATTTTTTGAAAGTGATAAGATTAATTGCAAATGAAGATATGCTGCAGAATTATTCATTTTACGGATAGAATCATATTGATGAAATTCCACAAAGTCCCCAGATGTGTGTGTGTTTGTGCGTGTGTGTGTGTATGCGCGTGTGTCTTTATGATTTTTAAAGTAGCTTTAACAATTTCAAGTTTATGGTATGACTTGGACGGTGTTGGAACCTACGGCCTCCCGCATCCGATTCGGACGCTCTAACCACTAGGCGACTGAAGCTGTCCCTAGGTTTGTATTACTCAAGAAAATTTCCGGACGGAATCATTTCCTAACCATGGAAAGTTTAGAATTTTCTTGATGTAGGCATGGAGCGTTCATAAAGATGTGATTTTGATTTTTTTAACGTAGCTTTAACAATTTTACATTAATATCGCTAAGATGTCTGCAATGTGGTAGTTTATAGTGACGTCTAGCACTGGGGCATCATGCCACAGACATGTAGCATGTTGTCCCACTCAGTCACATTTACAGACATTGTAGGGATATGACTGAAAAATTGTTAAAGCTACGTTAAAAATCATAATCACATACATACATACATACATACATACATACATACATACATACATACATACATACATACATACATACATACACACAGAGAGAGAGAGAGAGAGAGAGAGAGAGAGAGAGAGAGAGAGAGAGAGAGAGAGAGAGAGAGAGAGAGAGAGAGAGAGAGAGAGAGAGAGAGAGAGAGAGCACTGGCCTCATTGACTGACGTATTTAGCTGAAGAAATCAATAGAATGACGTAGTAATGCAGATCGATATTCAATTGCACATAGCGCTTCTGTCCTTGAATGATCACCGTCAGACAATATTAATTTCTCCTATCTGTTACACTAATCATGTTGTCTTGTTCCAATTAGTGCTTCAAAACATCATTTAAATATGACGTCTAGCATGGATTTTCGTAAAGGTTAAAGACCTGTTCTAAAGCAAATGGTGTTAGGTTGCGTTGAGGACACAAAAGTTTTGTTTATAAAAGGCAAACAATCGAAATAGCTTCATCCTTTGCAGCTAAATATTTCAGGGTTGATGGTAACACCCTTGAACAAGACAAGAAAACGACTACGCATATACAGTCAGCATAAAGAAAACGGATATCCAGTAAGAAGAAGAAGAAGAAGAAGAAGAAGAAGAAGAAGAAGAAGAAGAAGAAGAAGAAGAAGAAGAAGAAGAAGAAGAAAAAGAAGAAGAAGAAGTTGATGATGATGATGATGATGATGATGATGATGATGATGATGATGATGAAACAGGATACACAGGATACGCTTATCTTCAAGACAAGGTGAATCCAGAGTGGATTCGATCATATTTTACTTTGGTTTTCGAACCGTAAGCTTTTATTCTGGACATATGTACAGTGAACTTGCAAAATACGAATAAAACTAATATTTGGCGTGTGTATTATTTAACATATTATTTTTTAAAAATAATTTTCAATGTTTTTAACTATCTATATATTATTTTGTACTGTACAAGCAAGGTCGTCCCTATTTTCAATTTTTGCCTTACTATGGAATTATCCACAGGCTGTATGCTAAAGTTCCCATTGCCTAGGATTTGAGACAATTTGAATTTCTCTTCGTCGAAGCACATCTCACTTCATATCATCCCATCACGTTTGTTTGGAAGGTTTGACCTGGATTTTGTAAAATTATTGATTTTTACTGTTTGGAACTTTACTTTTAAGTACTTTCTGTATACAACTATTATTGCGATGATTTGCCGCTTAAAGCTATTACATGCATACATATCGTTTTTTTCTTGATTTTGAATTTAAGGAATTCTCGGATTTTACAAGTTTTAAAATCAACCTTCAAATTGGCACCAAATATCAGTTATTGAGTTTAGGTGCCGTATACTTATGTACGTAAGTGCCTACCTACCTATACCTACCTAACCTACATATAGAAGCATGTTATCTTAGATTATAACTGTTCAATAAAAGTTATCCGGGACAAAATACTGCTTGGTCGTAAATTTGCGTCATTTCCGTAATCGCTTACGTTTCCGTTGCTTCGGACTGTTAAATGAGTCACCTGCGGTTAAGTTAAGAGTAAAAGGAGTATTTTTGCCCAATACATCATTTTCCCAAGTGTAAATAGTTCCACGTATCCGGTGTTCTGTCGTTTAAGGATTTATTATATTAGATTATCGGACTTTCGTTTAGTTACCTTATTTTCTGTGTAATTTGTTTATATCCCTCGCCTCGAAAAAGGGTCTGTCGATCTCGAGAGCGCTTTCGTCTCAGTCCTGATGGAATCAGTACACAATTAATAAAATCCTGTTCAGTACCCACGGTTCAGTACCCAGTCTATTTTTAGATCACCTTTTCCTGTCTCCGTTTGGTGGTGATACGAGAGTTAGATTTTGGCATTCTTGGTAAGGATTTAAAGGCAATTGTTTATTCTTTATAATGTGAGCTTATGGCGTGGTTGTCGGTATGTATTTCGGCGACAGTGCACAGTGAGTAATAAGGCCCTGGTGATGATTCGGAAGTGAAATCTGTGTTCCGTTGCATGGTGTTTTGTTTACAATTAAGCCTCTAAAAAAAATACAGGTCAACCCTTGACAAGAACTTCACCGTAAAGTCATCTTTGAAGGCATTTTAGATTAACGTATGATTTGTATTGATTGTCACACAGTGGAAAGTTCAGTACTGAGAAACAAATGTAGAGACTATATAGTAAAACTAAAGGTGTTCTATGACCTGATGCATCGTGGCGTCTGTGACAGTCAAAATTTCCTTATATCCCTTGGTTTTATATCTTTAACTTAAACGATGTTGAAGTATCTGCGCAAAATTATGCACTCATATTTGGACGACGAAGATAACATGATCTCACAATGTGTCTTCGAAAAAAAGTGGGAATAAAGCCAAGAGATATAGTAAAATTTCATTTAATATTTGATAATGCGCCTGCTTTAAAGAAACAATCTATTAAAATTTTGATTTGAGTGATTCACAAATAATCGTAATCAACAGCTTATGCATCTCTCTCTCTCTCTCTCTCTCTCTCTCTCTCTCTCTCTCTATATATATATATATATATATATATATATATATATATATATATATATATATATATATGTTCATACATGTTTTATTTTACAATATTTTTCTGCGAAAATGCAAGGGATCAAGGGATGCTCCGTCAACTTATTTCTAAACTTTGCGTGGATGCCAATTTTAAAAGTTTTAAGCACGCACATAATTATGACGAAAGCAAGACAAATTATTATGCTGATATTTTACAATATTGCATAATAAAACGCTTAATATTTGCTTTGTAATATTGACGTAATTAAAGTCGGACTTTATTCACATGCCACTGAATAATAAATGTATGAATAAGCATAGATTGTAGCCGCCAGTATGAATATTGTGAATAAATTTATATAAGTAGGAAACCATCTTTCATGCATATCGTAATAGAATATGACTCTTCTTCCTGTACTAATGTGACGTTTTTTCCTTGTTCTGTTGCAGATTCTCACTCATCAGACCCGACTGCCGTATCACCACTTTTATTCACCCAAGTATAACTGACAGCAATTATAAATTCCTTTTCGATCTCTTATTGTCTACTCCACTTACAGTCCATGTCTCTATTTCACTATGTGAAGGAGAAGTTGCGCGTCATCACGCACGCACAGATCGTTTCTAGAAGAACGTAGTAGTACTAATGCCCATCTCGAAATAATCAATTACTAATTTATCAAGGGAAAAATTTAAGCAGTGTCCCTAAGTGGCAAACTGGTACATGAAGTGATTCTGCAAATAACAATTTACCAAATTTACTTTATAAGTATGCAATCTACTCAAAGTAATTTATATTCCTTGTTTACCATCTACCAATATCAATAATTCACCAACAAACCCAATTATCTTTCCTTATAACAAGTCCAACTAAGTAATAGAATCGAACAATGGTGTACGTGGCAGTTTCCACAACCACATATCTGCGTCATGAAAGCCGTGGCCTAATCAAAAACTATTCTGAATTGATTTAACGGACGCTAGCAATCTACTGGCGTTAAGGTATACATACATACATACATACATACATACATACATACATACATACATACATACATACATACATACATACATACATACATACATACATACATACATACATACATACATACATACATACATACATACATACATACATACATACACACACACACACACATACATACATACATACATACATACATACATACATACATACATACATACATACATACATACATACATACAGTATGTATGTATGTATGTATGTATGTATGTATGTATGTATGTATGTATGTATGTATGTATGTATGTATGTATGTATGTATGTATGTATGTATGTATGTATGTATGTATGTATGTATGTATGTATGTATGTATGTATGTATGTATGTATGTATGTATGTATGTATGTATGTATGTATGTATGTATGTATGTATGTGTAATTGTGTGTATGTATGTATTTATGTATGCATAAAAGGCTAAGGCAGTCTTTAAGGACACAGTGCTTCACACTTACATACAAACACATACTTTCACACTGTTATGTATCTTTAATTTGAGTTATTTGTTAGTTAGCTTTTTAAATGTTTCATTTTATTTTATCCTATTGATAATGTAACAGTTGTTATGGGTCTTTACCTTGTCAAAAATCAAGTTCATTTTCTGCTTGACCTGAATCAATGTTTAGAGATTTTGTAAACAACAAATACATGGCTAAAATTCTCTACCTTTGTGTAGGTTTATTATTAAGATCATTATCTTTGCCTGAGTCAAGAGCATTGTGCTTACAATATTCTTTATTATAATAATTATTTTTGTCTAGTAAAAAGTAGGAACCTTCTAGAATTATATTTTCCATTTGGTAATAATTTTTTTTTTATAAAAATGCTAACTGTAACCTGAAGTCAGGTAGAGGAAAACATACTCTTGTTTTTCTATAAATTTGTATTCTGTGTTAAGGTCTTACTTGAATTAATTGTATTAATTTTGTGTCCAGTAATTGTTTGGGCTGGATGTTTTAAAAATTCAAATTAAGTTTTCACTGGAATTACAAAGTACTCATTAAAATAAATTTCTTGGAAATAAAGACATGAAAATTTTGTGAAATTTAAGATAAGAACATATTCTTGGATTGAATTATTGTGATCCAACAATAGACTGTTGGCAGATCATCACTACACGGGCTACCAAAGGCACATCAACATCTTTAGCGTGTTCTCTAAAATAGATTTTTACTAAAGTGTATTTAGAGCTTTAAGAATTATGACTTGTGTCTATAATTCTTGGAATATTTTAGACTTATTTGTTACGTTTTAAAAAGTGCGATGCTTCTCACTATTTTTGCTACGTATTTTAAGACCATAGTGTTGTAATACTTACACAAGGGTAAAGCAGTATTTTTAGATACACTAGTACCATTACACACATATAGATAATATCAGGTAAGTTTGTGTAGGTTGACCGTTTATAGACACACTACTATATCCTTACATATAAACACATACTATCGACACACACAGGTAAGGAAGTGTTTATAGACACACTAATATATCCTTAATCACAAACACATACGATTAAAACACACACACACAGGTATTTGGTGACCGTTCATAGACATACTAATATACTCTTACATACAACCACATACTATCAACACATACAAGGGTAAGGAAGTGTTTAAACGGTGACTGTTTATATACACACAACAATTCATGTACATACAAATATGCATTTATACAAGAAAGGTGGTAAAAGAGTATTTAAAGGTTTAGTTGTCTACATCATCGATAGATAGAAACTCATACATTCACAACAAAATGCTTTTTGGCAAATACGATTACGTAATCAGTCGCTATCGAAATGGGTTTTCAAGCCAAAATGGAAACCAGAATATTTTATGGCGATTTATTTATTAGCCATTAAAGGTGCTATTATATCGGAAAAGTTTTTCACTGATCCTTTTCTTCTCAACATTCCGTCGCACACCGGGATAATTCGACTAACTGCTCCGTAAATGTCTCAAACATACGTATTTAGCATAGATGAATTATGTGGCTTTCTTTTGATCATCTATTACCTGCTGCAGCCCCATTTCTGAGAGACATAATATATGTGGGTCGTATTCCTCTTTTTCTTCTTCTTCTTCTTCTTCTTCTTCTTCTTCTTCTTCTTCTTCTTCCATCTCTTCTGTTTCGTCTTCAAGTTGTTCTCATGAATCTGATTTTAGTTAGTATTTTTCCTCAATCAACTCGGTCATCCCACCACTCTCATAGGGTGACACAAGGGGTGATTTGGGGTCATTTTTTGTGGTTTGTGTTCGGCTATATCTGACATATTTTTTCCAATTTCTGTATCTTAGCATAGGATGTTCTTCATAACTTTGTTGCTGTAAGTACCACTTGGCTTCCGAGTAATTGCTGGTGATCTTAAAATTCTCAGCATGATTTCTAAGTTTGTTTTATTCTCTGTATCTTATATATTTGGCCTACATGAGAAATGTGTTCCATTTGGGGAAAAATGTCCAGTTTGTTTCTATTATTAATGCGTTAGGGAGATATGTTCCTACGTTATCCGGTATCAGCGTAACTCCGGTTTTATTCTCTGATTATCTTCATATCTGTAGGTTTGTTGAGCTTGGGAGATTGGATATTCCTATTAAATGTTTGCTGGATTGAGTACAGTTTTCTGATTTTCGTGCTGTTCTTCCGTTGCCTTTGCTATTGTTCATTAATTTTGCGTCGAACAAAGATATATAGTTCTTTTGTGTTGTAATCCAATTTAGTTGTATTGTCTTCGCTGAGATTTGATTTTTCTTCCTTATCTGCTCTTTCGATGCCTGGTATGATCATGTGCGACTGTACCCAAATAAATTCTACCATGGTTTGGTTGTTATACATTTTAATACGTATACAGTATGCTCCTTTACGTAGTTCTCTCTACTCGTGGTATTACTGGATTCAAGTGATTTGAGATCACTGAGGGAATCACTGATTGTGGCTGGGGGATATTTTGTTTGCTTGTGTCTATTGTAGTGCTTCCTTAATTGCCCAAAATGTTGCTTTAAAAACGAAACATTTATCTTGTAGACTAGCTCTGAGTGCCGATTCTTTATCCAGAATCTCACCACTTTGGCCGTTCTGTTATTAATTAATTATCTGCTGTTTATTTTGTGCATGCATGCATGCATGTATACATACATGCATGCATGCACGCACGCACGCACACACACACACACACACACACACACACACATACATACATACATACATACATACATACATACATACATACATACATACATACATACATACATACATACATACATATTATATTATATAATTATTATTATTATTATTATTATTATTATTATTATTATTATTATTAGAAGAAGAAGAAGAAGAAGAAGAAGAAGAAGAAGAAGAAGAAGAAGAAGAAGAAGCTACTCTAACACACATATAAACAAACAAAATATTAAAGCGTATTTACAAGGCTGACAACGTTGTGGAGTCACCCTTGACTCCGTTGATCTAAAGAATGTCATATTGCCATTGATACACACAATGTTTCCGAGCTAAAGACACGCCATATAACGTTCGTAAACCTGTCTTTCTATTTTATCATCATTTCTAGAGTAGAACGATGAAAACAAGTTACTAAGGAATATCCCCGACTTACTTGATGAAGAAAATATTCACACACCATGAGATCTGAAGCTCGTAATCTCACATTATTTAACCGAGTCAACGCAGCATTTCTTTTCATACAGTCAGAAATGTCGGGACGGGGGTTGGTGGTATTCCATAGGAACAAATTATTCTCCAGTATCTACACTATGATCTTTGGTTCGTGTCCGATGATTATCGTCTGAAGGCGTTTAGCTTTCAGATTAGGAAGTTATTCCTGGGCACAAAGCAGCTATGTACAAAATGTGAGTGAGCAGGCAATAAAGATGCCATGTATCCATTCTTTTATCACAAGTAATGATAATTCACATGTTGACTCCTGACCTTTTCCTTGAATTTTTTTTTCTTCAGTTAGGTCGATAAGCCAGGGGTAGTATTTATTGCAAGACAGATTCGTTGCGTTTGATATACAGATACGTCAATGATGGTTAGGAATCGTCACGTAAATAAATTATACCACGTTCTCAAACTGTTGTCTTGTGAGATAAAGAGTCAATTCCACTTCCAGATACTCTTCCATCTTATCTTGTATGTATTTATCGTGCTTCATTTGACCAGGATGATCAATTGGGCACCCATAATAATTATTGTATGATGACATCTGCAATGTTATGTATTGTTCTTGGTGTTCACGAAGTCTGAATACATGAAGAAGACAAAACAGTCATACACAAGCGTGTTGTCCTCGATACTTAGAAGTCAAGACTGCATCGTGTTTTTCTTTCCCGTCCATCTATACAATGTATCAGGTTGCACGAGCTTGTAAAGCACGGCACTATAGCTTGTTTCAATAAAGTGTTTCTGATACTGTTATACCTCCATTATTTTGAAATAAAACACAACGTTAAGTTGTTAAGAGTACAAAACAAATTGTAAGAAAGCTAAATTGGGCTTAAATTCAATTTAAAATCTGTTTTTTGATTAATTCCATAAAACTTTGCCTGTATAATTATGTATAAACTATTCGTTTCCCAGTTCTCGCTGTTGAACAACCTCTGAGATTTACTTCCCTGCCTGATCGTGTCTGATAAAGATTTTTTGACCGTGCGTGAGAAGTGATCTGTTGATGAGTGGGGGAAGCATATTCAGTTTGAATATTTTTGTACGGAAGTCCATCATGGGTTTTATATTTTATGTAAATGTTCTTAGGTTCTTTGGGATTTTCTAATATAGTTGGAATGGAATTGGCATTTTCTGAGATGATATTTAGAGCTAAATCAGTTATTTCTGTGAATCGTTCCTTTGTTTAGTTAAGAAAAGACGTCTATTTCGGTGTAGGCTTAGGCCTTTTTTAGTAAGAATTTTATATTAACGGTCACCATGAACGTTTTGTAAGTTTTGCTGGTAGCCACGTTCTCCAAGTCAGAAATCTAAAATAC
>JAEAOA010000385.1:512500-525000 GCA_016746295.1 Potamilus streckersoni | reverse complement strand
ACATAATATAATTAAATGTACATACATACATACATACATACATACATATATACATACGTACATACATACATGCATGCATGCATGCATGCATGCATGCATGCATGCATGCATGCATGCATGCATGCATACATACATACATACATACATACATACATACATACATACATACATACATACATACATACATACATACATACATACATACATACATGCATGCATACATGCATACATACATACACACACACACATCCATCCATCCATCCACATACATACATACATACATGCATACATGCATACATACATACACACACACATCCATCCATCCATCCACATACATACATACATACATACATACATACATACATACATACATACATACATACATACATACATACATACATACATACATACATACATACATACATACATACATACATACATACATACATACATACATACATACACACATCCATCCATCCACATACATACATACATACATACATACATACATACATACATACATACATACATACATACATACATACATACATACATACATACATACATACATACATACATACATACATACATGATTATGCTTGACAATGTGTCGGATATATCCGTGACATATCACACACGAGGAAGCAGAGCATTAATATAGCTGACACTATTTCTAGCTTGTTGAGGGTTAATCACCGGTGTATTCAAGAACTTTTTTCCAACTGAAGTTTTGGCAATGTACTGTAACACACAAGGTTTCTAACAGCACTCCACTAGTAAAGGAAACAAGTAATGTCGAAGACACGGGGCTGGTTAAGGTGGACGTCTCCCTTATTTTCAAAAGCTACAGGGCGTTAGTCGGTGTACGTTGAATATTTTTAAACGCGCTAATACCACAGATCAACCTAACGGCCACATCCATGAGATTCACAACTGCATGGTTTATATTGTGTAAGCCGTAGATATTCAATGACGCATAGTGCGAAATGTAATCAAAGTGCCTTTTACACAAATTACTCCTCTCTCAATAACTAGAGACTTATACCTGAGAATATTACCAGAAATTAACTATATTAGAATTTAGGTAGGGACCATTTTACAAAAGTGGATATTATCATAGGAACTGGTTAATTACTGTGCTTGAGAAATATCCTTCCAACACCGATTCCCCATAGTCAACCAAATACAAACAGAGACCTAAATAAATATAACATAGTACTTTTGGCCCGCTAAGCGCGTTATTCGATTTTCTTTCTGATTCTAACAACGATGGACATCTCTTTAAAAATCATGTTAATTCTGTGCGAGCTTCTGAAAAAAGTAAAGCTTCTAAAAAAAAGTAGGAATAGGATTAAATCAGAGGGATTCAGAGGCAAATGTCAGCCTGACGATCTGCTATAAGTGTGAAGTAATTTTTACACTGAGATCATAGTCGAGACACCAGTGTACGATCGACTCTTTCATGGACTGTAATTTTTCACCTTATAAACTTGGAGTAAAGAAACCAGCATAATATAATGTATTATAAAAACGAACTATTTTACTGGCTTTATTGAAGCTCTCTGCCATTCCTCGGGATTACGGCACGTGAAACAAAGTTGTTAAAAGATGGTATGAACACTTCTATCTTTCTTCGTTCATCATTCATTAATTCCTTGCATTTCTTCAGTCATATATTTTATTTCCAAAGGAATCTTGATACTTATATTAAAGTTATTTGAATAGTCTCATCAGAGCATTACTAATTCAACTAATTTTTACTAATAAGAAACAAGCACTTCAAATTCCTTCAGTAGCTTCTTAAGAGATCCGTAGACTTGGATATAATGCTAAAATTTGTAGCATTACTGAATTCATTAAAGTCAACAGCGATAATTTCATCAATTTCATCTTATCTTCGTATGCCAAAACGAAAGATGTTATTCAAGAAAGCAATCTAGTTTCTTCTTCTGTTTAAGTTTTTCGATTTTAAGAACAGATAAATAGGGGTAGAATAATGCGTAAATGTGGGACCTTTTCAGCTTACAGATGGTCTTGGTGCATAAAACTGACTTGTAACTTTCAATTAACCGATATCTAAACAAGACCTCTTTATAAAATACATAACTTAGCCGACATAAGAACAAAACCGGTTATCGAATATATAACTTAACCGACACAAAAACAAGATCGGTTTATCGAATATACCACTTTTTATTTGGTCGGGTAGGATGTTATGCAAGTGTGAATTTTAATCTCCCACTTCTGCTCTCTAAACGTATATTTTATGTATATCATTAAGTTACACAAACTCTAGAAAGTTTTAATGTTCGGAACATTTCTACTGTCTTTCTTTGTCACTGCATCTCAAGGACGGACTCAAACAAAAAAAGACATTTTTACTGAAGTCTTTTAAACTCGTAAAAGTATAGCAGCATATGAGTACAACCGGAATAACTTAACTTGTTCGATGATACTGATTATATGTGTACACGCATGCGTGTGCATCCCGTTGGAACATATCATATGTTATTGCACAATTATTCATCTTTCTTCGGCCACGTATTCACGTTAAACATGTTCATTTGCATAGACACGTAGTCCTCTTAAACATCTTCATTTGTTTAGATACGTATCTCTATTAAACGTGTTCATTTCTTTACACGTGTAATACTCTAAACCTGTTCCTTTGTATAGACACGTAGTCCTGTTAAACGTGTTCATTTGTTTAAACAAGTAATCCTGTTAAACATCTTCATTTGTTTAGACACGTAATCCTGTTAAACGTGTTCATTTGTTTAAACAAGTAATCCTGTTAAACAACTTCATTGGTTTGGACACGTAGTTCTGTTCAATGTGTTCATTTGTTTAAACAAGTAAGCTTGTTAAACATCTTCATTTCTTTAAACACGTAATCCTGTTAACTTGTTTATTTGTTTAGACACGTGGTCCTGTTAAACATTTTCAGTTTGCGAATATACACGGTCCTGTTAAAATCGTATTATTTACTGTAGCCACCACAACACATGTACAGATTTCGCTCGCCCACGAAAATTGGACATGTGTGAGAAGTCTTTGTTAAGAATTTTCATATAACATCAGATGATTCTTGCAACTAAAAAGAAAGAAAAATATGTAACACTTACTTCATTATCCAAATCTGCAAAGGAAGGTGAATGCAGGTAGAAATTTATATGATGCTATTATGTTAATCACCTGTGTTTCAAAAAATGTTTATACCTAAACATCGACAAAATAGCCAAATTAGAATGATAACTGCGGATTTATTGTCTTTTTGGGTTATTACGATGGAAAGGTACTTATAATTTTAGAGCCACTGTGGTTCGGCGGTTGGCGTGCTTGATATGCAACATTAATTGCGTCAGACTTGAACAGACTACTTGTTTTGCTGTGCCGTAAAAAACGCCCCAAATCACATAACTAGCAGAACCAATAACAATAAATATTTACACAGAATCTTCATAGTGACGAATGCAACTGTGTCCATTGTCTCCGGAGATGTGATGCGCACGTTTCTCGAGATCGACTGATGTACTCCAGACAATACGCAGAAAATTAACTTTTAAAAAGATCCATTTAAATCAGTAGTTCCCAAATTATTTTCTTGCAATCGCCCCCTGTCACAGAATAAGGCTACACATAACTTGGTTTTGCCTTTAATCTATTTTTCACTTTATTCGTTGTACAGGCGTACAACGTTACCTGGGGTGAATCACTGGCCACCAGGTAAAGCGATTTTGAAATTACATGCAGGCGGGAAGCCAAGGAAAGGCATGGACTACATGAACATTTGACCATAACTATTATTCACTCCTATGGATTTAAGCTTAATACATTGTGAACTGAGACACAAGTCATTTGGATTTTGTCAGTGATGGGCGAACTTTCCACCAACGTCTCAGGCCATAGGGACTGTTGGATACTATTGTAGACTCTTGGATATTATTGTAGACTACGGGAGCCTATTGTGATTATGGGAGTTATTGTAGCCTGTTGGATCCTATTGTTGTGACCTATTGGATAATGGACATTATTGGACATTATTGTGCTGACTGAGTCTCATTGGAACTGACAAGGTCTTATGGGAGATACGGTGTCCAATGAGCGGTGACTATAACTATCCGTGGTTGGATTATATGTAGCTATCTGAATTGCAGCATACCGTCTACGTCCAGATGTATAAAGATATGTATGTATGTAAATGAATATAGACAAGGGATTCGTGATGTGTATGAACGTGGATCAGTGGATCAATAAGAAAGGGATCCAGTGAAACTGCAAATTCGAGTTCGTATATTGTATAAACTGTAGTCACAGTTGAGCAAGTGAATTCTAGTTTAGTGATATGTTAATTTGTGTTCATCTACTTGTGTTGAACGCAGGATTTAGTCGAAATGACATAAATAACATTATGAGTATTGCTCATTTTCCTTTTATCTCAAGAGATTTCGTGAATCTCAGTTGAATACGCACAAGAGATTAAGTGAATCTCGTTTTCATTTTTCACTTTTAATTGTTTCATAATACGTGATGTATTTGTTAGGTTAGAAGTCAATGAATCATATTTTTGTATTCATTTAGTCCAAGCAGAGAAATTCCACTCGGTTTCAATGCTGTTACACCCTTTCTCCTTTGGTTATCATCAACGCTCGCCTACCTTACCCCGTAAAAACACCCCCCCCTGTAATCCCACCAACCTCAAGGGAAGCAGATTTAAGCAATCACAAGCATTCAAACTCTTTCTAATGTTCTTTGTGATAAGAGCTGATTTGCCACATAAATTTCGAATTCGCCGATTTCCTCCAGATCTTGATATTATCTTTGACAGTGGAAGTTCTTACATAGAGATAAAAATCTCAGTCCAGACCGGAATTAATGGGCTGATCTAACATCGGGGTTATAGCAAAGGTTTTATGCAAGTTGTGATTAAAAATTACATTAACAAGAAAACAACCAGAAGATAAACAGAAATAGCCTAAATAAACAAGGAACAAACTGTAACGGGGGCATTAAAACATTAAAAGCTCCATAATGATCTGGCGATCGTTAACTAGAGAATGACCTCCCACGGTGTTATTGCCCAGTGTGAACGGATAGAGGAAACGTTTACTCGTTAATTCACCACTCGTAACATGATCTAAACTGCACACTGCGACAAATTATATCAATGTAAATCTGTTGGATTGAAAGGTGATATTTTGGTCATGTAATAATTGATTGAATTTATTTTTTTATTGGTAAAGGAGGTTCGTAGTTGTTTAGTTCTTTCAATAGCCTTTATTGAAAAAAGTCAAACAACTACGGCTTTCTTTACCAATAAAAAAAATAAATTCAATCAATTATATATTAAATCGCCACATTATAAAGGCGAATATATATCGGCGATAGTGTAAAGTGATTATATTTTAAATATCTCACCTCTTGTATCACTGACAATTCTTTGCAAAAGAGAACCAATAATACTTTGCCGACAATCAACCACAATCACTTGTATAGTACTTGTATACAGTGCCGGATTTAGACAAAGCGAGGCCCTAAGCTAGGAGAAACTATAGACGCCATATTTGGTATAAAATAAATTTGAGAAGCCCCTTCAGTATGAGTTCAGACTTTGGGGCTTGTTTAGCTTATGCCTAAATCCGGTACTGGCTGGTAACTATTTGTATTGGAATTTCCGTTGCGTAGGCCGTCGTCTGATAAAAATCATGCTTCTTACGAAACTGGAATTAATTTACATCCTCTTAAGTAACTGAGCTCACGTCTTGTCAGAATCTGTAGTTATCATTTGTAATTTGGTGAAGTAAATATTCAGAAAATTAGAAACATAACTACTCGATCCGTTTACATGGACCTTTGGCGGAAACACCCCATATTTTTCCTTTACGAGTTTTAACGTATTATGTAAAATTCATTTGAAATAACTTAATTCATGATAGGGAAGGCGTATCTATATAAATATAAGAACATGTGGACTAATGTTTTTGTGCATTTGTTTATATCTTGGTACTAGGGAATTTCCATCAAAAATAGAACCATAGAGACGGACCAGGCATAAATATAAATAGTACCAATTATATAAACTGTCGTCTACGGTGATGTCTGAAGAAAGCATCACAGTATATTTTATTCATCCAGTGGCTTTCTGTTCTTTTCAAAACCCAACTTTTTAAATCTGACTTATTTATAATCATTTGATATAGACTTTTCAAATGCTAAATACACATACATACATACATACATACATACATACATACATACATACATACATACATACATACATACATACATACATACATACATACATACATACATACATACATACATACATACATACATACATACATACACGCATACTTACACGCATACATACACGCATACATACACGCATACATACACGCATACATACATGCATACATACATGCATACATACATACATACATACATACATACATACATACATACATACATACATACATACATACATACATACATACATACATACATACATACATACATACATACATACATACATACATACATACATACATACATACATACATATCTACGTGCATACATACATACATACATACATACATACATACATACATACATACATACATACATACATACATACATACATACATACATACATACATACATACATACATACATACATACATACGATCGTGACGCTATGCAATGAATTGCATGAATAAATAAGACATCGACCCAAGTAAAACCCATATCTTACAATGAGCGCAGTGCCAGATTACCAAACAGGCAGAATAGGCACCGGCCTATGGGCTCAACGCCTTAGTTTGTTAAAATTGTTGGCTGGTAAAATTAAAAACGTATTTAGAGATAATTTGCGAGGAGGCCACCGAGATTTCGACTGCTGCTGGGCCTCCCCAGGGTTCAATCCGGCACTGAATGAGTGAGCGTTATACCCACGTAAAGGGAATCCGTATATGGTCCCTAGGTCCATACATGGCTAGTAGGATCGACTAGGACGCTTAATTGTTTCTCTCGGCTAGCAGTTAACAGGTTTCGCGGGATAACCACTTAATCACGAATGTGTTAACAACCATTTAATATCAGAATCTATCTGTTTTGTTTGTTTTTTTTTAATCCCAAACTTCCGATAGCCTGTATGCTCATTGTGCCTGAATTAATTGAAGATAAAGATGCATGTTTATTCGATGGCAACGGGTAGGTCACTACATTTCCGGATGTGGGTGGGGGTAGCTCGGAATTAGCTTGCATTCTTGTTCTGATTATTAGAAAATATCCTATTGTATCCAAATATTAGGCGAAAAATGAACTTTCTTCAGGAGGTGCAAATAAAGTAAATATCCCGGCTGAAAAGAAAATCTCACCAGCCGACCAATCAAATGGTCGAACCATTAAACTAGATATTTAATGACTAGAGGCAAAAAAAAACACTTAGGCCATTTGCAACAGGTTTAAGATGTTTTGTACAGCTAGTGTGCACGCACTTGTGACGTTAGACACATGAAGGTATCCCTCGCAGTGAAAGCTTCATTTATGAATGAGGAAATACGTAATGAATGAAAAACTACAGAATAACCGTATAGTGACTTTAACGGTACTTCAAAATTTACTCGTTTGCTTTTACCGGTAAAAGCCGAGAATTCACAAAATCTGTCTCCTGATTAGTTGATGCTATTGGCACAATATTGACATTGTTTCCAACACAGTTTGTCTGTAAACCTCCCTTAAACTGCAGAAATTTGTTGGCAGATTCAACATTGGCATTGGTGAATCATGAGTATAAGGTATATATAGTTTCCTTTCATTTACCGAAATGGAGGAGGAGGATTTCAACGGATGTGTGACGTGATTCTCAGCGATATTTACTTAAAGAATGTTGCATTGATTCATGCCTCAATCGGTTGAAAATTCGCCGCGTGCAGCGGATTTCCGCCGCCTGTGGTTTGCCACCATCGAAAAATTTGGTTTATAATTTATAACTAAAATACATTGGAATGAGGAAATTTACATCATCTTGGAATGCTTCCGCTATAAAATAAGTAACCAAATGCACATCTGGTCGCAAGGATTGACCATTTGCAGATATTACTGAACGAGTATGTTTATTCAGGATTTTGTTTACTAATATTTGTCTACTTCTAAACCCAACCGCCCCATCACACACTTATGACATGTAGCATATCATCCATTTATTGCTAACATTTCCGAAGTTGTGAAATAGGACACAGTATAGTGGTTTTGGATAATCCCGATTACCTATCGTGATTACTGTTCTTATTTAATCCCATGTTGAATCCACCGTCCTAGGCATTTGATTTAAAACATCAAAAAGCAATTAAAAAAAAGAGATATCTCATAAAAATCGATGTTATTTCTAGAAATGTGGTGCAGATCTGGAAATAATGAGATGATTATATTCATCAGCTTTGATGTTGTTAAGAAAAATACCTACTTAATTTGTGCAAGTAATTTCATAGCATTATCGTAAGAAAAGGAAGTCAATTAAAAATGAAAGGTAAATTAGATTTAGCAATGAAAACAAGGTTGGCGGTTCAAACCTTCAAGGTAAACTAGACCAAAATTAATGTAAATCAAGGAAAACATTTGGAACATGCTTGTCTTTCTCGTTGTGAGTCGAATAACTTAGTCTGGATAGCAGTAATACAAATTGGCTAGTTACGTGGAACTGTATATGCGAAGAACAGATTTTTGTATAATTATGCGTGTGTAAATAATATGCGACGAAGTTCCAACAATAAATTAAGTACACGCACTATAAGGTTGCAAAGAAAAACTTAAAGACTTCATTCGGTTTCAATAATTTGAAACCATTTTTTCAGTTGATGTTAGTGATACCACGTCTTTAAGTCATGTTGACGTCAATAAAATTATGACGTAACAGCAATCACATGCTTGAGTGCAAACACAGTGGGGGTTGGGGGCAACATAGGATGACAGAAAACGTTTTGACTGAAAGAATGTTATGCGATCCTTTTAGTTGAGTATCAGTCTCATTTCTAACGTCATGTGCAGTATGACGTCATAATCTCGATGTCATCACTTGGTCAGTTGATGGGGTTAAATGTGTACGCTCGATGCAACAAACAATCCATAAATTTGAACAAACGAAAAAAAATATTTGTAAGCTTACTAAAAGCAACATTTCGCTTCAACAACAAAAAGAGAAAAATGTACAGAACCAAAGACATAGAGTATGTCTATGTTTTTGGAGTAGATAAAGGAAGTATTTCACGACTGAAGTGGAAAGGAAGCAATAGTGACAAAACGAAAGGTGCCCACTTCACAGGGGATATATTTTCTTATACCTACTCAAAATTTTGATGTTCTAATAATATATTTGTTCAAGACAAAAACCTTCGATATACATGAATTTTTGTCTCCGTACTATGTTAATGAGATGAACGACTGCATCACTACATCGATATAAAGAAATTCCGAAATTTTACAATATTTTTAACAGTTCTATTGCTCGTTTGATTCCCCCTTTTCCACATGATCGTATGATGCATTTAATTTCTCATACCAATATCATAATGACTCGGGTTCGTTGACAAGAAGCGAAAATAGTTGATTGTATCTAGCAAATATCAATTGCTCGTTTTTCATTGAGTGTAACAAGTACAACACTGTTGGTGACAGAATTTCAAATAGCAAGGTTATGCAAGTTCGTTCACTGACAATTTGCGTGATTCATGTATGAAATTGTTTATAAAATGTTAGAGCCTGAAACCTGCTTTGTGTTGTTTGTGGTTCATTTTATACATTCCTGATGGTACCTTCTCGTGAATTGCATAAATATATACTTGAGTTCCACCTGTCCACCTGACATGGAAGGGGGAGAGAGAGAGAAAAAGGAAAAGATGAAGAAAAAAAATGAACTAGGCCAAAGTATGGATATACAGGTCTAAACAATATATTTCGTAAATGGAAAAAGAAAGTAGTTCTGAAAGTGATATCGCATCTCTGGCTATAAAAGTGATATCCACGCCGTGGCGATATAATTGTTCTCTCATATTGCACTATTTCATTATTCAATGTGTAATAAACTAAAGTAATGGCTATTTATTTCATCTGGGTTTCTTCTCTGAACAATTTTAATTTCTTCAAACACTTCGACCAACTGTTGAGACCAGTAACAACAAACAAAAAGACTTTGCCAATAAGCCTGGGATATTTTGCATGCTTAAGATGTAATATTGTGAGATTGGCCTCGCCGTGTTCCGCGACTTACTTCAGAAATAACGGCGTATACCTTATTGCAATGCACACACACACACCCTCGATCTTGCCCCAAGTTTTATGATTATAGTTACGATTAAATTATTTCTTCAGAGCCGTGAGCTAAAAGGCTACAACTTTCGCATGAATGAAGTCACGTGTATCGCATGAATTCTCTTAAAAGTCGAGTCAAACTACAAAGAAGAGCCAGCTTTGCTGCAGTAGAATGCGCCTGCAGATCAGGGTCTGTGCTGTTTGTTCAACTGATTGATTCTTTCATAGACAGGTCTGCCGGCACATTATGCGATCTGGATCTGTACAATTTGCAGTTGGACTCGTCTTATTTAGTCCAGACGGTGTTTGCATACCATAAGTCACTTTTTCCCTTCCTCTTAGAATAAGTACCATGCAACTTGGACCAAGTGTGAAAATGATTTAAGCTGAGGCCAGGTTGTACGTAAGTATAAGCATTTGTACGTCCGGATGCCGAGGCTAACGCTAGCGGTTGCACCATGAAATAATTGATCTAAAAATATCTAATACTGTCATTCAGTGGACACGAAAACGATCGTGTCAGCAGAATGTTGCATCAAGGCTTAAGTAATAAGGTCATCAGATTATACAAGTCCTTATAAACGTCTATTTTTATCCCCGCATTTCTGATAAGGAAAGCTACACTCGTTGGTTAGTATCAACATTAAAATGTCATAGAAGACGGTGAACAAAAATGCATCGTGGTTTTTAGTGATATTAAACCATTAATCACGGGTATCTACCTAACAAAGACAATATTGATGTGCATCAGAGACGCACAGGAAATAGCCATGCAGCCATTTTAAAAAACGAGTCTTAAATCGTGGAGTACCGATGATATAACAAGGCTAACTGCAGTAAAGCAATGCATTAGACCTTAAGATTACAGGAACGATATATGCTATTGGTTGTAATAACTCAATGCATAGGCTATAAAATTAAGAAAAAGATACATTAGTTGTTATTGTGATTGTTCATGCACTTACAGCTCCTTAAACGAGTTAATTACCTTTCTCCAAGCCGACACCAAAACGACCAACCAACCGTCGATTACGAGTCACTCTTCATCACGTGATCTATTGCATCTCTCTCCATTGTCTTAGTAAGACAAATCATGAATGTTTGTCAAACTTATGACAGTATAGCGTCCGTACCGGCTACATTAGCAAGAAAAATCACCTATATTTATTAAATACTAAATGCATAGTTTAACGTCTAAAGGCCCAAACGGGCTACATTAGCAAGAAAAATCACCTATATTTATTAAATACTAAATGCATAGTTTAACGTCTAAAGGCCCAAACGGGCTACATTAGCAAGAAAAATCACCTATATTTATTAAATACTAAATGCATAGTTTAACGTCTAAAGGCCCAAACGGGCTACATTAGCAAGAAAAATCACCTATATTTATTAAATACTAAATGCATAGTTTAACGTCTAAAGGCCCAAACGGGCTACATTAGTTAGATAAATCTAGAACGTGTCCAAACGCTCATGACATAGATTAACGTTCGTTGTCCAACCGAATACATGAGTAAAAAATAACCAAAATGTACCTAACACATCTGGCGCAGTTTAACATCTATTAACCAACCGGCTACATTAATAAAAAAAATATGAATGCTTATCAAGTACTTTTGGCAGAGTTTAACATCGATAGCCCAACCGGCTATATTAGTAAGAAAAATCACAAATTATTTATCAAATACGTATGACATTGTTTAACGTCTATAAGCAACCGGCTACATTAGTAAGAAAAATCATGAATCGAAAGTAAGTGTGCAGTTGAATCACTATTAACAATCCAGCGATAATTCTCAGCGTGTTCTTTTTTAAAAAAATATTTTATTTATTTATTTATTTATTTACTTATTTATTTATTTATTTATTTATTTATTTATCAAATATAATTATGTCATGGACTAAACACAGTTCACATCAGAAGATTAATAGTTGGTTTCTTTCTTGCCAATATAAGTAAAGTCACAGACAGTGCAACAGAGCCTGCTTATTAATGTTAGATTTTACATTCATGTAATCCTTGAGCTATATTACAAATTTGCTCTGAAGGGCTAATTTGGAATGCATGGTAGCCTATCGTGACATTGACCTTTACTCCCTAACCCATCCTGTACAAAAATTGATCGGCAGTTTATATAAATGACACTCTTTGCCTTCCACATGTATTTATTAAATTACACGTGCGAGATGTG